>AWOL01S0002009.1:0-37964 GCA_000715115.1 Nicotiana otophora | reverse complement strand
GACCGTGTCAGAGTATGCAGTCAGATTCAGTGATTTGGTTAGGCATGCACCAGCCTTGGTTGCTACTGTTCGAGAGCGGGTTCGTTGGTTTATTGAAGGGCTCAACCCTAGTATCAGATTGAGCATGGCTCGAGAGTTGAAGATGGATATTGCGTACCAGCACGTAGTAGGAATTGCTAGGAGGTTAGCTGGTATGCTGACTCGGGATAGAGAGGAGAGAGAGGCCAAGAGGTCTCGAGATTCTGGCACTTTCAATGGTACTCGTTCCCCAGCTACAGCTCGTTAGGGTAGAGGTTATATGGGTCGCCATGTTCATTCAGCATTTCCACCCGTCAGCGGTGCTCCGGCCACTACTAGGCCCCAAGATCCTTATTATGCACCACTAGTGTCTAGTGTGCCTCCTGTGCGGGGTGCTTCCAGTGGTCAGTCCAGTCGATCAGGCCCGAGCTAGTCGCAACAGCCATATTCTCCAAGAGCTTGTTTTGAGTATGGAGGAACTCGTCATTTGGTGAGGGGTTGCTTCAGATTTAGGAAGGGTGCACATCCACAAATATCTTAGGCACTGCGTGGTCCATCGGGTCCTCAAGCTATAGTTACAGCACCAGCTACTACCCCACCTGCACAACCAACTATAGGTAGAGGCCGGATAGGTAGAGGTCACCCTAGAAGGGGAGGTCAAGCCAGATATTATTCCCTTCCTGCTAGGACAGAGGCAATCACATCAGATTTTGTTATCACAGGTACCGTTCCGGTCTGTCATAGAGATGCATCAGTCTTATTTGATCCAGGCTCCACTTATTCTTATGTGTCATATTATTTTGCTTCGAATTTAGGTGTATCCCATAATTCTCTGAGCTCACTTGTTTATGTATCTACACCCGTGGGTGATTCCATTATTGTTGATCGTATGTATCGGTCGTGTTTGATTGTTCTTAGTGGTTTTCATACCAGAGCCGATTTATTATTGCTCAGTATGGTGGATTTTAATGTTATTTTGGGCATGGACTGGTTGTTGCCCTATCACATTATCCTTGATTGTCATTCCAAGATGGTAACTTTGTCTATGCCAGGTCTACCGCGGCTAGAATGGAGAGGTACCTTGGATCATGTTCCTAGCAGGGTTGTTTCATTTCTTAAAGCTCAGCGAATAGTTGAGAAGGGGTGTGATGCGTATCTGGCCTATATGATAGATGTTAGTGTTGATACTCCTACCATCGAGTCAATTCCGGTAGTGAGAGATTTTGTAGACGCAATTCTGGCAGATCTTCTGAGCATGCCGCCCGACAAAGATATTGACTTTGGTATTGATTTGTTACCGGGAACTCAGCCTATTTATATTCCACCTTATAGTATGGCCCGGTAGAGTTGAAAGAATTAAAGGAACATTTGCAAGCGTTGCTCGATAAGGGCTTCATTTGGCCCAATGTATCACCTTGGGGTGATCCTATCTTATTTGTGAAGAAGAAGGATGGTTCTATGCGAATGTGTATCGATTATCGTCAGTTGAACAAGGTTACAGTGAAGAACAGGTATCCATTTACACGTATTGATGACCTATTTGATCATCTTCAGGGTGCCAGAGTGTTCTCTAACATCGACTTGCATTCATGCTATCATTAGTTGAAGATTCGGGAGCCAGATATCCCGAAGACTGCTTTTGGGATTCGGTATGGTCATTATGAGTTCTTTGTGATGTCTTTTAGCCTGACCAACTCACCAAGAACATTCATGCACTTGATGAACATTGTATTTCAGCCCTATCTTGACTGACTCCTTCATCATTATGTTTATTGACAACATTTTGGTGTGCTCCCAAAGTCGGGAGGATCATGAGCAGCACCTGAGGATTGTGCTTCAGATCTTGAGAGAGAAGAAGTTATATGCAACATTTTCGAAGTGTGAGTTCTAGCTAGACTCAGTGGCATTTTTGGGTCATGTAATATAAAGTAAGGGGATCAAGGTAGATCCGAAGAAGATTGAAGCAGTGTAGAGTTGGCCTAGACCGTCCTCAGCTATGGAGATTCGGAGTTTTCTTGGCTTGGCAAGGTATTACCGTTGATTTGTAGAGGGTTTCTCATCTATTGTATCACTTATCACCAGATTAACCCAGAAGGGTGCTCCGTTCAGGTGGATCGAAGATTGTGAGGAGAGCTTTCAAAAGCTCAAAACCGCTTTGACTATAACCGCAGTATTAGTGTTGCCTACCGGATCGTGGTTATATACAGTGCATTATGATGCATCGTACATTCGTCTTGGCGCAGTGTTGATGCAGGATGGTAGGGTGATTGCCTACGCGTCTAGACAGTTGAAGGTACATGAGAAGAATTATCATGTCTATGACCTTGAGTTAGCAGTTATTGTTCATGCCTTGAAGATCTGGTGGCACTATTTGTATGGTGTTCCTTGTTTAGGTTTTTCGATCACCGGAGTCTACAACATCTGTTTATACAGAAGGATCTTAACTTGCGGCAGCGGAGATGGTTGGAGTTGCTTAAGGATTATGACATCAACATTCTCTATCATACTGGGAAGGCCAATGTGGTGGTTGATGCCTTGAGTCGCAAGGCAGAGAGTTTGGGCAGTTTAGCATATCTATCAGTAGTAGAAAGGCCTTTAGCCTTGGATATTCAGGCATTTGCCAACCAGTTCATCAGATTGGATATTTTCGAGCCGAGCAGAGTGTTGGCGTGTGTGGTTTCTCAGTCTTCTCTCTATGATCGTATCAGGGAGCATCGGTATGATAACCCCCATCTTCTTGTCCTTAAGGACACGGTTCAGCACGGCGATGCCAAGGAAGTCACTATTGGAGATGACGGTGTATTACGGATGCATGGCAGGCTATGCATGCCTAATGTAGATGGTTTGCATGAGTTGATTCTCCAGGAGACTCACAATTTGCGGTACTCCATTCATCCAGGTGCCGCGAAGATGTATCGGGATTTGAGGCAGCACTATTGTTGGAGGCGGATGAAGAAGGACATAGTGGAATATGTAGATCGTTGCCTAAATTGTCAGCAAGTGAAGTATGAGCATTAGCGACCGGGTGGATTGCTTCAGAAGTTAGAGTTTCCAGAGTGGAAATGGGAGAGGATCACTATGGATTTTGTTGTTGGGATCCCACGGACTCAGAGGAAGTTCGATGCAGTTTGGGTGATTGTGGATAGATTGGCCAAGTCAACTCATTTTATTCCTATTATTACTACTTACTCTTCGGAGCAGCTGGCTCATGTTTACATTTGCGACATTGTCAGGCTTTATGGTGTATCGGTATCTATCACCTTTGACCGGGGTACATAGTTTACATTACAGTTCTAAAGAGCTGTACAACGTGAGTTAGGTACTCGTATGGAGTTGAGTGCGGAATTTCACCGTCAGACGGACGGACAGTCTGAATGCATTATTCAGATATTCGAGGATATGCTTCGTGTGTGTGTGATGGATTTTAGGGGCGCTTGGGATCAGTTCTTTCCACTTGCGGAGTTTGCCTACAACAACAGTTATCAGTCGAGCATTCAGATGGCGCCATATGAGGCTTTGTATGGTAGATGATGCCAGTCTCCAGTGGGTTGGTTTAAGCCGAGGGAGGCTAGGCTATTGGGTACAGACTTGGTTCAAGATGCCTTGGAAAAAGTTAAATTGATTCAGGATCGAATTCATATAGCCCAGTCCAGGCAAAAAAGTTATACGGATCGGAAGGTTCATGATGTTGCATTCATGGTTAGAGAGCAGGTCTTGCTCCGGGTTTCGCCCACAAAGGGTGTTATGAGGTTTGAGATGAAGGGAAAGTTTAGCCCTAGGTATATTGGGCCTTTTGAGATCCTTGAGAGGGCTGGAGAGGTGGCTTATAGACTTGCACTACCACCTAGTCTCTCTGTAGTTCATCCAATATTCCATGTTTCCATGCTCAGGAAGTATCACAACGACCCATCTCATGTGTTATAATTCAGCTCAGTAAAATTGGACAAGGATCTATCTTATGTTGAGGAGCCAGCGACCAGTTTGAACAAGCAGGTTCGAAAGTTGAGGTCAAAGAACATCGGGTCAGTGAAGGTATAGTGGAGGGGTCATCCGGTCGAGGAGGCGACTTGGGAGACCTAGCATGATATGCGCAGCAGTTATCCTCATCTTTTCACCACTTCAGGTATATCTCTATACTCATTCAAGGACGAATGTTTGTTTTAAGAGGGGGAGGATGTAACGATTCGGCTGGTCATTTTGAGAGAATCCCGAACCCTTATTTATTGCTCCCTCTATTTCATTTTTGGGTTTTGTGACTTGCCTGCAGGATTTGTCTTTGGTTTGGCAGTGAAATGGGACACATAGTCCTTAAAAGGGGAGTTTAAGTCGTAGGATTTGATCATCATAGTTTGAACTATGTGAAGACGACTCCGCAATGGAGTTATGACAGTTTCAATAGCTTCGTAGGGTGATTTTGGTCTTAGGAGCGTGTTCAGATGTCGAATTCGAGGTCCGTAGGTCATTTTAGCGACAATTGGCAAAAGTTGGAAAATAGGATGATTTTTGGAAAGTTTGACCGGGAGTGGAATTTTTGATATCGAGGTCGAATTCCAATTCTAGAAGTTAGAATAGGCCTGTAATGCCAATTATGACTTGTGTGCAAAATTTGAGGTCAATCAATTTGATAGGTTTCTGCGTCAGATGTAGAAGTTTGAAACTTGAAGTTCGTTAGGCTTGAATCTATGTGTAATTCGTGTTTTTAGCGTTGTTTGATGTGATTTAAAGGCTCGACTAAGTTTGTGTGATGTTTTAGGACTTGTTGGTATGTTTGGTTAAGGTCCAGGGGGGCTCGGGTGAGTTTCGGATGGTTAACGGATCAAATTTGGACCTGTGAGAATGGCTAAAGGCACCAGTTATGGTGTAATTGCACTTGCGCAAGATTGACCGCAGGTGCGAGCCCGCAGAAGCTAGCAATGGTACGCAGATGTAGGGCTAGGGGAATTGGCTAGTGGTCGCAGGTGCGGTGTGAAGGCCACAGAAACGGAGTCACTTCTGCGAAAGAATGATCGCAAAAATGGACGAGTGCTTGGGGAGGCCTATCCGCAGAAGCGGACGTATTGGCGCAAATGCGCACTCGTAGAAGCAAGATTTGGACCACAGAAGCGGAAGTTCCGCAGGTGAGGAAGGGTCGACCACAAGAGAGAGGGAACCATAAATGCGGGTAAGTTTTCGCTTCTGCGACACCGCAGATGCGACTATGAATCCGCAGAAGCGGAAATGCTGGACAGAACACTTAAATGCAAGGGTTCGCGTTTATTGCTCATTTTAAATATTTTGAACTCGGTATAGGGCGATGTTTGAGAGAACTTTTGAGGGATTTCTTGAGGTAAGCCACTTGTGAATATTTTTATTCAATAATCTTGTTTCCCCATTGATTTTTCCACCTAATTAATATGTATATAAGGTGGAATTTGGGAGTTTGAGGCTAGGGATTGGGAGAGTTTGATTTGAGGAATTGAGTGGCAATTTGGTGTCGGATTTTGGTAATTTGGTAAGGATGAACTCGTGGTCGAGTGGGCGTTGGTATTTTATGACTTTTACCCGATTCCGAGACGTGGGCCCGGGTCGACATTTGGGGTCGATTGTTTGATTCTTTGCTAAATTCGTATATTTATTATTTAAATTAGTTTCTCGTAGTTGTATTCATGATATGTAATTTCTTTTGGTTAGATTTGGGCCATCCGGAGTCAAAAAATCGAGGTAAAGGCATCCTTATTGATTGATTGAGCGATATTTGAGGTAAGTGACTTGTCTAACTTTGTATGTGGGAAATCCCCTTAGGATTTGGTATTGTTGTAATACTTTGTGATATGTGAGCACCGTGTACGCAAGGTGACGAGTGCGTACACGGGCTAATTGTGGAATTTTAGGTTCTTGCTGAGTTGTCTTATTTTAAATTCCTTAACTGAGTTACCTTAGCTTATGTAGTGATCATGTTTAGCCTAGTATCGCATGCCTACATGCCTTAACTCCTACTTGCAAATTGTGCCACATGCTTAGTTGAATTACCCGCTTCCCTTGTTTTGAATTAAATCTTTAACTGTAATATTTCTTGTTGTAAATTCGTTGTTCTTTCGGTTCGGTTATCTGTTGCATATTTACTTTGGAATTACAAGGCGGTTCCTCGGGAGATCCCCCTGTATATTTACTTTGGGACTACAAGGCGTTTACTCGGAAAATCCTGTTGTACTGCATATTTACTTTGGGACTATGCGGTGTTTACTCGGGAGATCCCCCTGTACTGCATATTTACTTTGGGACTATGAGGCAGTTCCTTGGGAGATCCTCCTGTACTACATATTTATTTTGGGACTATGAGGTGTTACTCGAGAGATCCCCCCATGTCTTGCATATTTACATTTGGGACTACAAGGCGGTACCTTGGGAGTGCCCCTGTTGTTTACCTCTAATTGCTGAGCTGTTATCTTTCTAAAACTTCTTGTTGTTTAAAATCTTATTCATTTCTAAATATTATTATATCTTCTGCCTTACTTTTATTTTAAACCAGTAGGGCCCTGACCTGACCTCGTCACTACTCTACCGAGGTTAGGCTTGGCACTTATTGGGTACCGTTGTGGTGTACTCAACTACACTCTGCACATCCTTTTGTGCAGATCCAGGTTCTTCCTACCAGGCCAGATACTAGTGAGCTGGACTGTATGTGGAGACTTCAAGGTATATCTGCCAGCGTCCGCAGATCTCGGAGTCCCCCTCTATCATTATTATGTTGTCTTTCTTATTCCCTTTATACTTTGATGTATAGAAATATTCAGTATTTTTCTCTTAGAAGCTTGTGACTTATCTCTACCGGAGTTTTTGAGTTGTAATTATGGATTGCAGTTGTATATTTATTTATCATGTGTTGAGAATGGAGTTCAGTTTATTATTCAGTTATAACGCAAATTGTTAGGCTTACTTAGTCTTAGAGACTAGGTGCCATCACGACATCTCACGGAGGGAAATTGGTCATGACATCTAGCCGGTAGTGAGGACTTACCTGCCGATCCCTTGCTCCGAGACAGGCAAAGGCAAGAAACGAAAGAGGGCTCGAGTTCCCCGAGCTCAGAGAAAAAGAAAACAAGAAAAAGACTAGGGCGCAAGCCAAAAGACAGCACCAGTGCCCGAGCACCACCTTCGAATTCGCTCTACCGGATAAGAGACGAGTCCAAAGAAGAAGAAGAAGCCTTTGTCCTTATGGCCAACATGCCGTCATAGATCGAAGGGCAAAGAGCCTCTGAACCAGAGAATCTCGAGACCGACCTGCCGCAAGCTAAGGAGGTCGATAAGGAGGGTGGGGCCTAGGCTTCCCGGGATGCAGGTAGTGCCCCGAAGGAAGCATCCGGTGTGATAGACATCACCGAATCACCCTCGTTTACTGAGTCCATGTATAACGAGGCCCAAATGGTGAAAGAGCATCCCAACGAGAGGGCCCGTGATGCGTACGACCCTTTCCGCGGCTTTTTTGATGGAGTGGACTCCACCGCCACTGAGGACGTCACCGGATTAGGTGACTTAGAGGTATCAAAGAAGAGTCCATCTTCGGGAGCAAGCGACTCTTCCTTGAGACTGAAAGTGATCAACCGGTTCCCAGCTTCGAGTATGGATCCTGACCGGAAGCGATCCATCATTATCTCTATTCCAGAGGATGCTCGGGTCCTCTCCGCCCCCGTAGGGGTGGCCAGCTACCTTCAGTGCCTGGTGACTGAGGAAGACCAAGCCAATATGAACAATGTAGACGCGCCCTGCCTGTTCAACGAAGCACAAGAGGCACTAAACCGGATACCTTCAGATATCTCTTGGTGACTTCAATTTCTCTTTTTGTACTTAGACTAATCCATATATAATCCTAACATTTTTCTTTGTATTTGTAGGCCTCGATGGTTCATTATGAAATTTCCTTCGGTATCGGATTGAGTTGAACCAGCTAGAAGCCGAAGTCTGGGCTCAGTGAGAAGAGAGAGACCTACAAACTCCTCAGTGAGCAAGGTGAAGGGGAGGCTAAGAGTCTTCGAGCTGAGTTGGAGGCAACTCGGAAATAACACGCCAACCTGGTTGAACAGGTAAAAATATTTGAAGTTAGTGATGATGAGCTAGATGATGCCAAAGTCGGAGGTTGAAGTGACCAAAAATGATGTCGACGAGATGGAGGCCCAGTATAAGGCTAACGTTGAGGTAGCCCAGGACCGCTTAAGGGACATGGTCGAATACACGAAGTGGCAGTCCCGAAGAGAGGCCCTCGAGGAGGTTCAAGCTCGGGGTTTTGATGTGTCAGCCGAGATCGTGACCGCTAAGGGGTTTGAGGTCGAGGCCTAAAAGTTGGAATACCCCGAGGGTGAAGAAGACTCCTAGGGATCGGGCAGATCTAAGGACAGAGGAGACTCCGTCGGTCCTGATGTCGAGGCAGGCTCCGGTGGAGTCCAAGCCGTTTAAGTACTTTGTGTACTTTTCTTTATTTTTCTACTTTTTTTTGTTGAGGCCGTTTGGCCTTTGTAAAGATATTTTTATATATATAAGGATCTTTTTCCCTCCAACAGTTTCTAAGCTTGCTTCTTTTCACTTTTTTCTTTATGATTGTGAAGATATCGAAATGCCTTAGCATGTAATATTTAGGTCTAGCCCGGAGGTTCGAACAAGCCTTTCTTTCGATATTATTTTGTTTACGATTTATGGGGGCTTGGTATGACCGTAAGCTTTCCCCAAAACACTTAGAACTTTTTAGCTGATAATTTTGCTGAGGGTAGCCTTTTGAACCGGTTTAGAAATTTTGAAGGCCTTATTTTTTTGTTACGGGTCTCGGACGTCTCCAAGCCAGTTTAGTATGGCCGTAGCCTTTTTAGTTCGGGTGTTGCCTAGTGGGCTTGTTACCCTGAGTTATCCGGGCTTGCCCAAGATAATAGTCCCCGAATGGGGATGGCCGTAGCCTTTAAGGTTCGGCCACTGCCTAATAGATCTTGTTCCCCCGGATTTTGATAGCCCGGGACGTCAGAGTTTATCTTTGGACGGCAGGACCCGAGTGAGAGCAATCCTGTGAACCCAGATAAAGGCGCCCCTTGGGCTCTATATCTTTAGGGGATCAAATGTAGGAAATTCCTTAAGAGAAAAGAAAGAAAATAAAATTTTTAAGGGACAAGATATTTATCCGCAAGGTAGAAACTTCTTTTTATTTCTGTGCGTAATATATATGGTTACACATGTGTATAAGCTTTGTGTCAGGGTTTGAGCAATCTATGTGGGAACAGTTCATTTGACCGTTTGGCCCTTATAGTAAATCCTATCGATCGAGCCGAGACCATTCGATCATAAAGTTTCTTTCCTTGCTAAAGTCATTATCCGAGGGTGATGCCCCCAGTGTTCGGGGCCGATCATAGAGAAACCTTGAATATTGTTGTCGTGATTTACTGTTGCCTCATTAAAAACCTTGCCGGAAAACCCATTTGGGACAAAACCGGTTCAAGGGAAAAATAGTACAACGTGTGCTTTCATGCCTAAACATTTGTGTTATTCTTCGACAGTCGCTTGCAGGTGTTAGTTCAAAATGCAAATAAGTAAAATGATTGAATAGTTCGTACCTTAGCAGTACTATCGTTTCAAGTGAGTTATGTTCCAGTTGTTTGGTGGTTGCCCACCGTTCATTGTTCCGAGTTTGTATGACCCCTTTCCGGTGATCTCGATAATTTGATAAGGACCTTACCAATTCGGCCCCAACTTTCCTTCGTTTGGGTTCTGGGTACTTAGCATGACCTTCCTTAACACTAAGTCCCCGACATTGAAATGTCGAAGGTTGGCTCTTCGATTGTAATACCTCTCGATCTGATATTTTTGGGCGGCGAACTGAACAAGGGTAGCTTCGCGCCTTTCATCTATCATATCGGAACTTGAGACTCGGTTCTTTGACTTTGACCAGTATTAGAGCTTCAGTGCCGTAAACCCCTGAGAATGGGGTGGCCCCGATACTGGATTTCGAGGTCGTACAGTATGCCCATAGGACTTCGGGCAAAATTTTCTTCCATTTTACTTTGGCGTCGGTAAACCTCTTTTGAGGTTTTGGAGTATGGTTTTGTTGGTGGACTCTGCTTGTCTGTTCCCACTAGGGCGGTAGGGTGTTGATAGGATCCTTTTGATCTTATGGTCTTCGAGAAACTTTCTTACTTTGTTGCCGATAAATTATTTTCCATTATTGCACACGATCTCGGCCGGCATTCCGAACCGACAAATGATGTGGTCCCAAATAAAATCGATGACTTCCTTTTCCCTGATTTTCTCATATGCTTGGGCTTCCACCCACTTAGAAAAATAATCAGTCATAAATAATATAAATTGAGCCTTACAGGGTGCCCATGGAAGGGGGCCAACGATGTCTATCCCCCATTTCATGAAGGGCCAAGGCGACAAGATAGAGTGCAGCAGCTCCTCGGCTCGATGAATCATTGGAGCATGTCTTTGACATTCATCACATTTTCATACGAACTCTTTCGCATCATTTTCCATGTCGATCTAGTAGTAGCCGGCTCTAATTATTTTTTGAACCAGTGATTCTGCACCTGAATGATTTCTGCAGGTGCCTTCATTAATTTCCCTCAGAACGGACTCGGTATCTCCCTGTCCTAGACATATCTTGAGCTGGACATCGAATATTCTTCTGAACAGGGTTCCGTCTTTGGACAGAGTAAACCGGACTACCTGGCCCTCGATTCTTTTGGATCCGAGGGAAGTTTTCCGGTCTTCAGATATTCTATATATTTATTTCTCCAGTCCCAAGTTAGGCTCGTTGAGTTTATCTCGGTGTGGCCTTCTTCCACCACCAATCTCATGAGTTGTACGACAGCCCCTGAGTTGCACTCATCGTCTTTAACTGACGACCCCAAGTTAGCATGGGCATCGACCTCACTGTTTTGATCCCGAGGTATGTGTTGTAGAGTCCACTCCTTGAACCGGTGTAATGTTACCTGCAACTTATCCAGATACCTTTTCATTCGTTCCTCTCTAACCTTGAACATCCCATTAACTTGGTTTACCACAAGGAAGGAGTCGCACTTAGCTTCGATCACCTCTGCCCCCAAGCTTTTGGCTCATTCGAGACCAGCAACCATGGCCTCAAATCAGCCTCAGTGTTAGTCAATTTTACAGTCCTAATATATTGTCTAACTACATTGCATGTTAGTGGCTTCAATACGATTCTAAGTCCTGACCCTTTTGCGTTCGAGGCGCCGTCTGTAAAGAGGGTCCAGATCTCCAAAGAAGTCCCCGAGTTCAACAATAAATCTCCATAGACCTCGGATATTAGGGCCGGCATAAAGTCTGCCACAAAGTCTGCCAAAATTTGAGATTTAATGGCGGTCCAAGGCCAATATTCAATATAGTATCTGCTGATCTCCACGCCCATTTGGCCAACTGTCCCGAGAGCTTGGGTTTATGCATTATATTTCTCAATGGGTAAGTAGTCACAACACATATGGGATGACATTGAAAATATGGTTTCAGCTTCCTAGAGGCGCTAAGCAAAGCGAGTGCCAATTTTTATAGGTGAGGGTATCTAGTTTCGGCCTCGCCTAAAGTCCTGCTAACATAGTAAATTGGAAATTACGTACCTTTCTCTTCCCGGACTAGGACTCCACTTACCGCTATCTCCGATACTGCCAGGTACAAGTATAACTGCTCGTCTGTCTTTGGCGTATGGATCAGTGGTAGGCTCGATAAATACGCTTGAGCTCCTCCAAGGCCCGTTGGCACTCCGGAGTCCACGAGCAATTATTCTTATTTTTCAATAGTGAGAAGAACCGATGACTCTTGTCGGAAGACCTCGAGATGAATCACCATAGGGCGTCTATGCGTCCGATTAATCTTTGTACGTCTTTCACGTTGTCCACAACAGTGATATCCTCGATGTCTTTGATCTTATCGGGGTTGATCTCGATTTCTCGATTGGATACCATGAATCCGAGGAATTTACTGGATCCGAATCCAAATGCACACTCTCCGGATTCAGATTCATATTGTATTTCTGCAATATGCTGAAGGTTTCCTACAAATGTTTCAAATGGTCCTCTGCTCGCAGGGACCTAACTAACATATCGTCAATGTAAACCTCCATTGATTTTCCTATTTGTTCCTCGAACATACGGTTTACTAGGCGATGGTAAGTGGCACCGGCATTTTTTTAGTCTGAATGGCCTCACGTTATAACAGTAGGTACCGTACTTAGTGATGAATGAGGTTTTTTCCTGGTCGCCCGAGTTCATCCATATTTGGTTGTACCCGGAATAGGCGTCAAGAAAACTGTGGATTTCATGGCCGGACGTTGCATCGATCATGCGATCGATGTTGGGAAGAGGGAAGTATTCCTTGGGACATGCCTTATTCAAGTCTTTATAGTCTACACACATTCTTAATATATTCCCTTTTTTAGGGACTACCACTACGTTTGCTAACCAATTCGGGTATTTAACCTCCCGAATGGACCTTATTTAAGGAGTTTAGATACCTTATCCTTGATGAAAGCATGTTTGTCCTCGGATTGGGGTCCCCTCTTCTTATTGACTGGGTGGAATTTTGGGTCCAGGCTTAGCTTGTGAGTGGTTATTTCCGAAGGGATCCCTATCATATCAAGGTGAGACCAAGCGAAACAATCTTCGTTAGATATAAGAAATTGAATGAGTTTTTCCTCAGCTCGAGGCTTAATCTCGTGCCCAGGTATACCTTTCGATCGGGCAAGTGTTTGATTAGTACGACTTGCTCTAGTTCCTCGACTGTTGATTTGGTAGCATCAGAATCATCGGGAGCCATGAAAGATCTGGGAACTCCGTAGTCATCGTCCTTGTCTACCGCTTGTTTCTCTAGTTCTATCGAGGCTGGTACCGATAACTGCTATTTGGCCTCGTCTTTGGCCACCAGATTCGGACCCTTTGGTGTAGAGAGTGTGGATACGGGGATCACCTCATCGATCATGAACATTTCCTTGGCGGCCGGTTGTTCCCCGTAAACTATTTTGATTTCTCCGGGTGTCGGGAATTTCAGCACATGTTGCAGTGTTGAGGGTATTTCTCTCATGTTGTGAATCCATGGCCTCCCGAACAAAGCATTGTATCTCATATATCCTTCGATTACATAGAACTTGGCTTTCTGAATGATTCCGACGACGTTCACTAGTAATGTTATCTCCTTTTTAGTGGTCTCACATGCCATATTGAACCCATTCAGGAATCGGACCACAGGTACAATCTGATCTTGTAGGCCGAGTTGTTCCACAACCCACGATCTAATGATGTTGGCTGAGCTACCTCGAAAAATTAATACACGCTTAACCCCGGATTTATTTATGAGTACCGATATTACCAGTGCATCTTTGTGAGGCTGCATGATTCCCTTAGCATCTTCGTCGTTGAAATACAAGGTTCCTTCCAGTACATAATCCTGAGTCTGTTTTCCCCTTGTGATGGATACTTTGGTGATCTTCAGCATCGGCCCCTGGGAATGTCGACCCTACCGATGATCATGTTAATGACGTGCTAAGGTTCCTCTTGCTCGGTCTGTTTATTAGAATCCCTATTCCTGAAGTGTTTCTTGTCCCACTCACTCAGGAACCCTCGGAGATGTTCGTCGTTGAACAGTCGGGCCACCTCCTCTCTTAATTGTCGGCAGTCTTCTGTTTTGTGACCATGAGTGCTGTGATATTTGCACATTAGGTTAGGATCCCTTTGGGATGGATCAGACAGTAGAGGTCGAGTCCATCTAGTATCTTTGATGCGTCCGATTATAGATACGATGGCGGCGACGTCAACGTTGAAGTTGTACTCTAATAATCTCGGTGCCTCTTTAGGCCCGACGGGCCTGTCGAAGCTGTTTTTTCTCATGACTCCCCGGTTGTTTTGACCTCGGTTATTTCTCCTTTCATTTCTTATAGGGTTCTGCCTAGACCCACTATTTCTTTGGTCTCCATTGTACTGCTGATACCGATCCCTGTTTGATATCGGTTCACCATCGATGTCTCTCTTGACTCTGTCGATGGTTCTGACGGGATACACAGACCTGGAAGGGGCCCCAAGCTGATCATTTTTTTACCCTAATATTTTATTAATACCGGTTATGGACATCAGCCCAAGTGATGGCCGGATATTCTACCAAGTTTTGTTTTAACTGTTGTGAAGCCAACGAGCTTCGAATGTTGAGTCCTTGGGTGAAAGCCTGAATGGCCCAATCATCAGCGACCGGAGGCAGGTCCATCCATTCCATTCGAGACAGGAACTCTCTTATGAACGGGATCAGCTTTTGGCAGAATGGGACCAGACTGTTCTTTGCCTCTCGGAACTGGTAACCAGGTCCACTGAGGCCGTTATTTTGGAAGTCCGTTTGCAGCAAAGCGAGCAGTAAGTGGTAACCCTTAGCCAAGAAGTTGGGCCGCTGAGGGATGATTTTGATGAAGTCAAGGCTAAATGGGTTGAGGTCCAGAATGCCATTCTTGCTACCAATGATCGTGAGGCTTCTGCTGCTGAAAGGGTAACTAATTTAGAAGTAGCCTTGAATTTTAAGGCCGAAGAGCTTGCTGTTACGGGGGCGAGACATACCCCGTTGGATGAAAAGTATAAGAAAACTATCGAGCACAACAGGCTCTATAGTTCAACTTCCCATGATCTCGATGTTAGTCTCCGATCTGTTAGGTCCGCCCGGGACAACCTTTCTGCCAAGATCACTCAACCCAAAGAAGAACTTAGGCGCCGAGAGTCTTCCCTCGTTATTGTAAACATTTACGCCATGTACAACATGAGGAGAAAAACCTTAGAAGGATCCAAAGCTGGTGTTATTGATATTGATGCCGAAATTTCTAAGGCATATGAGCTTGAGTTGGTTGCAAAGAAAAAACTCCCAGTGCGGTCTGATGATCTAAGTTCTTCTGATTCTGGTTCCGAGATTTCGGACACTGAAGAGGAATTAGAAGGCGTTGATGCCGAAGATCAAGTTGGGGAAGTTGTTGAGCCATTGGTTGAACTGTCTACTGCTACCGGGGATATGGATACTTCTCTTCCTCCTGATTCCGATGATGCTGTAGCTTAGCTTTTTCTTTTCCTGTTTTGTATTTCTTTTGGCACATTCTTGTAAATGAAGCCATATTTTTGCTCAAATGTTTGATCGAGTCTTACTTTTGCTTGAATATCTGTGCATATTTTCCTGTATGTGGTCTCAAATGTATTTTCTTCGATGCACTTTTGTCTCCGAGAATTATCCCTTTTGCACAAGTTTGGTTTTTACGTCTTTTTCATTTGCGGCTTCGGGTGTATTTTTCTTCGATAGCATTTTTGGCTTCGGGCATATATTCTTCCGGAACCAACCCTTTAACGGGAGGGTTTTTATAATAGAGGACCCTCTTATTCTTACGGTGCTCTTAAAGATGACGTCTCCTGTTCATTACGGCACTAACATTTGAAGTACTTGTTTAACTTTCAAATGACAAAATTAGCTCATGTTCAGACAAGAAACAAGATAAAAGCAAAAGTATTTCATTTCATTCCTTCTGTTTTCATAGTTTACATAGGCATTTTGCTATGTAGAAAAGAAGTTGCCATGACTTGTGGCTATCTTGCACAACTTGTTTTTACGGGGTTGTCTGTGCAGTCCTAGTACCGATAATGCGTGGCATTTAGTGTTACCTTTCCATCTAAGGTCTCATTACTGCTGTTTTTGTAGTATGCTTGTCATCGCTGCCTCGTTAAAAATCTTACCTGAAAAAATCCAATTGGGATAAAACCAGAATGAAGGGTAAAAGAGTGGAGCACATACTTTCCATTTGACTGTTATTTGTCATCAGTAATATTTTTTTAGATGAGCCACGTTCCAGTTGCGGGGTAGCTTGTCTCCATTGCAGTTTTCCAACTCGTATGACCCTTTACCAGTGATAGCTGAAACTCGGTAAGGGCCTTCCCATGTCAGGTCTAACTTGCTTGTGTTGAGTTCCCGGGTGTTTTGAGTCACCTTGCTCAAGACCAGGTCTCCTACTTTGAAATAACGGAGGTTAGCTCTTTGATTATAATATCGCTTCATTCTCTACTTTTGAACCGCCAGTCTGACATGCGCTAATTCCATGCGTTCCTCGAGCAGTTCCAAGTTGATTAACATTGCCTCGTTGTTAGTCTGCCGAGAAATATCTTAAGGTCGGCTCCCCTACTTCCACCCATATCAAAGCTTCGGCGTCATACATAAGGGAAAAAGGTGTTTCTCTTGTGCGTTATTCGGTAGGCCCATAGTACCCCAGGTAATTCTTCGGGCCAATTGCTTTTTGCTGCTTCTAACCTTTTCTTTAGTTTTTGCACAACTGTTTTGTTTGTTGACTCCGCTTGGCCGTTTTGCGCTCGGATGGTAAGGTGAAGAGGTAATCCTTTTTATCTTCAAATCTTCAAGGAATTTTGTAACTTTTGAGCCGATAAACTGTGGCCCGTTGTCTCATATGATCTCTTTCGGGATTCCAAACCTGCAAATTATATTTTTCCATAGGAAGTCGACCACTTCGCGTTCTCTGTTCTTTTGATAAGGACCTGCTTCCACTAATTTGGAAAAATAGTCAGTCAAAATTAAAAGGAATAGTACCTTTCCGAGATCCGGTGGTAGTGTTCCGACGATGTCCATCCCCTATTGCATGAACAACCACGGGGACAAATATGAATGCAAGGCTTTTGCCGATTGATGTACTAGTGGTGCTTGGTATTGGAACTTATAGCATTCTCGTATAAAGTTATTGGCATCTTGTTCCATACGGGGCCACTAATACCCTGCTCGGACTAACTTCAGCACCAGAGAATCTGTGCCCGAGTGGTTGCCGCATATTCATCATGGACTTCTCTCATGACATAGTTGGCTTCTGATGCTCCTAAGCATCGAGCCAACATGCCTTGAAAGGATTTTCTGTACAATTGGCCTTTCCTAAAGTTATACCGCGCAACTTTGGCGTGCAATGCTCTTGACTGTTTGGGGTCCTCGGGCAACTTTCCGTGCTCGAGATAATTGATTATTTCATCTTTTTAGTCCCAGACCAGACTAGTCGAATTTACCTTGTAGTAACAATCTGTGTCCAAGGCTAAGTTCATCAGTTGTACTACCGTACCTAATTCCGGTCCTCAGATTTCTATTGATGAGCCCAGATTTGCTAATGCATCTGCTTCCTCATTTGCTTCCCCCGGGATGTGGGTTATTGACCAATCTCATAATCATGACAATAAAGCCTGAACCTTTACTATGTATTGTTGCATACGCTCATTTTTAGTGTCAAAAATTTCGTATACCTGATTTACCATCAACTGTGAATCACATTTGATTTTGATGGCTTCGGAGTCAAGCCCCCGAGCTAATTCAAGCCCTGCAATCAAAGCTTCGTAATATGCTTCATTGTTAGTTAGAGGGATCGTTCTGATGGCTTGCCTTAAGGTTTTCCCTAAAGGGTGATCAAGACTATTTCGAGCCCGGACCTTTTCACATTTGAAGCTCCATCCATGAATAAGGTCCAGACTCCCAGTGCCAGTTTCGACACCAATATTGCCTCTTTGGAAACCAGAGATAATAGTCCCGGGCTGAAATCGGCCATGAAGTCTGCCAGGACTTGTAATTTAATCGTTGTCCTCGGCTTATACTCTATGTCAAACTAACTCATTTGAACGACCCATTTGGCCAATCTACCCGAGAGCTCGGGTTTATAGAGTATATTCTTTAAAGGAAATGTAGTTACCATGGCTATCAGGTGGCATTGGAAGTAGGGCTTCAGCTTTCGAGCGGTGACTACAAGAGCTAAGGCTAGTTTTTCCAGATGCGGGTAGTGAGTTTCCACTCCCGTTAAAATTTTGCTAATGTAATAAGTGGGAAATTGCGTACCCTTATCCTCTTGGACTAAAACTGCGCATACTGCAACTTCCGAGACCGCCAGGTAAACTAGCAAAGTTTCTCCCTCATTCGGTTTCGAGAGCTATGAAGGACTTGACAAGTATTCCTTCAAGTCTTGTCGACACTCCAGTGTCCACTCGAAATTGTTTTTCTTTTTGAGCAGCGCGAAGAAGCGATGATATTTTTTCGACGATCGGGAAATGAACCTTCTTAAAGCTGCCAATCTGCCTGTGAATCTCTAGACTTCCTTTACGTTGAACAGTTGATCCGGGATGTTTTCTATGGATTTGATTTTGTCGGAGTTTATCTCTATTCCCCTTTGTGAGACCAGGAATCCTAAGAACCTACACGACCTGACCTTGAATGCACACTTCTCGGGGTTAAGCTTTATATTATGCTCCCTCAGTGTGTCAAATGTTTCTTGCAGATGCTTCATGTGATTACCTGTATTCAAAGACTTAACGAGCATATCGTCTATATATACTTCCATATAGTCTTTCCTATTTATTTTTTGAACATTTTATTCATGAACCGTTGGTAAGTGGCTCCGGCATTTTTTAGCCCGAAGGGCATTACGTTATAACAATATGTGCCAAAATTCATTATAAATGAAGTCTTCTCCCAGTCTTCTAGGTTCATTTTGATTTTATTGTACCCAGAATAGGCATCGATGAAACTCATTAACTCGTGCCCGACCGTGGCATCAATTATTTGACCGATATTCGACAATGGGAATGAGTCCTTTGGACATGCCTTATTAAGATCCTTATAATCTACACACATGCAAAATTTATTATTTTTCTTAGGAACCACTACTACATTAGTTAGACAATCTAGATATCATAGCTTTCGGATCGAACCAATCTCAAGTAGACGGGTTACCTCTTTTCTAACAAATTTATTCCTTGCTTCTGCAATAGGGCGTTTCTTTTGTCTTACCAGAGGTGTGCTTGGATCCAAGCTTAACTTATGCACAACTATCTCTGTCAGGATTCCTTTCATATCCTCATGCGACCATACAAAACAATCAATGTTAATTTTAAGAAATTCGATAAAAGCATACCTGAGCTCCAGGTGTAGTTTTTTTCCCAAATGGATTCCCTTTCTAGGATTTCTTCTAACAATGCAACTTGCTCCAGTTCTTCTGTCGTGGACTTCATTGCATTCGTTTCTTCCGGTACTTGGTAGTACCTTGGTACCTAATATTGTTCTGACTCCTCTATCTCGAGGGAAATTCCCTCTGTTTTAGGGGCGGAAGCCGGTTCCGGTAACTGCTATGCCGCACGTTCCTTTCCTTTGCTATGGGAGACCGATATCGCATTCATCTCTCTTGCGGCCGGTAGGTCACCTATTTTCTGTTTGATCCCCTTAAGTGTGGGAAATTTTAGCAATTGGTGGTACGTCAAAGACACAGCTTTCGTCTCGTGTAGCCACAGCCTTCCCAAGATGATATTATAGCCCATGCCTCCATCTACTACTTCGAAGAGAGTTGTCTTTGTTACGACCTCGGCCTCTGTGAGCAGTAAAATTTCCCCTCGGGTTGTCACGCTTGCAAGGTTGAATCCAACTAGGAGCTTTGTTGTCGGGATGATGCTCCCAGTGAGTTTAGCTTGATCCAGAACTCTCCATTATATGATATTAGCGGAACTTCATGGATCCACTAAAATACGTTTAATTTTAAAATTTAACACGTTTAAAGAGATTATCAGTGCGTCATTTTGCGGCAGTAGTAATCCGTTCGCATCTTCATCTGTGAACATGATATCATCTTCCCGGAATCTCTTACTATGGGTTGTTGAAATTTTTATCTTCTTTACGGACGAGAAGGTGATCCCATTGATTTCATCCCCTCCGAAGAACATGTTGATTGTTTGTCGTGGAGGTTCCTCTCCTGCTTTTGAGGTTTGCGTGTCACCCCTGTCTCGGCCATAGTTGTTTTTGGCTCTGTCACTCAATAATTCTTTGAGGTGACCATTCTTTAACAGCGTTGCCACTTCTTTTCCGGAGGTGCCGGCAGTCCCCAGTCCGATGGCCATTAGTGTCGTGGTATTCACACCATAAATTTGGGTCCCTATGGCTGGGATCGGACCTAATTGGTCTCGGGAAGTGTACCTCTTTGATATCTCTCACGGCCGACACTAACTCCACCACGCTGACGTTGAAGTTATACTCTAATAACTTTGGATAAGGAGAACCTCGTAGTCCCGAGATTTCTCTATCCTACAGCGATTTGTTATTCCGCCCTCGATCGATCCTCCAGTCAACGGTGAACTTGTTTGACGTTCGGAAGCTCCTGTCACGACCTTCCGTCCGCTTGTAGGGAAGAAACCGGCCCCTTGAAGTCCGTCTATCCGAGTCAATATCATCTTTCATTTTTTCCCTGTTCTTCTCCTTTCTTTTGGCCGATGATGTAAAGCCAACCTGATCACCTTCGATCCTTATTTTGGACTTGTACCGATTGTGGACATCTGCCTAAGTCGTCACTTGAAACTCGAGCAGGCTTTCCTTCAGCTTTCGGGAAGTGTCCGAACTTCTCGAATTTATACCTTTGGTGAATGCTTCAGTCGCCCACTCATCCGGGACTGCCGGTAACAACATCCTCTCCTTTTTGAACCGGGAAACGAATCTACGTAATAACTCGGATTCTTTCTGCACGATTCTGAAGATGTGGCCTTTCGGGCTTGTACCTTTCTGGCACCGGCATGGTCCTTGATGAATGAATCTGCAAGCATTTCGAAGGAAGCTATGGAGGGCTCGGGAAATGATGAATACCATGTCAAAGCTCCCCTCGTGAGGGTCTCACCAAATTTCTTTAACAACACAGACTCAATTTTGTGAGGAGCCAAATTATTTTCTTTCACCGCCGTTATGTAGGTGGTAATGTGCTCCTGTGGAACTGAAGTTCCATCATATTTCGGCACTTTAGGTATTCTAAACCGCTTAGGGATTAGTTCCGGGGCCGCACTCGGCTTGTACGGTAATTGAATATATTTTTTCGAGTTTGGACCTTTCAATACCGGTGGTGCGCCCGGGATCTGATCCATACGGGCATTTACTTCCTTCATGGACCGCAATATATAGTTCTTCCTTGAATGGGTCGCTATCGTTGTTGAGGCCAGATCTACTCCCCCCAACCCCGTCGGAGCCAACTTCGCCCCTGGAGTGTTGTTGTCAATTCTCTGTGTTGTTTGATTTGAAAGAACGACGGGAGGAATTGGATCTCGCCTGTTCGCATTATTTGAAGCACTTGACAGTGCCTGCTTTAGTTCCATCATAACCTGATCCCGTCGCGTGAGATGGCTTAGGATGATTGTTTGTTGCTCTTGCAGGATCCTCACTGCATCTGCCACGTGTTCTTCGTTAGCATCGTCAGGAGTCGCCTCTCGCACTCGTCTAGGGTACCTCCCGTCATATACCGGTGTGGCATCATCCCCCTAATTGCGAGTGTCGCTGATTGAGTCCTCAAAATGAGGATGTCCCCCTTGAATTTCAGGATTGTGGGCATTGTTAACGGTATTGATTGCCATTTTTTGTGATATTTTGCTAAGATAAAAAATGATCAAAGCTTGTGAATGGAGAAAAAATAAGGGTCAATTTAATCGCATGGTTGTCTAGGCCCCACGGTGGGTGACAAACTATTTACCCTAAAATTGGTACAGTTAAATTTGTTCGTGGTTTCTAGACAGATGGATTAATCTGGTCCAAAGAAGTGATGAATTAATCAATTTGGATGCAAACTACTTAGCTCAAAATGCAGATGGAACTATAGATCTGATGAGCCCGAGGACAGAGTCTCCGGGCACAATGATGATTAGACCAACAAGTTAGAGAGAGAAAAATAGTATCAAGATGCTGTGTTAGAATATATTCTTTGATGTCTAGAAAACTGTGTCTTTACAATGATCATTGAACCTATTATTTATAGCTCAGTGGGCGTAATGGTCAGGCCCACCACTAATGACAATTATTGAAGTGCTATAATAGAAACCTAACGGTAAACATAAATGCTCAAAACTCTGTAACGAGTCGTTACTCTTTAATGTTGTGGAATATTCTTCATTAAATGTCACCAGGCGCAGCGTGCTTAATACCTTTATGAACCTGCCTTTCTCGGTAACACGCGGGGTAGCTACGCCCGATTTTTCGTCCTCCCAACTTTGGTTCCACGTGTCCCCTTCTTTGGTAGCCACGTGCCGTAACATATTTTGCCCAATACAGATATATTCTCCCGTTATTTGTTAATTTCAAAAGTTCTATTGAAGATTACCAATGAACTTCAATATTTTAATTTCTAATTTCAATAACAAGAAAAATGGAATGTAAGTAGGCAATGAGCGAACGTAGCCTATTAAGACAATGGATTATTAGAAATATATTCATCAGTCCTTTGTTAATTTCAATTTTTTGTTGTTTATGAACCAACTCAAATTAAATAAACTAGCCTAATCAAAAATATAATCTCCACTGAAGATATGACCCTGTCTCTCAAATTAGAGATAATAATACTTTTACTAAAAATATAAGAGACGTACACGAAAATAATTACTTTCCGTCTTTACTAATGATAGTTACGTTGCCCTCTTGACTTCAAATGTGTTTATTCATAACTTGGTGATTGAAAATAACATAGTATTTTAATACTTTCACCAGTGTAGTAACCAATAATGCAAAATAAAAAATTCTTTCTCTCTTCGATAATGTAAAGGAAAATGACAGAGTAACCAAAGTCTGTTTGGTTAGGACAAAAAAGGTTTGTTTTGATAGTAAACTTACCCCAGCTTAATATTTTAAATTTTTTATTTTGCTTTTTCCGAATGTAAATGGGCAAGTGGATAGTAAGGGAAGAAACATAAATATTAAAAATGAAAAGACTTTCTTGGGGAAAAAATGAAAGAATATAATGGTAAGAGATAACCTAATTAGATATTACAATCATTATGCTAAAAATGTCAAACTCCAAAACTCTGGGCAGGCATTGGACCACGAAGTTGCTTATTAGTGCAATCCTATTAAAGCCACCGCTGAAACAGTGTAATTATTTCCTTAAATAAAAAATAAAATCACAAAAAAACTATTCTTTTTTAATTACTACAATTTATATGATTTAATTTGACTTGACACAAAGTTTAAAAAAAAAAAGAAATTTTTTTTTGAAATATGTGGTCCTAAAAGCTTAAGGTCAAAAGGTTTATGGAATCGTAATATTTGTATAAAAAGAAAAAGTTTAAAGTTAAATTGTTTATAAATATAGAAATATGTATATTTTTTCAAACAGACTAATATTTGAAACGGAGAAAATATTTGTTTAATGTTTTGGTCCCTATTCCTTTTTCTTGGTGTCAATTGTATCGTATAAATGACGGCAAATCATTCTATACGACAGAAATGGAGTCCATTTCGATCTCGGCTCCCATTTGCCAACTTGTTTCCGGTAATAACAAACAAGTAAACCCATTCCTATCTAAGAAACAAAGGTGAAAACAATGAAGCACCCGCAATTTTGTATGAATAGTATCGATATATTATCATTGACTTGTAAACGTTTCACCTTTGATAGTTTTATTACTTTTGGATTATTTATTCGAATGTGTCAGCAATATTTAAAAAGAGTATGACTTGTATAATTTTATAGCCAATCAAGTATTCGCATGGGTGTGGGTGTGCTGATTGTGTGCGACAAATGCCGATGCACCTAGCATATTCTGTTGAAAACTATTCTTTATAAATAGTTGAAAACACTTTAAAAACATGTATACGTAGATCAATGCACTTACTATTAGGAAATTGATAAGTAATCTGTGTTGTTATGGTTTTATAATCTAACAAATTTAATGATAAAAATCAGATCGGGAACCTGTTATATATTTTCAAGATGTCAAGGCACAACAAATCTCAAGTTTGCTCACATCCGTAAAGTCGATGCAAATGTTCCTCTACACACTGCAGTGTGAACAGTGCAACATCCACTTTATGGAGAATGCCTTGTACCGGATATTGGCTTGCATTATCCAAGTGACATCACTTATATATTATTAACATGAAGCAACGAAGAAAACACACACTTGTACATCCGAGAATTAATCAAGTTTCTTCTCAAGTGTGTTGCCATCTTGCAAGGGACTTTCGGGCTTCAAGAACAAAGAACAATATAACGAATGACCAGTTTCAGCATTGTGTTATTATATGTCCTTAGTTGTGTTGCATCTTTGTTAGAGTGATTTACTTTTAATTCCTACTTAGCTTATCTAGAAGCATTGTATAGGAGATTTGTAAAACCATAAACCTTGTGTTTGTATCTTGGCTAGAGTAAGTCTGTGAGCTTTGTAATAGAGTTATTATAAGTGAGTGACAGATTAAGAGTTTAATTCCTAGGTTATNACTTCAAATGTGTTTATTCATAACTTGGTGATTGAAAATAACATAGTATTTTAATACTTTCACCAGTGTAGTAACCAATAATGCAAAATAAAAAATTCTTTCTCTCTTCGATAATGTAAAGGAAAATGACAGAGTAACCAAAGTCTGTTTGGTTAGGACAAAAAAAGTTTGTTTTGATAGTAAACTTACCCCAGCTTAATATTTTAAATTTTTTATTTTGCTTTTTCCGAATGTAAATGGGCAAGTGGATAGTAAGGGAAGAAACATAAATATTAAAAATGAAAAGACTTTCTTGGGGAAAAAATGAAAGAATATAATGGTAAGAGATAACCTAATTAGATATTACAATCATTATGCTAAAAATGTCAAACTCCAAAACTCTGGGCAGGCATTGGACCACTAAGTTGCTTATTAGTGCAATCCTATTAAAGCCACCGCTGAAACAGTTAATTATTTCCTTAAATAAAAAATAAAATCATAAAAAACTATTCTTTTTTAATTATTACAATTTATATGATTTAATTTGACTTGACACAAAGTTTAAAAAAAAAGAAGAAAGTTTTTGAAATATGTGGTCCTAAAAGCTTAAGGTCAAAAGCTTTATGGGATCGTAATATTTGTGTAAAAAGAAAAAATTTAAAGTTAAATTGTTTATAAATATAGAAATATATATATTTTTTCAAACAGACTAATATTTGAAACGGAGAAAATATTTGTTTAATGCTTTGGTCCCTATTCCTTTTTCTTGGTGTCAATTGTATCGTATAAATGACGGCAAATCATTCTATACGACAGAAATGGAGTCCATTTCGATCTCGGCTCCCATTTGCCAACTTGTTTCCGGTAATAACAAACAAGTAAACATTAAGAAACCATTCCTATCTAAGAAACAAAGGTGAAAACAATGAAGCACCCGCAATTTTGTATGAATAGTATCGATATATTATCACTGACTTGTAAACGTTTTACCTTTGATAGTTTTATTACTTTTGGATTATTTATTCGAATGTGTCAGCAATATTTAAACGGAGTATGACTTGTATAATTTTATAGCCAATCAAGTATTCGCATGGGTGTGGGTGTTTGCTGATTGTGTGCGACAAATGCCGATGCACCTACCATATTCTGTTGAAAACTATTCTTTATAAATAGTTGAAAACACTTTAAAAACATGTATACGTAGATCAATGCCCTTACTATTAGGAAATTGATAAGTAATCTGTGTTGTTATGGTTTGATAATCTAACAAATTTAATGATAAAAATCAGATCGGGAACCATTTTCAAGGTGCCAAGGCACAACAAATCTCAAGTTTGCTCACAGCTGTAAAGTCGATGCAAATGTTCCTCTATACACTGCAGTGTGAACAGTGCAACATTNGTGTGTTGTTATGTTTTGATAATCTAACAAATTTAATGATAAAAATCAGATCGGGAACCTGTTATATATTTTCAAGGTGCCAAGGCACAACAAATCTCAAGTTACTGCTCACAGCTGTAAAGTCGATGCAAATGTTCCTCTACACACAACAGTGTGAACAGTGCAACATCCACTTTATGGAGAATGCCTTGTACCGGATATTGGCTTGCATTATCCAAGTGACATCACTTATATATTATTAACATGAAGCAACGAAGAAAACACACACTTGCACATCCGAGAATTAATCAAGTTTCTTCTCAAGTGTGTTGCCTTGCAAGGGACTTTCGGGCTTCAAGAACAAAGAACAATATAACGAATGACCAGTTTCCAGCATTGTGTTATTATATGTCCTTAGTTGTGTTGCATCTTTTTTAGAGTGATTTACTTGTAATTCCTACTTAGCTTATCTAGAAGTACTGTGTAGGAGATTTGTAAAACCATAAATCTCGTGTTTGTGTCTTGGCTAGAGTAAGTCTGTGAGCTTTGTAATAGAGTTATTACAAGTGAGTGACGGATTAAGAGTTTAATTCCTAGGTTACAATATGTTATAATCTAAAAGTTGCTCGGTTAGTGAAGTTGAAATCATACGAGTGTAGGTCGTGGTTTATAATCCCGTGAGTTGGAAGTTTTATACGTAAAACTTTGTTGTGTCATTTACTTATCTCTTATTATGTATATTCTGTGGGGATCGATAGAAAATCAAGGTTCTCTGTACATTTTGGTATACCCTAAATTTTTATTGAAATAATAGTACTCAGATAAGACCATTCCTATCTGCGAAAGAACAAGTTGTTTGTCTCCAGCAATAAAGTAGATAAAGGGATAATAAATATGAAGTCACAAATACTAATTGAACTTACGAAAGAGTTGATATGTTCGAGGCAAATGAAATATTATCCCATGGTTACGTAATTATTTATCATTATCAATTTAATTATTGATGAGACCAAATCCTTGAATAATTTTTATGTTTTATTTATTTAAGAAGAATCAAGAATGTACGTATACGATTGACTCGTATAGTGTTGTAACCAATTAAATATTAGCATGGGCGTTGTATTTGCTGGGAATGGTGCCATGATCCAAATTGTATGCTATGAATGCCGATGCACCTACCGTATAATAATTTGAAAAGTCTATATAATAATTTAAAAAGTCCTACTTTGCACGTATTATTACGAAAGAATAATAAATTTAATGGTATTTTTTACTTTCGTAAATTATTATTGACAGGCGACTGACGACCAAACGACATTAAGCAGGATATATTATTTGCTTCTAACCTTACACTACAATGCAAAACTAAAGTAAAAAGGGAAATAAGTATGAAAAAGACTTACAAGAACACAAGAATAAAATTTAAGGAAGATTAAATGATGTAGTAACTTATTTAACTTNAAATATTATCCCATGGTTACGTAATTATTTATCATTATCAATTTAATTATTGATGAGACCAAATTCTTGAATAATTTTTATGTTTTATTTATGTAAGAAGAATCAAGAATGTACGTATACGATTGACTCGTATAGTGTTGTAACCAATTAAATATTAGCATGGGCGTTGTATTTCTGGGAATGGTGACATGATCCAAATTGTATGCTATGAATGCCGATGCACCTACCGTATAATAATTTGAAAAGTCTATATAATAATTTTAAAAGTCCTACTTTGCACGTATTATTACGAAAGAATAATAAATTTAATGGTATTTTTCACTTTCGTAAATTATTATTGACAGGCGACTGACGACCAAACGACATTAAGCAGGATATATTATTTTCTTCTAACCTTACACTACAATGCAAAACGAAAGTAAAAAGGGAAATAAGTATGAAAAAGACTTACAAGAACACGAGAATAAAATTTAAGGAAGATTAAATGATGTAGTAACTTATTTAACAATGTTTGGACGAAAGAAGAATATCATTGACCACCTTCTCAATGTTCACATAAGATGACCCTGAATGTTCTTTAGTAGATGCTTCAGCCAATTCCTTCCATTCCATTGCCTTTTTCTTCATCTTTTTGCCTTTTCCCCCAACCATCAATTCCCTTACAAGGCTTTCCACTTCATCTCTCTTCACATCACTGTCAATCTCCATTCCAACATCCCATTTAGTGACGGAAAACCAACAATTTGTTTGCTGTTCAGCGAAAAATGGCCAGCAAATCATAGGCACCCCACTGCTTATACTTTCGAGTGTCGAATTCCATCCACTGTGAGTCAAGAATCCTCCTATTGCAGGGTGACTAAGTACTTCTTCTTGTGAACACCAACTAGCAAGCATACCTCTCTTCTTCGTTTCTTCCACGAATTCGGGTGGAAGAATCGATGCATCACCTGAAACAATATCAGGTCTTATGATCCATAAGAATGTTTGTTGGCTGTTTGCAAGTCCCCAAGCAAATTCAATAAGTTGATTAGGAGTCATAACAGTAATGCTTCCAAAGTTAACATAAACAACAGAATTTGGTTCTTTGGTATCAAGCCATTGTATACACTCTGGTTCCTCTTTCCAAAGGCTGGATCTAAGTCCCTTCAAATTCTCATCATCAACATGTTTCACTAGAAAATGCAAGGGGCCAATGGGGTAGACTGGAGGAAGAAGATTTCGGAGCGATTCAAGAACTTCAGCCTCTAGTGTTTCATATGTGTTGAGGATAATTGCAGAAGCCTTTCTTGCTCTCTCTGTTTCTTGGAGGACAAATTTGATCATGAATTCATCTGGATTTGTAGTTCTCAAGAAACTTGGAAGATCCCTTAAACGTACGTCTTTCATGCATGGTATAAAATCCAATGTTGTCTCTAGGTATCCATTTGTCAAGTCACTCGCATCTACAATTTCCCAAAAAGAGAAAAGGTTAAAACACGTGCACATCCAATATAATGGGAATTAGCTATAGACATCAAGAGTAACAAAAAAGTCTCAAAATAGCTAATATCTTTCCATGTGCCTAAATTATTATAGACAAAATTATTTGATATCGGTATTGGATGAAAGTAGCATATACAAGATACACAAAGTAGCATATACAAGATACACGATGTAATAACTAAATACATCATCATTAATTAAAGCATAACTCCAGTGAATCCAAGATCTAGAATTAATAAATTAAAAGTAATATTGTAATCTTAATATACTATACATTTTTAAATTCTTTTTGTGTGTGTACGCAGTTCAAGTAAAAAGGAATTGGTTACTAAACCCAACCTAAAGGAGCCGCTTATGTAGGAGAAAGTATTGGTACCTTTAAGTGGAGCGTATCCTTTTTCAATAACCTTGTAATAATGCATGTAACCTAAGAAACCACAAGCACTAGTGGTCCAAAACAGAACTTCAGGGACTCCCAATTCTTGTGCAGCGGCTAAGGTGAAGCTCATGACACCATCTGAAATGATGCACGAAACGGGTGGCACGTTAGATGTGTTAGTATCATTGAGTTTCGCAAGAAGATCCCTAAAAGGACCCAAGCAAGTATTGGTTGTAGATTCACACAAAGAAGGTATATCTTGTGTGGCATCTGCATCACATGGCGGAAGTCCATCAGGAATTGTCTCAAAACGGAAAGAAGAAAGACCCTTGAGAGAATCAGGGCCACGAGATTTAAGCAGACGTCTGTGGTTAAATTCAGTATTGACAAAAGTGATGTGAAAGCCTTTGTGATGAAGGATTTTGGCTAGCTTTAACATGGGGTTAATATGGCCTTGGGCGGGATATGGTATGCAAACTGCATGTGGCTTTGTAAATTCAGCACCAATGGAACCCATTCTGAATTTCTTTCTCTCTCTCTCTCTAAATGTCTCGAAAGGATCTTGATGATTTTGGCAAGAAGGATTGAAGAAATGCAGATATTTATAGATGGAAAAAAGAAGTCAAAAACATCAAAGAAAGTGCCAAAAAGAGAGCACGCCAGACTGTTACAAAATGGGTAAAACCTGCAAGTTGATTTGTGTTGGCTGGAACGCCGGTTTCGAGGTCAAAAAGACTTACTGCGGTATATTATACTAGTCCAATTCATTTTTAGTCCAATTTCTCCACGAAAACTGTCATGCAATGCATCATTGCGTCGAGTTGAAATCTTTTGGAAGTGGTGATGATGATGGTAATGAACTAATGATAATAATAATATCATTATTAATTATTTGTGTGAACGTGTAAAAATCTTTACACGTTCATATTAAGTTAAATTCACATGTAACATATATATCTTGATCTCAAGGTAATTTGGTCGATCGATCGATTTACAGTACGATTGTATAATGTTTTATTGCATAAAGAATATCGATGCCCACTAAATCTATTAAACAAGTCTTGAAGATAAGCTGGTGATGTGCACAGATTATCTGTATCACTATACATAATAATATAGCCATAACCATTCAGTCTATTAAAATTTTCACACTTCAAGAAGTCGGTCATGTGCAAATACGATTTTTATGCTTCTACATAGGTTAAAATTTCATAGCCATACCATTAAAGATGAACAAGAACATGCAACTAGTAAAAAAACTGGTTAATTTCGTCTAAGAAAACCGACCGAAATCAGTCGAAAATTGAGAAAAAGCGACCGATTTCCGATCGCTTTTAATTAGTCGGAAAAATGATGGTCGCTAAGGTGTTTCGACCGAAATCGGTCGGAAATTTCGATGTGTTGACTGACAGTCAAACTACATTTACCGAACGAAATCGGTCGGTATTAATTAATTTTTTTTTATTTAATTTTCAAAATACCGACCGAAATCGGTCGAAATTAATTAATTTTATTTAATTTAGTTTTCAAAATACCGACCGAAATCGATCAGTATTAATTAAATTTTTTAATTTAATTTTTAAAATACCGACCGAAATCGGTCGAAATTTTAAATATATAATAATTTTAGAAATATTCTAGATATATATATATATATTTGTATCGCGTGTATACTCCCCAGCCCGAGATATCATAGCACCACAATATTATATCTTATTACAATATTACTAATTATTACTAGTATATATTATCATTATTATTTTATTGAATTCTAATTCTAAATATAGAATATTAAATCTTATTACTAAGCACTAACTACAACCCTTCCTATGTTTGCTTATTTTTTATTAGTCCACAACGGTTGGACTCTATGCATCAAATAGGGGTGGGCGTTCGGTATTTCGGTACGGTATTTAAAATTTTCGGTTCGGTATTTCGATATTCGGTATATCAATTGTGAATATCAAATACCGTACCAAAATAATTCGGTATGGTTCGGTATTTTCTTGTTTGGTTCGGTACAGTTCGGTATCGTACCATATCTTTGTTAACTAAACAGTGCTAAGCTACTTCATTAAAAATTCCTAATTACGTGATAATGAGTATAACAACAATAAAATGTGAGCAGTACCTTCACTTCTTCTAATAATTTCTAATAGAAATCAGTACATGAGCATAACAGTAAAATGTGAGTAGTTTCTTAATTTCTTTACTTCTAATAATTTATACTAGAAATCACATCATTAGAAAATTTCTAATAAAGTGATAAATGAGCATAACAGCAACAGATGTGAGAAGTTCCTTTACTTTTCTAAGAATTTCTAATGTTAGGTTGGGGAGTTGGGCTTAGTCTCGGTGGGTTACAGGCTAAGGGTAAGAACTAACAAGTTAGTAATGTTGGGCTGAAAATTGATAACTTGGGCTAGCAGTGAAGAAAGGTGTACTTAAATAATTCGGTATTTCGGTATACCGAAATATCCAAACTTCAATACCGAGAACCGTACCGAAATATCGAAAAACTAAAAATCTTATACCGAATTAGGACCGAAATACCTAATTAATTCGGTCCGGTTTGAAATTCGGTTTTTCAAATTTTATGCTCACCCCTAGCATCAAAGCTCAACTTATAAGATGGAAAACTCACATCTTTCAGCCGATGTGGGACAAGAGCATTTTCCAATTTCCAATCGATATCGATCGAAATTTTTGAAAAATTTTAATAAAAACTTATTTTCCCATTTCAGCCGATGTGGGACAAGAAAATAATTTCAAATTCCGACCGAAATCGGTCAAAATATTTGAAAACTTTTAATAAAAAATTATTTTCCCATGGAAAAACCCACTACTTCTTTTCCCATGGAATATTTATTTACCAATTTATCCATTTTATTATTTTTTTTGTTTCTTTCTTTTTTATGAAAAACAAAAGAGTGCATTAAATAAGAATTCCATAAATCAATAAAAAATTATTTCAAGTGAATAAAATTATGATTACATTTTAATGTAAAAATATGCTTAGTTATTTTTTCTAAAATTTCATTTATAATCCTGAAATAACACATTAATTATTTGATATAAAAAAATATTAACTAACCAGAATTAAATATATCATACATTGGTTAAGTAATTGGTATATAAGCTATAAGCTATATTCAATATATATGCCAAAATTCGTTATAAACGAAGTCTTCTCCCAGTCTTCTAGGTTCATTTTGATTTGATTCTACCCAGAATAGGCATCGATGAAACTCATTAACTCGTGCCCGACCGTGGTATCAATCATTTGATCGATATTCGGCAATGAGAATGAGTCCTTTGGACATGCCTTATTAAGATCCTTATAATCTACGCACATGCGAAATTTGTTATTTTTCTTAGGAACCACTACTACATTATCTAGCCAATCTAGATATCGTAGCTCTCGAATCGAATCAATCTCAAGTAGACGGGTCACCTCTTTTCTAACAAATGTATTCCTTGCTTCTGCAATAGGGCATTTCTTTTGTCTTACGAGAGGTGTTCTTGGATCCAAGCTTAACTTATGCACAACTATCTCTGTCAGGATTCCTTTCATATCCTCATGCGACCATACAAAATATCAATGTTAATTTTAAGGAATTCGATAAAAGCATACCTGAGCTCCAGGTGTAGTTTTGTTCCCAAATGGAATTTCCTTTCTATGATTTCTTCAAACAACACAACTTGCTCCAGTTCTTCTGTCGTGGACTTCGTTGCGTCCGTTTCTTCCGATACTTGGTAGTACCTTGGTACCTAATATTGTTCTGACTCCTCTGTCTCCAGGGAAATTCCCTCTAGTTTGGGGGCGGAAGCCGATTCCGGTAACTTCTATGCCGCACGTTCCTTTCTTTTTGCTATGGGAGACCGATATCGCATTCATATCTCTTGCGACCGGTAGGTCACCTCTTTTCTGTTTGATCCCCTCGAGTGTGAAGAATTTCAGCAATTGGTGGTACGTCAAGGACACAGCTTTCGTCTCGTGCAGCCACAGCCTTCCCAAGATGATATTATAGCCCATGTCTCCATCTATTACTTCAAAGAGAGTTGTCTTTGTTACGCCCTCGGCCTCCGTGAGCAGTAAAATTTCCCCTTGGGTTGTCACACTTGCAAGGTTGAATCCAACAAGGAGCTTTGTTGTCGGGACGATGCTCCCAGTGAGTTTAGCTTGATCTAGAACTCTACATTATATGATATTAGCGGAACTTCATGGATCCACTAAAATATGTTTAATTTTAAAATTTAATACATTTAAAGAGATTATCAGTGCGTCATTGTGCGGCAGTAGCAATCCGTTCGCATCTTCATATGTGAACGTGATTATCAGTCCTTGATGAACGAATCTGCGAGCATTTCGAAGGAATCTATGGAGGGCTCGGGAAATAATGAATACCATATCAAAGCTCCCCTCGTGAGGGTCTCACCAAATTTATTGAACAATATAGACTCAATTTCGTGAGGAGCCAAATTATTTTCTTTCACCGCCATTGTGTATGTGGTAATGTGCTCCTGTGGATCTGAAGTTCCATCATATTTTGGTACTTCAGGCATTCTAAACCGCTTAGGGATTAGTTCCGGGGCCGCACTCGGCTTGTATGGTAATTGAATATATTTCTTCGAGTTCGGACCTTTCAATACCGGTGGTGCGCCCGGGATCTGATCCATGCGGGCATTTACTTCCTTCTTGGACCGCAATATATACTTCTTCCTTGAATGGGTCGCTATCGTTGTTGAGGCCAGATCTACTCCCCCCAACCCCGTCGGAGCCAACTTCGCCCCTGGAGTATTTTTGTCAATTCTCTGTGCTGTTTGATTTGCAAGAACGATGGGAGGAATTGGATCTCGCCTGTTTGCATTATTTGAAGCACTTGACAGTGCCTGCTTTAGTTCCATCATAACCTGATCCCATCGCGTGAGATGGCTTAGGATGATTGTTTGTTGCTCTTGCAGGATCCTCACTGCATCTGCCACGTGTTCTTCGCCAGCATCGTCAGGAGTCGTCTCTCGCACTCGTCTAGGGTACCTCCCGTCATATACCGGTGTGGCGTCATCCCCCTAATTGCGAGTGTCGCTGATTGAGTCCTCAAAATGAGGATGCCCCCCTTGAATTTCAGGATTGTGGGCATTGTTAACTGTATTGTTTGCCATTTTTTGTAATTTTTTGCTAAGATAAAAAATGATCAAAGCTTGTGAATGGAGAAAAAATAAGGACCAATTTAATCGCACGGTTGTCTAGGCCCCACAGTGGGTGCCAAACTATTTACCCGAAAATTAGTATAGTTGAATTTGTTCGTGGTTTCTAGACAGATGGATTAATCTGGTCCAAAGAAGTGATGAATTAATCAATCTGGATGCAAACTACTTGGCTCAAAATGCAGATGGAACTATAGATTTGATGAGCCCGAGGATAGAGTCTCCGGGCACAATGATGATTAGACCAACAAGTTAGAGAGAGAAAAATAGTATCAGGATGCTGTGTTAGAATATATTCTTTGATGTCTAGAAAACTGTGTCTTTACAATGATCATTGAGCCTATTATTTATAGCTCAGTGGGCGTAATGGTCGGGACCACCACTAATAACAATTATTGAAGTGCGATAATGAAAACCTAACGGTAAACATAAATGCTCAAAACTCTATAACGAGTCGTTACTCTTTAATGTTGTGGAATATTCTTCATTAAATGTCACCGGGTGCAGCGTGCTTAATACTTTATGAACCTGCCTTTCTCGGTAACACGCGGGATAGCTGCGCCCGATTTTTCGTCCTCCCAACTTTGGTTTCACGTGTCCCCTTCTTTAGTGGCCACGTGCCGTAACATATTTTGTCCCCAATACAGATATATTCTCCCGTTATTTGTTAATTTCAAAAGTTGTCCTGAAGATTACCAATGAACTTCAATATTTTAATTTCTAATTTCAATAACAAGAAAAATGGAATGTAAGTAGGCAATGAGCGAACGTAGCCTATTAAGACAATGGATTATTAGAGATATATTCATCGGTTCTTTGTTAATTTCAAAAGTTGTCCTGAAGATTACCAATGAACTTCAATATTTTAATTTCTAATTTCAATAACAAGAAAAATGGAATGTAAGTAGGCAATGAGCGAACGTAGCCTATTAAGACAATGGATTATTAGAGATATATTCATCGGTTCTTTGTTAATTTCAAAAGTTGTCCTGAAGATTACCAATGAACTTCAATATTTTAATTTCTAATTTCAATAACAAGAAAAATGGAATGTAAGTAGGCAATGAGCGAACGTAGCCTATTAAGACAATGGATTATTAGAGATATATTCATCGGTTCTTTGTTAATTTCAAAAGTTGTCCTGAAGATTACCAATGAACTTCAATATTTTAATTTCTAATTTCAATAACAAGAAAAATGGAATGTAAGTAGGCAATGAGCGAACGTAGCCTATTAAGACAATGGATTATTAGAGATATATTCATCGGTTCTTTGTTAATTTCAAAAGTTGTCCTGAAGATTACCAATGAACTTCAATATTTTAATTTCTAATTTCAATAACAAGAAAAATGGAATGTAAGTAGGCAATGAGCGAACGTAGCCTATTAAGACAATGGATTATTAGAGATATATTCATCGGTTCTTTGTTAATTTCAAAAGTTGTCCTGAAGATTACCAATGAACTTCAATATTTTAATTTCTAATTTCAATAACAAGAAAAATGGAATGTAAGTAGGCAATGAGCGAACGTAGCCTATTAAGACAATGGATTATTAGAGATATATTCATCGGTTCTTTGTTAATTTCAAAAGTTGTCCTGAAGATTACCAATGAACTTCAATATTTTAATTTCTAATTTCAATAACAAGAAAAATGGAATGTAAGTAGGCAATGAGCGAACGTAGCCTATTAAGACAATGGATTATTAGAGATATATTCATCGGTTCTTTGTTAATTTCAAAAGTTGTCCTGAAGATTACCAATGAACTTCAATATTTTAATTTCTAATTTCAATAACAAGAAAAATGGAATGTAAGTAGGCAATGAGCGAACGTAGCCTATTAAGACAATGGATTATTAGAGATATATTCATCGGTTCTTTGTTAATTTCAAAAGTTGTCCTGAAGATTACCAATGAACTTCAATATTTTAATTTCTAATTTCAATAACAAGAAAAATGGAATGTAAGTAGGCAATGAGCGAACGTAGCCTATTAAGACAATGGATTATTAGAGATATATTCATCGGTTCTTTGTTAATTTCAAAAGTTGTCCTGAAGATTACCAATGAACTTCAATATTTTAATTTCTAATTTCAATAACAAGAAAAATGGAATGTAAGTAGGCAATGAGCGAACGTAGCCTATTAAGACAATGGATTATTAGAGATATATTCATCGGTTCTTTGTTAATTTCAAAAGTTGTCCTGAAGATTACCAATGAACTTCAATATTTTAATTTCTAATTTCAATAACAAGAAAAATGGAATGTAAGTAGGCAATGAGCGAACGTAGCCTATTAAGACAATGGATTATTAGAGATATATTCATCGGTTCTTTGTTAATTTCAAAAGTTGTCCTGAAGATTACCAATGAACTTCAATATTTTAATTTCTAATTTCAATAACAAGAAAAATGGAATGTAAGTAGGCAATGAGCGAACGTAGCCTATTAAGACAATGGATTATTAGAGATATATTCATCGGTTCTTTGTTAATTTCAAAAGTTGTCCTGAAGATTACCAATGAACTTCAATATTTTAATTTCTAATTTCAATAACAAGAAAAATGGAATGTAAGTAGGCAATGAGCGAACGTAGCCTATTAAGACAATGGATTATTAGAGATATATTCATCGGTTCTTTGTTAATTTCAAAAGTTGTCCTGAAGATTACCAATGAACTTCAATATTTTAATTTCTAATTTCAATAACAAGAAAAATGGAATGTAAGTAGGCAATGAGCGAACGTAGCCTATTAAGACAATGGATTATTAGAGATATATTCATCGGTTCTTTGTTAATTTCAAAAGTTGTCCTGAAGATTACCAATGAACTTCAATATTTTAATTTCTAATTTCAATAACAAGAAAAATGGAATGTAAGTAGGCAATGAGCGAACGTAGCCTATTAAGACAATGGATTATTAGAGATATATTCATCGGTTCTTTGTTAATTTCAAAAGTTGTCCTGAAGATTACCAATGAACTTCAATATTTTAATTTCTAATTTCAATAACAAGAAAAATGGAATGTAAGTAGGCAATGAGCGAACGTAGCCTATTAAGACAATGGATTATTAGAGATATATTCATCGGTTCTTTGTTAATTTCAAAAGTTGTCCTGAAGATTACCAATGAACTTCAATATTTTAATTTCTAATTTCAATAACAAGAAAAATGGAATGTAAGTAGGCAATGAGCGAACGTAGCCTATTAAGACAATGGATTATTAGAGATATATTCATCGGTTCTTTGTTAATTTCAAAAGTTGTCCTGAAGATTACCAATGAACTTCAATATTTTAATTTCTAATTTCAATAACAAGAAAAATGGAATGTAAGTAGGCAATGAGCGAACGTAGCCTATTAAGACAATGGATTATTAGAGATATATTCATCGGTTCTTTGTTAATTTCAAAAGTTGTCCTGAAGATTACCAATGAACTTCAATATTTTAATTTCTAATTTCAATAACAAGAAAAATGGAATGTAAGTAGGCAATGAGCGAACGTAGCCTATTAAGACAATGGATTATTAGAGATATATTCATCGGTTCTTTGTTAATTTCAAAATTTTGTTGTTTACGAACCAACTCAAATTAAATAAACTAGCCTAATCAAAAATATAACCTCCACTGAAGATACGACCCTGTCTCTCAAATTAGAGATAATAATACTTTTACTAAAAATATAAGAGACGTACACGAAAATAATTGATTCCGTCTTTACTAATGATAGTTACGTTGTCCTCTTGACTTCAAACGTGTTTATTCATAACTTGGTGATTGAAAATAACATAGTATTTTAATACTTTCACCAGTGTAGT
>AWOL01S0002005.1:167850-201560 GCA_000715115.1 Nicotiana otophora | reverse complement strand
AGCGTGCAACCCGCTCTCACAATATATTCACATTCAATTTTGTTGCAGCGTGCAACCCGCTCTCACAATATATTCACATTCCATTCTGTTGCAGCGTGCAACCCGCTCTCACAATATATTCCTTTAATCAAATCCGTTGCGGCGAGCAACCTGATCTCCCAATATATATATATATATATATATATATATATGTCAACGTTTTAATAAGTCTGTTGCGGCGTGCAACCCGATCCTCTAATATAGATTTTTCATAAGTCTGTTGCGGCGTGCAACCCGATCCTCCAATATTTACTTTTCATAAGTCTGTTGCGGCGTGTAACCCGATCCTCCAATACGGACTTTTCATAAGTCTGTTGCGGCGAGCAACCCGATCCTCCGATATATTTATTATAATTAATTCTGTTGCGGCGTGCAACCCGCTACTCCAACATATTCATTTACCAATTCTTATAGAAGAAATTTCCCCAATAAATGCAACAATTAATATAAAATGATATGACAACAAGCATACAATAATTATAATTTAATCATGAAACAAACAATGACAAATCACAGATTATTATGGAAATCAGGGAGAAAATAGGTAGTTTAATATTTAGTATGCTAAATGTCAAATAACAATTAAAACACATAATTCAAATAACATGTAACAATTAATGCAGGAATTCAAGAATTAATATTTGACAAGGAATAGGAGAGAAACAGTTATTATAATAATTAATTTAGGATTTAAAACAATTTATGATTTTTCAAGTAAGCACGCAAACAATTAATTTGACGACGTATAAACACTCGTCACCTCTCCTATACGTCGTTCACATGTAATTCACATAACAATTAAATTAAGGGTTCTATTCCCTCAAGTCAAGGTTAACCACGACACTTACCTCGCTTTGCAAATTCCAATCAATTACTCAACCACAACATTTCTTTTTAAATTTGTCTCCAAAAGCTTCAAATCTATTCACAAACAATTCGATATATTCAATACTAATCATAGGAATTAATTCCATATGAATTTACAAATTTTCCGGATAAAAATCCGAAATTCATTAAAGTATTTGACAGTGGGACCCACTCTCAAATCCTGAAAAAACTCACGAAATCCGAACACCTGTTCCGCTACGAGTTCAAACATACAGAATTTATCCAATTCCGATATCAAATGGACCTTCAAATCTTAAATTTTTGTTTTTGAAAGATTTTATAAAAAGTCCAATTTCTTCCATCTAAATCCGAAATAAATGATGAATATAGACATGGATTTGTGAAATATAATCACTTTTGGTTAACGAATACTTACCCAATTCAAAGTCGTGAAAATCTCCCTTGAAATCGCCCAAATCCGAAAATTGAAACTCAAAAATGAGTAAAAATGGCGACTTCCGAATTTATGGGCTCTACCCAGCCATTTCGCATTTGCGAGACAAAGCTCGCATTTGCGATGCCAGGCTGGCAGGTGAAGTTCCGCATCTGCGGGCACTCCTGTCGCACTTGCGACATCCGCTTCTGCGCAAAAAGGCCGCACCTGCGAAGAGCACAGGCCAGCCCCGTCCCGCATCTGCGATGGAAGTCTCGCTTCTGCGAGCTCGCACCTGCGGTCAAAAATCCACAGGTGCGATTATAACAGAAGGCAAAAATTCAGATTTAGCTTAAGTCCAATTCTTGATCCGATTTCAATCCGTATCACCTCGTACGAATATACCAACAAGACCAATAACATAATACGGACTTACTCGGGGTCTCGTATCAAGTCAAACAACGTTGAAATTACAATTCACACCCCGATTCAAACTTTGAGTTTTAAACTTTTCAATTTGCAAATCTCGTGCCAAAACATATTAAATGAATCTGGAATGACTTCAAATTTGGCACACAAGTCATAAAAGATATAACAGAGCTGTTCAAATTTCCAGAATAGGATTCCGACTCCGATATCAAAAAGTCAACCCCGTGGTCAAACTTGGAAATCTTTTGCCTTTAAATTGCCAGTTCCGTTAAATGGTCATAACTTGAGCTAGGGATCTCCAAATTAAATTCCGGGCATACGCCCAAGTCCCAAATCATGACACGGAACTACCGGAACTATCAAAACACTGATTCGGGTTCGTTTGCTAAAAATGTTGACCAAAGTCAACTCAGTTGAGTTTTAAAGCTCTATTTCACATTTTAATCCATTTTTCACATGAAAACTATTCGAAAAATTTTACGGATTGCGCACACAAGTCGAGGAATGATAATTGGTGCTTTTCGAGGTCTTAGAACACAGAATTACTTATTAAATTTAAAGATGACATTTTGGGTCATCACAAATTTGGATGATACATAGGCATTTAGGAATAATACCCTTCTTTCATGTTCTTGATCGTGCGATAAAGCTGGTTGTAAGATTGTTCCTCCTTTAACTCCTGAGTTGCTCTAATTTTCATTACATGGCACCTAAGAAGAAGGCAAGAACTGGACAAATATCCAATGTCACCCAGGAGTGACAGTTGATCTTATAATTGATTATGCGGGTGAGCACCCGAGGAGTGAGAATATTCCTTCAGTTTATACACTGCCTGAATCTAGTACAACTGATCAGATGGCACCTGTCCCAACACCTACAGAAGGTGTAATGATTCCTCCAACTGATATATCAGTTCCACCTCCAGCTCCACCTTCCGATTTTGGTGTGTCTGATGTTGATCTTAGTGGCGCCATACAAATGTTGACACAGATAGTGGCTTCCCAGGCCCTGAGATCGAGTATTCGGCCTACTTCTTCCAGTCATCCAGGGGAACCTGCTAGTTCCAGGTTGAACAAGTTTCTTCAGTTACATCCTCCAGTGTTTATGGGTACTGATCTTGAGGAGGACGCCCAGGACTTCATTGATGAGATGCACAAAACTCTCCAGGTTATGCATGCTACAGGACGGAGGGAGTAGATTTGGCGTCCTACTGCCTGAAAGGGGTGTCCTATTCTTGGTTTGAGTTATGGGAGGAATCCCGTTAGAAGCGAAGCCCTCCGGTGATGTGGGGTGAGTTCACAGATGCCTTTATGGATCATTTCTTGCCTGCTGAAACTAAGGCAGCCTGTGATGCAGAGTTTGAAAGCCTGAAACAGGGTAGCATGAATGTGTAGGAGTACGATATGGATTTTACGCGCTTGTACAAGTATGATATTCACATGTTGCCCACTATGGAGGCTAGAGTGCGCTGGTTTGTATATGGCCTTAGCCCGTTGGTTATTAATGAAGCCGCTACAGCTACCTTAAATTCCGATTTGAACTATGGTAATATGGTGGCATTTGCTCAAGCCACAGAGATCCGCAAATTGAAGAATAGAATAAAGTGTTAGAATAGCAGCAAGGACCGGTCCACGAGCAACTTTGGTGGTTCTTCGGGTGGTGGTGGTGGTACGTCGGCATTCAGAGGAGGGTCATTAAGACCATCCCAATCATTCGTCCAATCTTCGATGGGTGCACAGTCATCTGGACCCAGTCAGGGCAACAGGGGACCCCACTAGCAGGGTCGGCCCGACAGAAGGTTTCAGCAGCGGAGGCTTCCATGCCCTAAGTATAGGAGGATGCACTTTGGGTCCTGCTTCATGGACCTACTAGTATGCTACGGGTGTGGTGTGAGGGGTCACATTCAGAGAGATTGTCGCTCATCCCGCCGAATTATGGGCAGAGCTGCGGCACATCCAGCTTATTCTGCAGCTACTACATCCACAACACCTCCAGCTCGAGGCACCCCAACACCCGCAGGGTGTGGTGTAGCTAGGGGTGGTGCACAGAATTTGGGAGGACCCAGCAGATTTTATGCTATCTGAAGATGTCGGGAATCAGAGGCTTCTCCAAATGTTGTCACATGTATATTGTCTGTCCAATCCCTTGATGTTTATGATCTTATAGATCCCGGTTCCAGTTTGTCATATGTCACTCCTTATGTTGCTATGGAATTTGAGATAGAACCAGAACAGCTTCATGAGCCGTTCTCTGTATCTACTCCGGTTGGTGAGTCTATTTTCGTTATGCGGGTTCATAGAGATTGTGTTGTCACATTGCGTTGTCGGGACACCATGGCCGATCTTATTAAATTGAGAATGGTCGATTTTTATGTGATATTGGGATGGATTGGCTTTATTCTTGTTTTGGAAAGCTTGATTGCCGAACCGGGACGGTTAGGTTCGAATTTTCAAATGAACCAGTTATTGAGTGGAAGGGTGATGATGTAGTGCCGAAGGGTAGGTTTATTTCCTACCTTAAGGCAACAAAGATGATCAACAAGGGATGTATTTACCATTTGGTCCGAGTTACGGACACCGATGCTGAGGCTCCTACGCTTGAGTCTGTGCCCGTTGTGAATGCATTTCCGGGAGTCTTTCCGGATGAACTCCCTGGAATCCTACCAGGAAGGGAGATTGATTTTGGGATTGATATGATGCCAGACACGTATCCTATATCTACTCCACCCTACAGAATGACACCGGTAGAATTGAAGGAGCATAAGGAACAATTAAGGGATTTGTTAGAAAATGGATTTATCCGAACGAGTGTGTCACCTTGGGGCGCACCTGTTCTTTTTGTAAGGAAGAAAGATCGGTCACTAAGAATGTGTATTGACTATCGGCAACTTAACAAGGTCACACTCAAGAATAAGTACCCACTGCCAAGGATAGATGACTTGTTTGATCAATTGCAAGGTGCCAGGTACTTCTCCAAAATTGATTTACGATTCGAGTAGCACCAATTGAAGATCAGGGAGCGGGATATTCCAAAATAGCTTTTAGGACCCGGTATGGACATTTTGAGTTTCTAGTGATGTCTTTTGGGCTAACAAATGCCCCAGGAACCTTCATGGATCTTATGAATCGAGTTTTTAAACCATTTCTCGACTCTTTTGTGATAGTGTTTATTGACGATATTCTTGTATATTCACGAAGTCGAGAAGAACATGCCGATCATCTCAGGATAGTTTTGCAAACCCTACATCAGCACCAGTTATATGCAAAGTTTTCAAAGTGTGAATTTTGGCTTGAATCGGTCATATTCTTGGGTCATGTAGTCTATAATGAAGGAACTAAGGTTGATCCTCATAAAATTTTAGCTGTGCAAAATTGGCCGAGGCCTACAACTCCAATAGAGATTCGTAGTTTCTTATGCTTAGCTGGATATTACAGAAAGTTTGTGGAGGGGTTTTCTACTCTTGCCTCTCCATTGACTAAATTGACATAGAAGGCAATTAAGTTTCAATGGTCAGATGCTTGTGAAAAGAGTTTCCTAGAGTTGAAAGCAAGATTAACTATTGCACTAGTGTTAACTCTACTAGAGGGTATAGATGGATTTGTGGTATATTGTGATGCTTCAAGAATCGGGCTTGGGTGTGTATTAATGCAACATGGGAAGGTGATAGCTTATGCTTCTAGAAAACTAAAGAATCATGAAAAGAACTATCCAACACATGATTTAGAACTTGCGGCAGTGGTGTTTGCATTGAAAATTTTCATTATTTATATGGGGTCCATGTTAATATATTCACGGACCATAAGAGCCTTCAATATATTTTCAAGCAGAAGGAATTGAATCTGAGGCAGAGAAGATGGGTTGAGTTACTCAAGGACTACGACATTGATATTCTATATCATCTAGGAAAGGCCAATGTTATGGCAGATGCTCTTAGCCAAAAATCCATGGGTAGTTTGGCTCACTTGGAGGCATATAAAAGGCCATTGGCCAAGGAAGTTCATTAATTGGCTAGTTCGGGAGTTCGTCTTGTGGACTCTAGTGAAGGAGGAGTAATTATGCAAAATAAGGCTGAATCATCGCTTGTTGTGGAAGTCAAAGAGAAGCAATACAACAATTCATTGTTAGTGCAATTGAAATAGGGAATTCATAAACATAAGAACATTGCCTTTTCACTTGGCATGGATGGTACACTAGGGCACCAAGGGCGACTATGTGTTCCAAACGTGGATGGTCTCCATGAAAGAATTATGACTGAAGCTCACACTTCTAGGTATTTCGTGCACCCAGGTTCTACGAAAATGTATCATGATCTTAAGGAAGTCTATTTGTGGAATGATATGAAGAGGAATGTGGCAGATTGTGTGGCAAGATGTTCGAATTGTCAGCAAGTGAAGGCTGAACACCAACCGCCCGGTGGGTTGGCACAGAACATAGAAATTCCAATGTGGAAGTGGGAAATGATTAATATGGACTTTGTGGTAGGATTACCGTGCACTCCGCGTAAGTTTGACTCAATTTGGGCGATTGTGGATCGACTCACGAAATCAACACACTTTTTGCAGTTTAAGTCTACAGACACAGCGGAGCAGTATCCTCAGTTGTATATCAAAGAAATAGTCAGATTGCATGGCACTCCAATTTCCATCATTTCTGATCGGGGAGCACAATTCACTGATGGGTTTTGGAAGAAATTTCAGCAAGGTTTGGGTACTCAGGTGAATCTTAGTACAACCTTTTCACCCGCAGATGGACGAGCAAGCAGAGCGGACTATTCAGACGCTTGAGGATATGTTGCGCGCTTGTGTTCTAGACCTTAAAGGTAGTTAGGATGATCATTTACCACTCATAGAATTTGCATACAACAATAGCTATCATGCTAGCATTCCAATGGAATCGTTCGAGGCTTTATATGGTAGGAGATGTAGATATCCAATTGGGTGGTTCGAAATTGGGGAGGCAGAGTTGATAGAGCCAGACCTTGTGCATCAGGCCATGGAAAAGGTTAAAATCATTAAGGAGCGGTTGAAGACTGCTCAGAGTCGTCAGAAATCTTATTCGGATGTTCGTTGTAGGAATTTGGAGTTCAAAGAAGATGATTGGGTATTCTTGAAAGTTTCCCCCATTAAGGGTGTAATGCGATTTGGTAAGAAAGAGAAATTGAGTCTAAGGTATGTCGGACCGTACAAAATCATTCAGAGGATCGGTGAGGTAGTGTACCAGCTTGAGCTACCAACTGAGATGTCATTAGTTTACCCGGTGTTTCATGTGTCTATGTTAGAGAAAGTAGTTGGAGACCCGACAATCATTGTTTCGGTTGAGACTATTGAGGTTAATGAAGAATTGACTTATGAAGAGATTCCAGTTTCTATTATTGATCGGCAAGTCTGAAAGTTGAGAAACAAAGAAATTGCATCCGTGAAAGTGTTATGGCGAAAGCAGCAGGTTGAAGAGGCTACTTGGGAGGCCGAGGAAGAAATGAAAAAAAAGTATCCTTCTTTGTTTGAATGACCATGTATTTATAAAGTTGTGATCTAGGAAAATTGTAAGACTTACTTTCTATGAATTTTGTAACATTTGTACAACTGGCGTTAAAGGTGTTCCTTTCTGGTAATATATTACTTGTGGGGCCACAGTTGGTATTGTTTTGTATAATGTTACGTCGTTGGATTATGTATATGCTGTTAGGATGTATTTATGGGGCTCTCTGCCAGGTGGATAGGCCTAGTTACAAGGAAAACTCTGGCGAAAGTTTTGAAAATTCAGGGAGTTAGCCAAATTTGGGGCTACTAGTGTGTGGTATGAAAACTGAGTTGCATAAGATGCTAATAATATATATTTTTACCCTCATTCGAGGATTAATGATCCTAAGTGGGGGAGAATGTAAGGCCCCGTAAAATTTTTGCAAAAGAAAATAATTTTTCGTGGTGCCAAATTGGTTTTTGCTTGGACTTTTTGGGTTGAACAATGCACCGGAAGTAAAGGAAAGTTTTTGGCAGAAGAGCGCATTTCTGCAGTCCATTATGCGACCGCAGAACCACTCTGCGGGTCGCATAATGGCCGCAGAAGTGAGGCTGGAGAGGGTCAGTCTGGGAGCAATTATGTGGTCGACTATGCGACCGCATAACTGTTATGCGGTGCATTATGCGACCACAAAACAGGTATGCGGACCACATAGTGACCGCAGACACAGGCAAATTTTTGGTCGTTTCGGTCAGCAATTATGCCACCATTGTGCGGTCGCATATGCGACAGCAGAACCTGTTCCGGAGCTCCATTTTGGGGTTTTTAAAACCCGACCCTATTTCGTTAAATACACTCTTTAGGACATTTTTGATCTATAATCTGACATTTTAGAGTGAGAGAGAGTGCCCTAGAGTGAGAAGGTGTTCTTCAATAATTTTGCTTCAATTCTTGCTCAAGTTTTGGAAGATTAAGGAGGGAAACTCACTAGGTCTTCATCCTAGAGGTAAGATTCTACACCCTAACCCTCAATTTCGAATTTTGTCTAGAAATGGATAATTAGCAAGATAATAATTGGGCATGAGAGTTGTTTATTTTACATGCATGTGATATCAAGGGGTGTAGGAAGATTGTTGAACTAAGCATGGTAATGATTGGGTTGTGGGATGATGGAATCCTCCATAAAAAGACCTTGAAACATTATGCACACTTAGTGTTTGATAAACTGCTCAAATGAGCTAGAACCATGATCATCTTCCTATTTTTGGTTCAATTTATTATATTTCTAAAATAGATTGAAGTTGCTAAGAATCCCGGAACATTTAGAGTGTAAGGAAGCTCAAGTGAGGTATGTTGGCTAAACTTTTCTTTAAGAATTGGAATTCCCATTATCCTTGTAAGTTCCAAGATGTTGATTACAAATCGAGTATTCCGATAAGTTTTGTGATAAAGATATATGTTCAATTTGTGTTTCAAATGCTCTTATCATATTGCATTATAAATTGAGGATGTGTTTCAAACTATGGATTGTGTATCCACATGTTATAATTTCAAGTCGTGATTTATGTGAAAGTTATTATGCCAAGTTGTGTAGAGATTGGGATTGTGATACACCTCCACCCGCATATATTGGGGTGAGGAGTCATGACCGCTTTGTATAGGGATTATGGTATTGTGGGACTGCACATCCACCCGCATACATTGGGGTGAAGAGGTACGACCGCTTTGTGTAAAGTTTTGGTATTGTTGTAGCACCACCACCCACATATATACATTGGGGAGAGGCGGCATAGCCGTTTTGTGTTGGTATTGGTATCGTTGATGCATTTCCACCCGCATACATTGGGATGAGGCAGCATAGCCGCTTTGTGTTAGTATTGGTATCGTTGATGCATTTCCACCCGCATAATTGTGCGGTGAGGCGTCATAGCCACTTTTTGTAGATTCTTGATATTGTAGTTATACATCCACCTGCATACATTGGGGTGAGGTGGTGGGGCCGCTTGAGTAGAGTTGTGGTATTGTACTTACACCTCCACTTGCATACTTCGGGTGAGGCGGCAGGGCCGCTTTGAGTGGAGATGGTTACAAAGGATCTCATCTTAAATCCTATAAATTATATTGATAGCTCTTAATAAGCTTTCTCTGGTTTAAATGGTTAGCTATATCATGCTATTGTCGTCCTGATTTATCATATTCATATTGTATTTCTAAATTCTTAAATTGGTGTTTGGTTTTCATACTAGTACTATTCGACGGTACTAACGTCCTTCTTGTCGGGGGCGCTGCATCTTTAAATGGATGCAGGTGGTTCCACAGTAGTAGGTATTGATAAGTGATAGCAGTACACCTTCTTCCCAGCTAACTTGGTGAGCCCCACTTCATCCCGGGGTCTTTTATCTTTTATTCTTTGTGTATTCTGTTTGAGGTATAGCCGGGGCCTTATTACCAGCATTATCATTGTACTTTTCTTTATCTATAGAGACTCTATAGACATAGTGTGGGTTGTGTACTGTTGCTGGGAAAGACAAACTATGTGATGTTATGGTTGTATTACTTGTCCCATTTGAGACTTTAAAAATGATGAAAATTTTGGTAATGAAATGGTATTGTAGACATGATCACGTTTTTGTCTAATTAATGAAATTATGTATTATCTTCATTCGTGGATGAGCTTGGGTAAAAGGAAATCTAACAGGCTTGCTCAGTCGGGTTCACTCGGTTGAGCGTCGGTCGCGCTCCTCGGTTTTGGGGCGTGACAGATATTCCCCACCGAAGCAGAGAGAGTGCGAAGGTTTATTGCGGGTTTGCACTATGGTATCCAGGTCACTATGGCCCGAGAGGTTGAGATGGGGACTCCTTATGAGCAGGTTGGGGAGATAGCTCGAAGGATCGAGGGTATTCGTTAGTAGGTCCGAGAGCAGATGCCGAAGGACAAGCGGTTTCAATATTTTGGAGGGTACAATGGTGCTCTATCTAGAGCAGACGTCAGCTTATGAGGGGTCAGTCTAGCAGGACCATATATCCAGCACCGCCGCCTCATCGAGGTGCTCCAGTGCGGCCCTATTTCAGCATTCCGAAGAGCTCCTACTATCCACCAGCTATTCAAGATTCCTCTGGTGGGAATTCAGGTCCCCAAAGTCAGACTCAGGGTCAGTCATATTCAGGATTTAGGGCAAGGCAGAACAGCATGGTCATCAGCCTATGATTACAGCACCAGCTACCGCACCAGTCGTCCGGCTGCCCAGAGGTAGAGGGCAAGTTGGTAGAGGTCGTCCTAGAGGTGGAGGCCAGTTAGGTGGCGCTCCAGCTAGGTTTTATGCTTTTCCAACTAGACTAGATGCAGTAGCCTCACATGTCGTGATCACATGTATTATTTCTGTCTGCGGTACGGATGCTTGGGTACTATTTGACCCAGGGTCTACATATTCATATGTTTCATCTCTGTTTGCTCATTTTCTGGGTATTCCTCGTGTGTCCTTGGGTACTCCTGTATATGTGTCCATGCTAGTGGACGGTTCTGTTGTTGTGGATCGGATTTATCGGTCCTGTATCGTGACTTTCTGTGGTTATGAGACTAGATAGGATCTTATGTTGCTCAATATGTCCGACTTTGAGGTCATCATGGGCATGGACTGGTTATCTCCGTACCATGCCCCCCTTGATTGCCATGCCAGGACTGTTACCTTGGCGATACAAGAGTTACCTAGATCGGAATGGAAAGGTTCATCTGTCAGTGCATCTAGTCAGGTTATCTCTTTTCTGAAGGCTCGACACATGATCGAGAAGGGTTGTTTGTCTTATCTAGCTTATGTTTGGGATATTGTTGCAGAGACAGCGGCGATTGATTCAGTGCCCATGGTTTGGGAGTTCTCCGATGTGTTTCCTTTTGATCTACCAGGCATGCCACCAGATTGTGATATTGGTTTCTGTATTTATTGGGCTTCAGGTACCCATCCTATCTCTATTCCACCATACTGCATGGCCCCAAAAGAGTTGAATGAGTTGAAAGAATAACTGGAGGATATTCTAGCAAAGGGATTCATCCGACCGAGCGTGTCGCCTTGGGGTGCACTGGTGTCGTTCGTGAAGGAAAGATGGGACTATGCGGATGTGCATTGATTACCGCCAATTGAACAAAGTTACAATTAATAACAAGTGCTCGTTGCCGCATAGAAATAATTTGTTTGACCAGTTACAGGGTGTCAGGGTGTTCTCTAAGATCGACTTGAGATTGGGATATCATCAATTGAAGATTCGTGATTCGGATGTTCTGAAGATGGCTTTCTGGACTAGATATGGCCACTATGAGTTTTTAGTGATGTCCTTCAGCTTGACCAACGCCCTGACGGCGTTTATGGATTTGATGAACTGGGTATTTAAGCCGTATATTGACTCATTTGTCATTGTCTTCATTGATGACATATTGATCTACTAGCGTAGCATGGAGGAGCACGAGCAACATTTGAGAGTGGTGCTTGAGACCTTGTGGGAACAGAAGCTATATGCTAAGTTCTCCACGTGCAAGCTCTGGTTAGATTCTGTGGCATTCTTAGGGCATATTGTATCATGCGAGGGTATTAAGGTAGATCCCAGGAAGATCTAGGCAATTCAAAGTTGGCCTCGTCCTACCACAGCGACCAAGATCAAGAGCTTCTTGGTGTTAGCAGGTTATTATCGCCAGTTTGTGGAGGGCTTCTCATCTATACAACACCTTTGACTAGATTGACCCAGAAGGGTGCTCCGTTCCGATGGTCTGATGATTGTGAGGCAAGCTTTCAGAAGCTCAAGACCGCATTTACTACAGCATCGGTGTTAGTGTTGCCTTCCGATTTAGGGATGTATATTGTGTATTGTAATGCTTCACACATTGTCCTAGGTTGTGTATTGATGCAGGAGGGGAGAATTATTGCATATGCTTCACATCAGCTGAAGCCCCATGAGAAGAATTACCCCGTACACAATTTGGAGTTGGCCGCGATAGTTCATGCTCTCAAAATCTAGAGGCATTAACTTTATAGGGTGTCCTGTAAGGTTTACACCGATCATCGCAGCTTGCAGCATTTATTCAAGCATAGGGATCTTAACTTGAGGTAGCCCAGGTGGCTTGAGTTACTAAAGTATTATGATATTACCATCCTTTATCATACGGTCAAGGCAAATGTGGTTGCGGATACCTTGAGCAGAAAGGCTAAGATTATGGGTAGTTTGGCATTCATTTCAGTAGAGGAGAGGCCATTAGCTTTGGACATTCAGTCCTTGGCTAACAGACTTGTGAGGTTGGATCTTTCATAGCCAAGCCGAGTTCTTGCATGCGTCGTTGCTCTGTCTTCATTATTCGAGCAGATCAAGGCACGTCAGTTTGACGATCCGCACTTCTTGGTTATTAGGGAGACAGTACTATAGAGTGGTGCCAAGGAGGTTACTATCGGTGAGGATGGTGTTCTGTGACTCCAGGGTCATCTATGTGTTCCTAATGTTGATGGCTTGAGGGAGAAGATTCTAGAAGAGACACACAGTTCTCAGTATTCTATTCTTCCAAGGGCTACGAAGATGTATCGCGACCTGAGGAAGCATTATTTGTGGCGGCGGATAAAGAAGGACATAATTGAGTATGTGGCGAGATGTCTAAATTACCAGCAGGTCAAGTATGAGCACCAGAGGCCAGGTGGCCTATTTCAGTAGATGGTTATACCTGAGTGGAAATGTAGTTGGGTTGCCGCGGACTTTGAGGAAGTTTGATGCAGTTTCGGTCAATGTCGACAGGTTGACCAAGTCGGCACACTTCATTCCGGTTGTTACTACATATTCTTCAAAAAGATTGGCCAAGATTTACATTCAGGAGATTGTTTGGTTGCATGGTGTGCATGTTTCCATCATTTCATATAGAGGCCCTCAGTTCACTTCGCATTTCTGGAGAGCAGTTCAGAACGAGTTGGGTACCCGAGTAGAGCTCAGCACAACATTTTATCCGCAGACTAATGGGCAGTCGAAGCGGATGGTTCAGATCTTGGAGGATATGCTCAGAGCATGTATGATTGACTTCGTAGGGCAGTGGAAATGATTCTTGCCTTTGGCCGAGTTTTCTTATAACAACAGTTATCAGTCCAGCATTGAGATGGCTCCATTTGAGGCTCTGTATGGTCGGTGATGGCGTTCTCCCATCGGATGGTTCAAGCCCTGTGAGGCTAGGTTATATGGTACCGATTTAGTGAAGGATTCCTTGGAGAAGGTGAAGGTGATTCAGGAGAGACTTCGCACAGCATGGTCTAGACAGAAGAGTTATGCGGATCAGAAGGCACATGATTTATCATTTATGGTGGGCGAGAAGGTTCTCTTGAAAGTCTTGCCGATGAAGGGAATCATGAGGTTCAGGAAGAAGGGCAATTTGAGCCCAAGGTTCATAGGTCCATTTGAGGTGTTGAGGCGAGTTGGGGAGGTTGCTTATAAGTTTTCTTTGCCTCCCATTCTATCGAGAGTTCATCCGGTTTTCCACGTGTCTATGCTCTGGAAGTATCATGCCGACAGTTCGCATGTGTTACACTACAACACTGTTAAACTAGATGAGAGACCAGGTTATGAGGAGGAGCCAGTTGCCATTGTTGACATGTAGGTTCGCTAGTTGAGGTCTAAGAAGATCTCTGCGGTAAAGGTTCAGTGAAGGTTTCAACCAGTCGAGGAGGTGACTTGGGAGACCGAGCATAATATGCGTAACCTTTATCCTCATCTTTTCACCACTTCAGGTATGTCTTTATATTCGTTCGAGGATGAACGTTTGTTTTAAGAGGGGGAGGATATAACGACCCAACCGGTCGTTTTGAGAGTATTAGCCACGATCCCCTAATTATTTTTCCCTCTATTTCATTTTGTGGTTATGTCACTTGTCGGGGCACTTGATGTCGAGTTCGGTAGAGTTTCTGAGTGGAATGGGACACATGATCCCTAAATTGGAAGTTTACGTCGTAGGAGTTGACCGTAGTTTGACTTATGTGAAAACGAATCCGGAATAGAGTTTTGGTAGTTCTAATAGCTCTGTGGGGTGATTGTGGTCTTATGCACGTATCCAGATGTTGATTTGGAGGTTTGTAGGTCACTTCGGTGTTAATTGGTGAAAGTTGGAAAGTTGGAAGATTTTGGAAAGTTTGACTGGGAGACTTTTTGATATCGGGGTCGGATTTTGATTCTAGAAGTTGGAGTAGGTATGTAATGCCAATTATGACTTGTGTGAAAAATTTGGTGTCAATCGGAGTCGGAAGTTCATACGTCCTTAGGCTTGAATTGGGGTGCGATTCGTATTTTTGATGTTGTTTGATGTTCGGCGCATTTTGGAACTTTGAATAGTTTCTAAAGTTGCTGGTTTTCTCAGTGGTGTCCTTCTACGCATACGTGATGATGTTCCCGCGTTCTTGTAGAGTCTTTAGAGATTTGCTGGAAGTTTACCCTTCGCGTTCGCGAAGATGGCCACGCATTCGCGAAGGGGCAGGACTTGGTGCTCTGTGATTCGTTGACTGGGTTACACGTTCGCGATGAGGAAATCTGGGGTGAGAATCACGTGTGGTCTACGCGTTCGCGAGAAGGGCTTCGTGATCGCGAAGCTTCAGAACCATTGGTCACAGCGTTCGCGAGTGGTCCCTCGTGTTCGCGTAAAAGGAATCTGGGCTGTATCGTTTTTGTGCTTCGCCAACGCGAGACATTTTTCGCGTTCGGGAAGAAGGAATGACTGAGAAATGACTTGTTTTAAAAATGGGACTTAGGCTATTTTCTCTCATTTTTCATTTCCTTGGCCGCTTTTTGAGCTTCTCGGAGAGGGGTTTTCACCTATCTATTGAAGGTAAGTAATTCCTACCTAATGTAAGTTTAATATGTAGTTATGGGCAGATTTTAACATGTAAAATATAGAAATTTTAGGATATTGTTGAAAACCCTAGGTTTGATAAAAATGGGATTAAACCATGAAAATGATTATGGAATTGGGTAGAAACTACATATTTGAGTTCGTGCGGTTATGGGTAACATTTACCTTTAAAAATTTCCGGAATTCTGGCACGTGGGTCTGGGGGCGAATTTAGAAATCTTCCAATTTTGTTGGTAATTACTCTAGAGAGTAAATTATGATTTTTTTTGAGATTATATTGATTAATTTATATAATATTTGGCTAGTTTCGGATTGTTCGGCACCAACTTGAGGCTTTAGAGTGAATTTGTAGGCCAAAAAGTGAGCTTTGGGATGAGGTAAGTCTCTTGCCTAACCTTGTAAGAGGAAATTTACCCCATAGGTGTTTTAAATTACTATTTGCTTCTGATTGTGGGGGATATGTACGCACGAGGTGATGAGAGTTCGTGCGTAGCTATAAACCATGCTTAAGTTCCGGTAGTTTTAGGACCCAAATCATGAAATACTTGTATTGTTTGCACTCTACTTGTTAATTTAAGTGCCTAAATTATATTGAAATTTGATAAAGGATTCCTAAATATCGAATTTCGCTTACTTTGAGTTTTGGCAGGTAACTTGGCCATTAATAGAAAATGTGCCTCCTTGTGTATTAGTCTTGTGATAGCTGTTAAATCGGATGTTCTTAGTGTATTCTCTCTTCTTGTCGAGCGGGGTGAATGCCTCGGCAGTATAATTGATGCATCTATGGTGCGTGTCGATCAACCCTCGGTAATGTACACATTATTCTTGATTGGACCGTACGACATCAGCATAAATCGTACGTGATAAAACTCGGAGCCCGATTACACTTGATTTCATTCTTATGACTTGAGAAAATTATAATTTACTTCATGGCCAGTAATTGTTGAAGTTAGCATGTGTCAGTGGAGATTTTAAATTGACTTTTAGTTAAAGAATCATGTATTTACTGTTTGTTACTGTGTTATTATTATTATTATTGATGTATTCCATGCCGGTTTAGAACTTTTGTATTTTATTTATTGGCCCATAGTTAGTGTCGATGTCGACCCCTCGTCACTACTTCTTCGAGGTTAGACTGGATACTTACTGGGTACATGTTGTTTATGTACTCGTGCTATACTTCTGCACTATCATGTAGGATTTGAGGTAGGTGCATCTGGCTATCATTCAAGCGCGCACCCTCGTTACCCCAAGGCATAGTGGTGAGCTGTTTTTTGAGTCTGTTATGCAGTGGTCGTAGTCTCTCTTTTGTATTTACTTTCTATCTATCTTATTTCAGACAGTAGCGTAGGTATTTTGTATATTCTACTATTTTCTCATACACTTGTGACACCGGGTCTTGGGAACATGCTAGTAGACACTTTATAATTTTGGGTATTTATTTCACCGTATCATGCTCTTTCATTGGTTCACGCTTTACTTTACTATAATTTTCCACTTCTCATTTACTTAATAAATAAAAATCAACCACTTTGAAATTATTAAAAAGAATAACTACATGGCTAGTTCCCCGTTGGCTTGCCTAGTGACGACGTTAGGCGCCATCACGGCCTATAGGGAAAATTGAGCCATGACAATTTCCTTGTGGAGGCATCCTGTTGTTGTTGTAGATTATAGTAAGCCAATACTTAATTGGCTTCAATATTCTAGTAGTGAGGCGCTGGAAAAACCGCTAAAATGTCACCTCTGATGAATTGCCTCATAAACAAAAGGCCCTTTTAGGCAGTAAAATTAGTTCACAATTGACCATTTCAAGACCGCTAAAATGCAAGTAACTTGGTGCTGGATATCTTTATTGTCACCAGAAGAATTGCAAGCATCAAGTTGTAATAATATACATAAGGTTGATACATCCATAGGATATACAGAACCGAGTCACATATCCACTTATCACCTTTCAGCCGAAGTTGCAGTTCTAGAAATGCTCTATTTGCAATATTTTTAAAGCAGTTAAGGTGACAGTTGATGATAAATGGATTGCTAAAAGTCATTGCTACTTGTGTGACATTTGTTATTACATGCTCCACTATGTAAACAGGTCTCTACTTTACGATGATTTCTCTGTGTACGAATATCTTCATGAGTAACTTTGAATTAGAAGAGCTGACGTGTGGGTTAGGTGCATGTCATGGGTTCAACCCTACCGCAAATAGAACTGGTATTTAAGTGAAGAAGAATAGAGGACATCCAAATTCAGACATCACTCATAACTCTGCAAGCAGGTTTCAGTTTCACACAGATATGCAAGTTCAAGCTAAAAGCATGTATATATGACTTGAAGAAAAAAACAAAATTAATTTCGGATTAATTAGGTGCATAACTTGAAGAAACTACATCACAACTCGAAGTACCGGAAAAATTAATAGTAGGTAAAAGAGTATGTACCTTCTCATCTTGAATAATTAATTTAATTGAGTTAGGAGTTTTTGATTTCTCGCGGTCGGGAACGTGCCATAATCTAACAACACGAACCTTCAAATTTTAACTCATTTTGGACATTGATATTTCGCTGATATAGTTATAGTTTGGAGCCATACTTTGTAGTAGGTCAAATTGAATAAATCACAATTTTTTTGTGCGTAAGCTAAACCCTAAGCAATGTAGTGAAGCCAAACCTAAGCAAAATTTGTTGAAATATAGATTTTTGAGGAAAGATTATAAAAGGAGTTGGGACCTTAGTTTTCTGAAACCTAATTTTTTTTGAAGGTATGTGTATATGTCAAAACGTGTATTTTGATTGTTTCCTTGTCAAAAAAGATACCTACAGTTATCTATATTGTACACAGATAAGGTTAGGTACAGCAAAGCCTGTACTACTTTTTATTATTTATTTTTCAAATAAATAATTATTATTTCAACTTAAAAGGAATGTGCAAGATACAAAACGAAAATTTAATTGATTCTTTCTCAAAAAAGGATACTTACCACAACTGAATTATACAGAAACGTTTAATTAAAGATACCCAAAGTAATGTATATCGTACACAAATAAGGTCAGATACAAAGCTTGTATTAAATAAAGAATACTTCATCAATTATTAATTGATTAGTCAACAAACGTCCCTACCATAATTATACAAAAAAAAGGTTAACTAAATTATACTACACTATGTTATTTATTTTTCGAATCAAAATCTCTATGATTCTTTCTAAGAAAAGCATACCTACTATAACTGAATTATACACAAAAGTTTAATTAAAGATACCTACAGTAATATATATTGTACACAAATAAGGTGAGATACAAAGCTTGTACTAAATAAAGAATACTTCATCAAACTTTAATTGATTAGTCAACAGACGTCCATACCATACTTATACACAAAAAGGTTAACTAAATTATACTACTCTATCTTATTTATTTTTCAAATTAAAATCTATATTTAATAATATAATATAGTTCTGATTAGTCAAAAGATTTCAAATATATTTCCTATCATAATTAAGAAAACAATTCTCGTTCAACTACTACTTTCATTAATTATGTTTCTATTTATAATTTCAAATTATCATTGTTGTCTTAAAATTGTCAAGTGACTTCATTTTAACTTGCCACTTGGCTTAATGTCACGACCCAAAATCTCACCTGTCTTGATGGCGTCTATCTTAATACTAGGCAAGTCGACAAGCTCAATAAACCATAAATTTTCCTTAAGTTTGAAAACATAATATTTGAAATCAATAGAAAAATATCACAAGTACAAATAAAATACTCTCCCAAAATCCGGTGTCACTAAGTACATGAGCATCTAAATAATAATAAACTTTGACTGATAAAAATATTGTCTGAAAATATATAACAGTACAATAACTGAAAGGAAAGAGATTCAAGGTCTGCGGATGCCAAGCAGCTACCTTGATAGTCTCCTGTAGAATAAACTCTGAAATCTAGCAGTTGTCATATCCGGGAGCACCCGGATCTGCACACGAGGTGCAGGGTGTAGTATGAGTACCACCAATTCAATATGTAACAGGACTAACCTTTTGACTGAAAGTAGTGACGAGCTCAGCAGGTACAGTCCGGTATAGAAATAACAGTACATAAATATAGGTATGCGTTCAAGTTCAACAGTTAAACTCAGTACAAATAAAATAGATCAATTCTGAATGATATGAGGAATGTGGCATCTCTATATCTACATGTCAATGTACATGTTATATGTGATGCACCTCTGTGGAAACACTCGTGCACTCACAATCCCAAATTACTCAATCGCGTAGTATTGTATATGGCCAATCCAACCCAGGGAAGATCCATCCCATATATACATATATACATATCGACTGACAGTCAGTCACTCACCTGGATCTGCCCACGAGGTGCAGGTTGTAGTATGAGTACCACCAACTCAATAAGTAACAAGACTAATCTTTGGACTGAAAGTAGTGACAAGCTCAACATGTACAGTTCGGTATAAAAATAACAGTACAGCAATGTAGGCATGCGTTCAAGTTCAACAGTTAAACTCAGTACAAATAAAATAGATCAATTCTGAATGATATGAGGAATGTGGCATCTATGTATCTACATGCCAATGTACATGTTGTATGTGATGCACCTATGTGGAACCACTCGTGCACTCACAATCCCAAATTACTCAATCGCGTAGTATTGTATATGGCCAATCCAACCCAGGGAAGATCCATCCCATATATACATATATACATATCGACTGACAGTCAGTCACTCACCTGGATCTGCACACGAGGTACAGGTTGTAGTATGAGTACCACCAACTCAATAAGTAATAAGACTAATCTTTGGACTGAAAGTAGTGACGAGCTTAGCAGGTACAGTCCAGTATAAAAATAACAGTACAGAAATGTAGGCATGCGTTCAAGTTCAATAGTAAAACTCGGTATAAATAAAATAGATCAATTCTGAATGATATGAGGAATGTGGCATCTCTGTATCTACATGCCAATGTACATGTTGTATGGTTCGTGCCTTTAGACCTTCGGCAATGCTCACATTATGATGGTATGGGGTCGTTCGCTTCGACAGGATTATGTATCACGCTCTCATGGGAGCGGGCTTCGCCTCGGCAATATAATATATGTATCTATGGTTTGTACCGTTCGACCTTTGCCAGTGTACATATTATGATGGGATCGGGTCGTATGCCTCGTCATTTCTATAAAATACTCCTATGAAATCGTGCGTAATCATTGACAAGGAGCCAGTATATTTGTGAGTTTTCCTGATTTGAACTATGACGACCTATGTGGTGAGGTCCATTATATATATACTCTGATTGAGTAGGTAACTACTAGTTGAGAGCTTGAGTTATTGCTGAGAGGAGAATTTTACCACGTATTTATACTTGTTACTTCGTTTATTTACTATGACTCACATCTGTTTACTTCTACTGTATCTGTCTTATTGGACCACTAGTAAGTATCGATGTCGACCCCTCATCACAACTTCTATGTGGTTAGGCTAGATACTTACTGGATATGCGTTAATTTACGTACTCATGCTACACTTGCTGCACTTATTGTGTAGGTACATACATGTCTGGTGGTTCTTTGGGCGCAAAGGCGCGGCTATTGCAGGGAATTTACTGTGAGCTGCATTCCATGCTACGATCCGTAGCCTGCAGAGTCTCCATCAGAGTTATTTACATTCTCGTGTCTAATTTATATTTCAGATAGATGTTGTATTTATTATACTTCTTAGTTGATGCTCATGCACTTGTGACACCAGGGTTTGGGGGTTCCTATAGGTTGTTCATCATTGTAGTTTATGTAAATATTATCATTCACCCTGTAAATTCTATTTCATACTATTCAATTAATGAAAAATTATGATTTCAAATTACTAAAATGAGTAAGTAAGTTGGTAGATCAATGTTGGCTTGCCTGACGGCGGTGTTAGGTGCCATCACGACCTTTATCGGATTTTGGGTCGCGACATCTTGGTATCAGAGCGTTAGGTTCATTTAGGTCTCACGAGTCATGAGTAAGTCTAGTAGAGTCTTGCGGATCGGTGCAGAGACCTATGGACTTATCTTCGAGAGGCTATAGGGCTGTTAGGAGCACCTTCCTTCTTGATTCTTCTTCGTGCGATTTGATCCCATTGGAGCTTATGCCTTTATTTCCTTCATACTCAATCTTATGCGACATGGAGCGCTTGTTATCAATTGAGCATTGAGGAATTGTTATCATCATCTTATGGAAGGGGGCTCTGTCATTTCATGCCCTGTATCAGTAATTCCTATGGCTTTGAGGCTACGCACAGATTGCTATGATGTTCATGCATTCTTATCGCACAGTGTTGATGTGATGGTAGGGTGCTTGTCTATGTGATGAGGCAGTGGACGACTCGAAAGGAGGACTTCTCAGTGCATGGTTTAGGGGTTCAGCATTTAAATCCAGCGGAGGAAAGACAATCGGTCTATGAATGTCTAGGCTTGGGTTGAAGGAGTAGCGAGACTTGATATTTTTGAGTGTGGTGGAATTCTCATTTGTGATGAGGTGTCGTCGTCCTTGTTTGAACGTATTAAGGTTCGCCGGTGTTATGTTCTTCTTCCATTTGCCTTCGGGGCGGGATGTTGGGAAGTGGCGCCTAAGAAGCGGTTGTCAAAGATAGCGGTGTGTAGAGGTTCTGAATCGAATTGGTATTTCTAATGTTGATGGCTCGAGAAAGATGATCTTCCAGGAGGTTTAGAGTTGGTAGCAATTTATTAGTTCAGGTGCTACAGAGATGGGTTTTGGTTTGAGGCAACATTTGGGCAGCGAAGGATAAGGAAGGACATGGTGAGAGGTGTCTCGCGGTGGTTGAATTGCTAGCAGGTCAAGTATGAAAAGTAGATGTCGAGAAGTTGCTTAAAGAAGATGGTTTAACCGAAGTGGGAGTGGTAGAGTAACATATGGATTCTGTGGTAGGATAGCCACATGCGTGGAAACATATTTAGGTGCGATTTGGGGATCATGGTGGACGGTGACTAGGTCTACGTATTTTAGTTGGAATGGTGGCTATTGTATTGAGGAACACTGAATACGGCAGAAAGGAGTTTGCTTGAAATAAAGAGGGGTGTGAAAACTTGATTATCGTTGGGGTGCAACATGACTTTGAGTTTGGAATGTGTTGTCGCATACTGATTTCGTGGTAGTTGTACTCAATGTAGCATCGTTGGAAGATGTCGGTACGGAATTCCACCGGTGGGTGATCTCCTGTGAGCAGATTAGCGGTTGCATGACTCTGATGAAGTTTCTGCAAAGCGTTCTACTTACTACCCGACAGAAGGTCGAATATGCGATCGCGACTGATAATTCGGAATGTTCATGAGAAGTTTAACAAGAGATTTCAAGGAATTTGGCGGGTTAAATATGCTAGATAATGGTAATTGAGAAAGAGGAATCTTGGTGGGTTCTAGGTTTACGTAATTATAGCTTTAAGCTAAGTGGGGGAGCCCCACCATCTATGATTGGATCGCGTGGTTGTCTACTTGTGTGGGTTCTGGTTATCGGTGTATTGGTGGATTATTATGACTGAGAAATAAAAACATTAGGGGTAATTCGGGCAAAGAACTTGATGGATGTGCATTATATTTGGCTTTATCGATTCATGTTCAGGTTTTTGGGAAGACTTAGAGTTTATGCTTTTGTAGATGTGATGTACAAGGAATTCTTAGGCTTGAATCCGAGGGTAATTTGATGATTTGATGTTGTTTTGAGTGATCTGAAGGTTCAACTAAGTTGGTATGTTGATATATGACTTGTTGATATTTTTGGTTGAGGTCCCGAGGGCCTCGGGGTGATTGCGGGTGGTTAACGGATTTGTCGAATTTGGAAAATGCAGCTGAAGCTGCTGCTACTACTATTTTTGCACCTGCGGAAGAAAGAGTCGCAGGTGCGAGACGACTAGTGCGCGTGGGAAGTTCGCATGTGCGGACAGTTCTGGGCTAGGCAGGATGCACAGGTGCGAGAAGTCTGTCGTCTCTGCGAGCCCGCACGTGCGAGACCTAGGGCGCAGATGCGGAAAATGGGAGGCCAAGTCTGGAGCGCAGGTACGAAGGATTTGGCCGCACCTGCGAGCCCGCAGGTGCGAGACCTGGGCGTAGGTGCAGAGGCTGAGAATTTAAGTGATTCTCGCACGTGCGAGGATTTTCGACCGCCTGTGCGGTCCCGCAGGCGCGTGGAATAGGCCGCGGGTGCGAAAATCTTGGCAGAATGTATAGATAGCACTTCGCGAATTTTGGTTCATTTCCACCATTTTTCTATTCGGTTTTGGAGCTTTTGGGAAAGATTTGAAGAGGGAATCAAGGGTGTTTCATTGAGGCAAGTTACTTGAGCCCTAATACTTGTATATATGGTGATTTTCCGTTCTTTAATCATCGTAATTAGTGAAAATGAGGGGTTAGGACTTGGGATTTTTGGAGAAGTAATTTAAGTATTTGAAGGACCAAATGATGTCGGATTTTGATGAATTTGGTATGGTTAGAATCCTGAGTGAATGAGCTTTCTAGTTTTGTAAATTTTGTCGGATTTCGAGACGTGGGCCTGGGGGCCGCGTTTGAGCCAATTTCGGGTTTTGGTCTATTTTGTAGCTTTTCTTGTGGAATTCATTCCATTAGCGTATATTGATGGTATTGTACTGATTGTGAATAGATTTGGCGCTTTTGGAGGCCGAGTCCAGAGGCAAGAGCATTGCGGGGTAGATATTTGATCGGTTTGAGGTAAGTAATGATTGTAAATCTAGTCCTGAGGGTATGAAACCCCGGATTTCGTATCATTTTACTATTTTGAAGTGACGCACAAGCTAGGTGACAGGTGTGTGGGCGTGCACTGTTGGGTATTGTGACTTGGTCCATCCCGTAGCAACTGTGAAGTTGCATATTTTGTTGAAACTATATGATACTTACATGTTTTAGAAAGCGTTTCTGTAAATTGGGCTGAATGCCATGTTTTGGGCCTTGTGCCAGTGCTGTTTGGACCCTTAGGGGTCTTTTCTTACTATCCCCTCACTGGTTTCGATTGAAAATCTATACTCAGTCATGGTTATACTTGTTTACTGCATAACTTAGTTTTATGACTCTATTTTGATGCATATAAATGTTGTTTTGGACCGAATGCCCTGTTTTACTGAAATGCCCGAGTGGCTTGAGAGGTTTATGACTGAGTGAGGCCGAGGGCCTGATTTGTGAGGATATTTATGGGATCGCGCTGCACGCCACAACATTTTTGATATAGGCCGAGGGCCTGAGTGATTTATGCCATGATTTGGCTTGATATAGCTCTTGGGTTGAAGGAGCCCCTCCGGAGTCTGTACACACCCCTAGTGAGCGTAGGTACCTACTGAGTGCGAGTGCCGAGTGTCGAGTGCTGAGTGACTGGGAGGTATGAGTGATTGTGATGTATGCACGAGTGGCAAGAGTGATTGTGAGGTTTGCCCGAGGGGATGTATATGAGTGATGCTTTGCCCGAGGGATTGTTTATGATTTCATCACTTTTGCTCACTTTTGCATTTTTCCTCTGTTTGAAAGCTGTTGAATAATATCCTTAAATGCTTTTTACTGGAACTGGGTTTAAACGAGATATTTTGATTCAAATCATGATTTTAAAAGCATGAGGTATTCTACTGAGATTTCATGATATGAACGTTATATGCTTTATTGCTCGTCACTACTGCTTAGTCTTTATTTATTGTTATTACTTACTGAGTTGGTGTACTCACGTTACTCTCTGCACCTTAGGAATGAGTCGTCTTGCCTAGTTCCACGATAGGCGCCATCATGACATGGGTTAGTTTGGGTCATGACAGATTGGTATCAGAGCCTAGGTTACATAGTTCTCACGAGTCATAAGTGGGTTTAGTAAAGTCTTATGGATCGGTAAGGAGACGTCTGTACTTATCTTCGAAAGGCTACAGAACCTTTAGGAAACTCCACATTCTTGAATTCTTGTCGTGCGAATCTGTTGATTCTAGTAACTAAACATCTATTGTTTCATTCTCTCACAGATGGTAAGGACTCGTGCTACCAGTCAGGAGGGCCAGCCACCAGTACCACCAGCCAGGGCCGCGAGAGGATGAGGCTACGGTAGAGGCCGTGGTAGGGGTAGAGGTGCAGCCCGTACAACAGCTGGGGCAGTACATGCAGATCCACCGGTTGTCCCAGATCAGGACCAAGTTCCAGTTGTTGATGCACCAGCTCAGGCACCACATGTGCCTATTGTGATTCCAGGCCTTCAGGAGGACCTAGCTCAGATTCTGACAGTGTGTACTGGCCTTGATCAGTGCAACCACTTCTCAGGCTAGGGGAGGCACTCAGACTCCCGTTGCTCGCACACCCGTGCAGGTTATTCAGGGACTTCAAACACTAGAGGCACCACCAGCCTAGCTGGTTGCAGTTGCTCAGGATTATGTGGTTCCTGCTATGCCTGAGGATGATCAGCGTAGGTTGGAGAGGTTTGGGAGACTCCAGCCACCACCTTTCAGTGGCACAGAGAGAGAAGATGCTCAGGACTTTTTGGACAGGTGTCAGAGGATACTCCGTACTGCTGGTATTCTGGAGACCTGTGGGGTCTCATTCACTACCTTTCAGTTTTCTGGGGCTGCACTCAGATGGTAGAGACTTACGAGAGGCATAGGCCTGTTGGCGCAACACCCCTTACTTGGCAGCAGTTCTCCGTGGTCTTTTTGGAGAAGTTTGTGCCTCGATCCCGCAGAGATGAGTTGCGCAGATAGTTTTTGCTACTTTGCCAGGGTGATATGTTTGTGACATAGTATGAGATACGGTTCTTCAAGTTGGCCCGTCTTGCGATCTGGTTGGTTCCCATGGACAGGGAGAGGACCATGAGGTTTATTGATGGTCTCACTTATCAGCTACAGTTGCTCATTACCAGAGAGAGGGTTTTAGGTGCTACTTTTGATGTGGTTGTCGACATTGCTCGACAGATTGAGATGGTTTGCGGTCAGGAGAGGGTTGAGAGGGAGGCCAAGAGTCCCTGGAAAAACTCGTGCACTCACAATCCCAAATTACTCAATCACGCAATACTGTATATGGCCAATCCAACCCAGGGAAGATCCATCCCATATATACATATATACACATCGACTGACAGTCAGTCACTCAGTATTGTATAAGGCCAATCCAGCCCAGGGGAAGATCCATCCCCAAATATCAATGATTCGGACAAGATCCATGTCCAGGGAAGATCCATCCCTCAATATAAATAGTTTGGGCAAGATCCATGACCAGGGAAGATCCATCCCTCAATATATATATATATCTATGGCAATATCCATGCCAAGGGAAGATCCATCCCTGGTATATATATCAATATCGCTCACTGTGGGGGGGTACAAACTCTAGAGGGGCTCCTTCAGCCCAAGCAATATAATAGCCAGATCCAGGCATAAATAAATAAACATGTTGCGACGTGCAGCCCGATCCCATAAATATCAATCAAAATCTCTAGTCTCTTGGGCTCTCAATGACATGAAAATCAACCAGAAATGATGATATGATGTATCAATAAATGACAACAGAGATAGAGATATGATATGCAAGTGATAAATGTGACTGAGTACAAAATTATAAATTTAAACAATTAATTCAACAACAATACGACCCATGTGGGTCCCTGTCACAACCCAAAACCTAACCCGTCGTGATGGCGCCTATCTCAAAACTAGGCAAGCCGACAATCTCAATAAACCATATATCCTTTAAATTTGAAATCATAATGACTAAATTCAGCGGAAGAAAATCTCACAAGTACAAATATAAATACTCTCAAAACTCGGTGTCACTGAGTACATGAGCATCTAATATGAATACAAGTTTGGAAAATACGGTCTAAAATAGTCTAAGACCAAATACAGTAAACAAGGAGATAGGGAAGGAGAGGCAAGGTCTGCGAAACACGGTAGCTACCTCTGAATCTCTGAAATATCAACTGTGTGAATGAATCAACACCGGCTATGTCCGGGAATACCTCGGTCTGCATAATAAAAGTGCAGGGTATAGTATGAGTACAACAAACTCAGCAAGTAACAATAATAAATAAGGAACTGAAGATAGTGGCGAGCTACACAGTTATAGTTCATTTTCAGTAATTCCAGCAAAGAATAGACATGCTTTCAAATCCGGCAGTTTAAGTCAAATCAGTTTTATACAGTTCAAGTTCAGGTAATCCGGATAATAAATCTTTCAGAAATTTCACAACAATGACAGATAGCAACTAAGTGCAACTACGATGAAAAGCAAGTACAACCCTCTCAGGGCAACAGTCACTCCACTCATCACAATAGCTCATTCACTCGTCTCTCAGCCCTTAGTACTCACACTCAATAGGTTCCTGCGCTCACTAGAGGTGTAGAGACTCTAGATGGGCTCTTACATCCCAAGAGCTATAATTCGCACGGACAACTCACGTGTTGCACGGACAATACACGTTCTATAGAATAAATATCTGGATCCAGACGGACAACTCACATGCTATAGTATAATATCTGGATCCGCACGGCAACTCAAATGCTGCACGGACAACTCACATTCTATAGTATAATATCAAGATCCGCACGGACAACTCACGTGTTATGGTATCACCTCACAAACAAGCCCTCAACCTCACTCAGTCATCAACCTCTCTAGTCTCACGGCCCCTAGTAATAAAGGGGAATCAGCCCAAAACAGAATGATATAATGTATCAGCATGGAATAACAGAGACAGAGGAATAATATGCAAGTAATACTACGACTGAGTACAAGTAACAATAAGCAGGACGGTTCAACAGGTATTACGACCACTGGGGTCTTTACAGCACCTACACATATCCTAAGCATGATTCACTGTCAAATTTATACAACACAAAAAGAGCACATAGCTAACAACAAGCTTATTCAACTTTCCAGTTTCACGGAATGGACCAAGTCCCAATTCCCACGGAGCACGCCCATGACCAGATTTAAAATAATAATCCGGGGTTTCACACCCTCACGGCCAGATTTAAAATGGTTACTTACCTCAAACCATGAAATTCTTATTCCACTAAGCCTTTGCCTCATGAATTGGCCTCCAAACACCTTGAATCTAGCCACAAATAATTCGATTCAGCCAATAAAGTTTATTGAAATTAATTCCATAAGGAAATGCTAGTTTTCCTTAAAAATCCAAAATTTAGCTCAAAACTCGCCTGTGGGGCCAACATCTCGAAAGTCTACAAAAGTTACAAAATCCGAAAACTCATTCAACCACGAGTCTACCCATACCAATTTTACCAAAATCTGACCTTAACTCGACCCTAAAATCTTCAACTTAAACCAAGAGAGTTTTCTATATTTTCCAACTTAATTCACCCATTAACGTTAAAAACAACCATGGATTCGGGTAATTTAACCAATATTGAGTTAAGAACACTTACCACGTTGTTTTCTCTAAATATATGCCAAATATTGCCTCAATCCGAGCTCCAAATCGGTAAAAATGGAAAATGGGATGAAGTCCCATTTTTAGAACTTAAACTCTCTGCCCAGCCATTTGCTCTATGCGATCGCGGGCAAACATACGCGATCGTGAAGCACATTTTTCCACTGCCCAGAAAAGACCCTACGTGATCGCAGTTGCCTCCACGCGATCGCGATGCACAGGATCCCAGCTCTACGCGATCACAGCCTTCTTCACGCGATCGCATAGAGAAACCGCACGTCCCAGCTTCCTCTTCAAACCCCTGGTCAAACTTCCCAAAAATTCAACTTTCGTCATTTTAAGCCTAATTCCTCTACCGACCTCCAAATAATTTTTCGGACACGCTACGAAGTCCAAAATCACCATACGGAGCTATTGAAATCATCAAAATTCAAATTCGAGGTCATTTACACATAAGTCCACATCCGACCATCTTTTCTAACTTAAATTTTCAATTATGTGACTAAATGTCTCGTTTCACTCCGAATTCCTTCCGGACCCAAACCGACTAACCCGGTAAGTTTTAAAACAACTGTAAAGCATAAATTGAGCAATAAATGGGGGAACAGGGTTATAATACTCAAAACGACTGGCCGGGCCATTACATTCTCCCCTTCTTAAACAAACGTTCGACCTCGAACGAGTTTAAAATCATACCTGGAGTCTCAAATAGGTGTGGATATTTGCTCTGCATCTCCTGCTCAATCTCCCAAGTAGCGTATTTGATGGGCTGGCCTATCCACTATACCTTCACTGATGTTATGTTCTTTGACCTCAGCTTTCGAACCTGCCGGTCTAAAATAACTATCGGCTCCATATCATAAGTCAAATTACCATCCAGCCGTACTATACTGAAATTCAAAATATGAGACGGATCCCCGACATACTTTGGAGAATGGATAGATAGAACATTGTATGAATACCTGATAGACTAGGTGACAAAGCAAGTTCATAAGCCAGCTCTCCAATATTCTTAAGTATCTCAAAAGGCCCAATATACCGAGGGCTCAAATTGCCCTTCTTCCTGAACCTCAACACACCCTTCATGGGTGAAATCTGGAGCAGAACCTTCTCCCCAAGCATGTAAACAACAACACGAACCTTTCTGTCGGCATAACTCTTATTTCTAAACTGCGCCGTGTGAAGTCTTTCCCAAATCACTTTGACCTTCTCTAAAGCATCCTAAACCAAGTCAGTACCCAATAGACTAGCCTCACCCGGCTCAAACTAGCCCACCGGAGACCGGCACCATCTCCCATACAAAGCCTTATATCGAGCCATCTGAATACTCGAATGGTAGCTGTTATTGTAAGAAAACTCCGCGAGTGGCAAAAATTGATCCCAAGAACCCCCAAAATCAATGACACAAGCACGTAGCATATCCTCTAATATCTGAATAGTGCGCTCGGACTGTCCGTCCATCTGAGGGTGAAATATTGTACTCAACTAAACTTGTGTGCCCAATTCTCTCTGCACTGCTCTCCTAAACTGTGATGTAAACTGTGTGCCCCTATCTGAAATGATGAACACTAGAACACCGTGTAGGAGAACAATCTTGCAGATATAAATCTCACCCAACCACTCCGAAGAATAATTGGTACCAATCGAAATAAAATGTGCAGATTTGGTCAACCGATCCAAAATCACCCAAACAGCGTCAAACTTCCTCAAGGTCCGTGGAAGCCCTACTACAAAATCCATGGTAATACGTTCTTATTTCAACTACGGAATTTCAAGTCTCTAAAGCAATACTCCCAGTCTCTGATGCTCGTACTTTACCTGTTGACAATTTAAACATCGAGCTACAAATCCAACTATATCTTTCTTCATTCATCTCCACCAATAGTGCTACTTCAAATCCTGATACATCTTGGCGGAACCTGGATGAATAGAGTACCGCGAACTGTGAGCTTCCTGGAGAATCAGCTCACGCAAACCATCTACATTAGGCATATATCTGTCTCTTATACACATCTATAGAGTACCGCGAACTGTGAGCTTCCTGGAGAATCAGCTCACGCAAACCATCTACATTAGGCATATATAGCATGCCCTGCATCCGTAATATGCCGCCATCCCCAATAGTGACTTCCTTGGCAACACCGTGTTGAACCGTGTCTTTAAGGACAAGAAGATGGGGGTCATCATACTGACGTTCTCTGATACGATCATAAAGAGAAGACTGAGAAACCATACAAGCCAAAACTCGATTCGGCTCTGAAACATCCAGTCTAACAAACTGATTAGCCAAGGCCTGAACATCCAAGGCTAAAGGCCTCTCTGCTACCGAGAAATATGCTAAGCTGCCCAAACTCTCCGCCTTACGACTCAAGGCATCAACCACCACATTGACCTTTCCGGGATGATAGAGAATGGTGATATCATAATCCTTAAGCAACTCTAACCACCTCATCTGCTGCAAATTAAGATCCTTCTGTTTAAACAGATGTTATAAACTTCGGTGATCGGTATAAACCTCACAATGGACACCGTACAAATAATGCCGCCAAATCTTCAAGGCGTGAACAATAGCTGCTAACTCAAGGTCATGGACCAGATAATTCTTCTCATGTAGCTTTAATTGTCTGTACGCATAGGCAATCACCCTACCATCTTGCATGAGCACTGCGCCGAGACCAATACGTGACGCCTCACAATACACAATATAAGACTCTAAACCTATAGGCAACACAAATACTGGGGTTGTAGTCAAAGTTGTCTTAAGCTTCTGAAAGCTCTCTTCAAACTTATCAGACCACCTGAACAGAGCACCTTTCGGTGTCAATTTAGTCAAAGCCAATGCAATAGATGAGAAACCTTCCACAAAGCGACAATAATAACTGGCCAAGCCGAGAAAACTCCGAATCTCAGTAGCTGAAGATGGCCTGGGGCAAATCTGAACTGCCTCTATTTTCTTCGGATCCACCTTAATTCCTTCACTAGACACTATATGTCCCAAGAATGCCACTAAACTGAGCCAGAACTCACACTTAGAGAATTTGGCATAAATCCTCTCATCTCTCAGTCTCTGTAATGCAATACCCAAGTGTTATGCATGCCCCTCCTGGCTACGTGAGCACACCAGGATATCATCAATAAATACTACGACAAATAGATCAAGATATGGCTAAAATACACTATTCATCAAGTGCATAAACAGTATTGGGGCATTGGTCAGACCAAAAGATATCACGAGAAATTCATAGTGGCTATAACGAGTCCTGAATATCGTCTTTAGAATATCCGAATCCCGAATTTTCAACTGGTGATTCCCGGATCTCAAATCAATTTTGGAGAACACCCTCGCTCCCTGAAACTGGTCAAATAAATCATCAATACGCGACAAAAGATATTTAATCTTGATTGTAACTTTGTTCAACTGCCTATAATCGATGCATATCCGCATAGTGCCATCTTTCCTTTTCACAAACAGAACCGGTGCACCCCAAGGTGACACACTAGGCCTAATAAACCCCTTTACAAGGAGTTTCTGGAGTTGCTCTTTCAATTCTTTCAACTCAGTTGGTGCCATATGATACGGAGGAATAGAAATGGGCTGAGTGCCCGACACCAAGTCAATACCGAAATCAATATCCCTGTCGGGTGGCATACCTGGCAGGTGTGCAAGAAATACATCTGGAAAGTCTCGTACTACTGGTACCGAATCAATAGGAGGAGTACTTATATCAACATCTCTCACAAAGGTCAAATATGACAAACATCCCTTTCCAACCATACATTGGGCCTTCAAATAAGAAATTACCCTTCTAGGAACAAAATCTAGAGAATCTCTCCATTCAACCTTTGGCAACCCCGGCATCGTCAACGTCACAGTTTTTGCATGACAGTCCAGAATAGTATGACATGGAGACAACCAATCCATACCCGGGATTACATCGAAATCAACCATACCGAGTAATAAGAGATAAACCCTAGTCTCTAGTTCCCCAATAATTACAACACACGACCGATAGACATGGTCCACCATGATAATACCACCCACCAGTGTAGATACACAAGCAGGTGAAACTAAGGACTCACAGGGCATATCCAGATAATGAGCAACATACGATGATACATATGAATAAGTGGAACCAGGGTCAAATAATATAGAAGCCTCCCTGTGGCACACTAAAACAATACTTGTGATCACAGCATCTAAAGCAACAACATCTGGTCTTGCAGGAAAAGCATAAAATTAGGCCTGACCGCCACCTGATCGGCCTCCCCCTCTTGGGTGACCCCTAGCTGCTGACCCCCACCCCGAGTTGGCTGGGCAGGTGGTAAAACTGTTGGTGCTGGTGCCGTCAATCGAGAACTCTGTTGTGGAGCCCCACTCAACAGCTTAGGATAATCTCTCTTGAAATAACCAAATTCCCCGCACTCCAAACAACCCCTCCTCTGACGGAACTGCTGCTCCTGATAACCCGAGGAATTACCTGTAGAAGCCTGAGCGGACGAGGCATGATGAGAACTCTGCGTTGGTAGTGCACTGAATGAAGATTGGCGTGAGTGAGCATTGTAAGAACTGTGGCTAGCTAATGCACCACAATGAGCTGGACGAGTCGTCTGAGCGTCTCTGTAAGAACGATCCCTACCGCGGTAAAACTGACCCCCTGAAGGAACACCGCTAAAATCACCGGAACTACGAGGCCTCTTAGCCTCCCTCTCAACCCGTTCCTGGCTGCGAACCATCTCAATCTGACGAGAAATGTCAACAACCTCGTCGAAAGTAGCACCAGACGCTCTCTCTCTAGTCATGAGTAATCGCAGCTAAAACGTGAGGCCATCTATGAACCTCATGATCCTTTCCCTGTATGTAGGAATCAACCAGATAGCATGATGGACCAATTCTGAAAATCTCATCCCATACTGTGACACGGACATATCGCCCTGACGAAGCTGCTCGAACTGCCTGCGCAGCTCCTTTCTACGGGACTGAGGCACAAACTTCTCCAGGAATAGACCGGAGAACTACTCCCACCACCTGAAGGCAGCCCTAGAAAACTGAAAAGTAGTGAATGAGACCCCACTAGTCTCTAGAATACCCGTTGTCCGAAGCATCCGCTGATACTTATCTAGAAAACCCTGGGCATCCTCTGACTCAGCACTGCTAAAAGGTGGAGGTCGAAGCCTTTCAAATCTCTCAAGTCTCCTCTGCTCATCATCTGCCATAACAGGAACTACCGG
>AWOL01S0002005.1:86293-167418 GCA_000715115.1 Nicotiana otophora | reverse complement strand
CCCGAAGGACCACCGCTGAAATCACCTAAACCACGAGGCCTCTTAGCCTCCCTCTCTCCACGTTCCTGGTTACGAACCATCTCTATCTGGCGAGCAATGTCAACTACCTCATCAAAAGTAGCACCAGATACCCTCTCCCTAGTCATAAGTAATCGTAGCTGATATGTGAGGCCATCAATGAACCTCATAATCCTCTCCCTATCAGCGGGAACCAACCATACTGCGTGACGAGCCAACTCATAAAATCTCATCTCGTATTGCATCATAGACATGCCATCCTGACGTAACTGCTCAAACTATCTACGCAGCTCCTCTTTGCGAGACTGCGGCACAAACTTCTCCAAACAGAGAATGGAGCACTCCTGCCATGTAAGTGGTGATGCACTGATCGGCATGTGCCTCTATAAGCCTCCCACCATCTGAAGGCAGCCCTAGAAAACTGAAAAGTAGTGAACGCAACCCCACTGGTCTTCAGAATACCCGCTGTCTGAAGCATCCGTTGAAACTTATCCAGAAAACCCTGAGCATCCTCTGACTCAGCACTGCTAAATGGTGGAGGTCGAATCCTCTCAAATCTCTCAAGTCTCTTCTGCTCATCATCTGCCATAACAGGAACTACTTGGGCCTGAGCTTTTGCAGCCGGCTGGGTTGGTAGTGCCCCCGGTATCTGAAGTCCTTGTACGACCTGGTCTGGAGTACGGGCAACAGGGGCATGAGTACCTCCCCCGTACTGAGAAGTGGCAGGTTCGGCCTGAGCCGAAACCACCTGAGCAAGACTAGTGCAAACTGTCAATATTTGGGCCAGAGCCTCATGAAGACCTGGAATCACAATAGGTGCAGCTGGTGTCTGAGATGGTCCCGCCGGCTCTACTATATCCGGAATCTACTCCTGATCTAAAGCAACCGGTGGTACTACAAGTGCTGCTCCAATTGTTGCATGAGCTATACCTTGACCTCCACCTCGGCCCCGGCCTCTCGCGGCCCGAACTGGTGGCACTGGTGGCTGACCATCTGATCCGGTAGTACGTGTCCTCACCATCTGTGAGAGAATAGAATAACAAAAAATTAGTTTCCGGAATCAACAAATTCGCACGACAGAATACAAGAAAGTGAATTTTGTTTCTTAAGGGTTTGGCAGCCTCTCGAAGATAAGTAAAGACGTCTCTGTACCGATCCACAAGACACTACTAAACTTGCTCATGACTCATGAGACCTATGTAACTTAGACTCTGATACCAACTTATCACTATCCAAAATCTAACCCTTCGTGATGGCACCTATCTCAAAACTAGACAAGCCGAAAATCTCAATAAACCACATATCCTTTAAATTTGAAAGCATAATGATTAAATTCAGTAGAAGAAAATCTCACAAGTACAAATATAAATACTCTCAAAACCCGATGTCACTGAGTACATGATTATCTAATATGAATACAAGTCTGAAAAATACGGTCTATAATATTCTGAGACCAAATACAGTAAACAAGAAGATAGGGAAGGAGAGGCAAGGTCTGTGAAACACGGCAGCTATCTCTGAATCTCCGAAAGATCAACTGTGCGAAAGAATCAACACTCGCTTTGTCCGGGAACACCTGAATCTGCACACGAAGTGCAAGGTGTAGTATGAGTACAACCAACTCAGCAAGTAACAATAATAAATAAGAAACTGAAGATAGTGGCGAGCTACACAGTTATAGTTCATTTTAAGTAATTCCAGCAAAGAATAGACATGCTTTCAAACCTGGCAGTTTAAGTCAAATCGGTTTTATATAGTTCAAGTTCAGGTAATTCGGATAATAAATCTTTTAGAAATTTCACAACAATGACAGATAGCAACTAAGTGCAACAACACTGAAAAGCAAGTACAGCCCTCTCAGGGCAACAGTCACTCCACTCATCACAACAGCTCAATCATTCGGCTCTCAGCCCTCAGTACTCACACTCAATAGGTACCTACGCTCACTTGGGGTGTACAGACTCCAGAGATGCTCCTACAGCCCAAGCACTATAATCCGCACGGACAATTCACGTGCTGTAGAATAAATATCTGGATCCGCACGGACAACTCACGTGCTATAGTGTAATATCTGGATCTGCAATGAGAACTCACGTGCTATAGTATCATATCAAGATCCGCACGGACAACTCACGTGCTATGATATCAATACCTCACAAACGGGCCCTCGGCCTCACTCAGTCATCAACCTCCCTAGTTTCACGCCCCCCAGTAATAAAGGGGAATCAGCCCAAAACAGAATGATATAATGTATCAGCAGGGAATAACAGAGACTGAGGTATAATATACAAGTAATACTATGACTGAGTACAAGTAACAATAAGCAGGAAGATTCAACAGGTATTACAACCACTGGGGTCTTTACAGCACCAACACATAGCCTAAGCATGATTCACTGTCAAATTTATACAGCACAGAAAGAGCACATAGCTAACAACAAGCTTATTCAACTTTCCAGTTTCACGGAATGGACCAAGTCCCAAGTCCCACAGTGCACGCCCATTCAACCACGAGTCAACCCATACCAATTTTACCAAAATCTGACCTCAACGCGACCCTCAAATCTTCAATTTAAACTAAGAAGGTTTTCTAAATTTTCCAACTTAATTCACCCATTAAAGGTTAAAAACAACCATGGATTTGGGTAATTTAACCAATATTGAGTTAAGAACACTTATCCCGTTGTTTTCTCTAAAAATCTCTCAAATATCGCCTCAATCTAAGCTCCAAATCGGTAAAAATTAAGAACTTAAACTCGCTGCCTAGTCATTTGCTCTTCGCGATCGCGGATAAACATACGCGATCGCGAAGCTCAATTTTACACTGCCCAGAAAAGACCCTACGCAATCGTGATACACAGGATCCCAGCTCTACGCGATCGCATCCTTTTTCACGTGATCGCATAGAGCAAACGCGCGGCCCAGCTACCTCTCACGTTCCCGTATGCGAACGCGACATCTCTCACGCGTTCGCGTAGCACAGACTGGCCCAACCTATGCGATCGCGGTTGACCTCACGCGATCGCGAAGAACAAAATCAACACTATATCAACAAGCCTACGTGAGCACGGGTGACTTCACGCGATCGCACTGAACAAATCTCACCTCTGCCCAAACAAGCCTATGCGATCGCGGACCTTCTCACGCGATCGCATAGAAGGAAACCAGTGACAGACAACCAGCCTTCTTCAGCAGTTTACCAAGTCCAAATTTTGATCTGTTAAGCATCCGAAACTCACCCGAGGCCCCCGGGACCTCAACTAAATACACCAACCAGTCCTAAAATTTTATATAAACTTAGTGGAAACCTCAAATTACATCCAACAACGCTAAAACCACAAATTGCACACAGATTCAAGTCTAATAAAATTTGAAATTTCCAAATTCTATAAATGACGTCGAAACCTATCAAATCACGTCCGATTGACCTCACATTTTGCACACAAGTCATAAATGACATAACGGACCTATTCAAATTTCCAGAATCGGATTCCGACCCAAATATCAAAAATTCAACCCCCGGTCAAACTTTTCAAAAATTTAACTTTCGCCATTTCAAGCCTAATTCCTCTACCGACCTCCAAATAATTTTTCGGACACGCTTCTAGGTCCAAAATCATCATATGGAGCTATTGGAATCATCAAAAGTCAAATCCGGGGTCGTTTACACATAAGTCCACATCCTGCCAACTTTTCTAACTTAAATTTTTAATTATGAGACTAAATGTCTCGTTTCACTCTGAATTCCTTCCCGACCCGAACCGACTAACCCTATAAGTCTTAAAATAATTATAAAGCATAAATTGAGCAGTAAATGGGGGAATGGGGTTATAATACTCAAAACGATCGGTTGAGTCGTTACAATCCCAAAATATATCGGCGTGTAACCTAAACATGATCTTTAATGTGTCTCAGCTCAATATCTCTAACACTTGGAGGATATGAGGATAATAACATGATTCTTTAATTTTACAACTCTCCAGAATTTATTCAAGTCACAATTTCTATGGTGCACGCCAACACGCCTATCGCCTAGCATGTGCGTCATCTCCAAACAATTCATACAACACGTAATTTAGGGATTCATACCCTCAGAACTAAGTTTAGAAGTGTTACTTACCTCAAATCGTGTAATTTCTTACTCCACTATGTCTTTGCCTCGCGAATTGGCCTCCGCAAGCCTCGTATCTAGTCACAATTAATTCGATTCAGTCAATACAATTTATTGGAATTAATTCCATATGAAAATACTAATTTTTCAACAAAATCCGAAATTTAACTCAAAATTTGCCCATGGGGCTCACGTCTCGGAACCCGGACAAAAGTTACAAAATATGAACGCCCATTCAACTACGAGTCCAACCATACCAATTTTACCAAAATCCGACATCAACTCGATCTTCAAATCTTAAATTCTTATTTTGAAATCCCTAGGTCCAATTTCTCGAATTTCACCTCAAAACGTAATCTAGTCGGAATAATCGATAATAATTCAATATTATTAACTAACAATTATCACAAGTGACTTACCTTAAGATTTTCCATGATTTCTCGCTCAAACATCGCCTCACCCCGTGTTGGAAATGTCCAAAAATGCCAAAATCCCGCAACCCCTCTAATTTTATTTTATACAGGGGTTTTCGCTTCTGCGGCTCACTAAGCCGCTTCTGCGGCGAAGTTGCCGCTTCTGCGTCTAACCACGCTTCTATGGAATTCAGTCCGCTTCTGCGGACACGCTTCTGCGAGAAGTTGTCCGCTTCTGCGAAGCTGCCTCACCAAGCGACCTTGAACTTCTGCGATCAAACACTCACATGTGCGGGGCCGCTTCTGCGGCTACCTGCCGCTTCTGCGATCACAGCACCAGCCACACCTGGCCGCATCTGCGATAAGGAGCTCGCTTATGCGGGCTCACACCTGCGAGCCAAGTTCCGCAGGTGCGGTTGCATCAGTAGCAGCAAATTTCCAGCTTTGTTCTAAGTCCAAAATTTGATCCGTTAACCATCCGAAACTCACCTGAGGCCCCCAGGACCGCAACCAATTATATCAATAAGTCCCAAAACATCATATTAACTTAGTCGAGGCTTCAAATCACATCAAACAACGCTAAAACCATGAAACGCACCCCAATTCAAGCCTAATGAAACTAACGAATTCCAACTTCTACTTTTGATGCTGAAACCTATCAAATTAAATCTGATTGACCTCCAATTTTGCACACAATTCATAAATGACATAACGGACCTATTCCATTTTTCAAAATCGATTCTGATCCCGATATCAAAAAGTCAACTTCCGGGTCAAACTTCCAAACTTAACTTTCTATTTTAGTCATTTCAAGCCTAATTTAACTACGGACTTCTAAATAATTTTGCGGACACGCTCCTAAGTCCAAAATTACCATACGGAGCTATTAGAATCATCAAAATTCTATTATAGGGTCGTTAACACATAAGTCACCATCTTGTCCACCTTTTCAACTTAAGTTTTCATCTTGGAGACTAAGTGTCTCAATTCATTTCAGAACCTCACCGGACCCGAACCAATTACCCCGACAAGTCATATAACAAATGTAAAGCATAAATTGAGCAGTAAATGGGGGAACATGGATGTAATACTCAAAACGACTGGTCGGGTCGTTACACTTAATCACATTGCAAATTACCCAACTTTTAATATAATATAGATTCTAACTTAAAAGGAATGTGTAAGATACAAAACGAAAATTTAATTGATTCTTTCTCAAAAAAGGATACTTACCACAACTGAATTATACAAAAAAGTTTAATTAAAAATACCTAAAGTAATGTATATTGTACACAAATAAGGTCAGCTACAAAGCTTGTACTAAATAAAAAATACTTCATCAATCGTTAATTGATTAGTCAACAAATGTCCCTACCATAATTATACCGAAAAAAAGGTTAACTAAATTATAATACACTATGTTATTTATTTTTCGAATTAAAATCCCTATGATTCTTTCTAAAATAAAGATACCTACTATAACTGAATTATACACAAAAGGTTAATTAAAGATACCCACAGTAATGTATATTGTATACAAATAAGGTGAGATACAAAGCTTGTACTAAATAAAGAATACGTCGTCAATCTTTAATTGATTAGTCAACAGATGTCAAATATATTTCCTATCATAATTTAAAAAACAAGTCTCATTCAACTACTACTTTCATTAATTATGTTTCCATTTATAATTTCAAATTATCATTGTTGTCTTAAAATTGACAAGTGGCTTCATTTTAGTTTGCCACTTGGCTTGATCACATTGCAAACTACCCAACTTTTAATATAATACAGATTCGAACTTAAAAGAAATGTGTAAGATACAATACGAAAATTTAATTGATTCTTTCTCAAAAAAGGATACTTACCACAACTGAAATATACAGAAAAGTTTAATTAAAGATATCTAACGTAATGTATATTATACATAAATAAGATCAGATACAAAACTTATACTAAATAAAGAATACTTCATCGATCTTTAATTGATTAGTAAACAGACGTCCCTGCCATAATCACAGATGACTGACATAAAATCCTAATCCGAGCATGGAAAATACAGTAGCTCTGCCTCGGGAGATGCTCTAGGGAAACGCGCCAATTCTATGACAATATTTCTTTCTTCCTTGGAACCAGAGGCTTTTGCTTGCTTAATGCTCATACTTTTCAAAGATGGACAACGAGCAAACAATAGCTTTACGAAAAACAGCTCAGTTTTTGAACCCTTAAACAAATGTATGACCACATATTTGAGCTTGTTAAGTGGTTGGTTCAAGCAGTCTGCTGTGTCTAGATATTCCGAAACTGCTTCAACAGTGACACTGGTAGCATTGACCTAATGGTACAAGGATATCCAAGATTATTTTAGATTCTCATATTTAAATATGTGAAGTCTAAAAACGAACCAGATCATACATATATTTACTAGCTAGAGTATGACCACATATATATATTTGCCATTTCTTACCCAAATCTCAAGTTTACTCAAATTGGGGGAGCTCTTAATCAACTCGAGAGTGTAAGAAATCTGACCCATTTGACCGAAGTTTACACCTAAAATTAGATGCCACAAGCAGTTGAGTGTAAAAGGAAGCCCTTGTGGAACTGCACCTGCACTCAAAAGCTTTGAAGCAAATACAAAAATAAGAATCACATGAATACAGATAAGCACCTTAAGTAAAACAACACCTCAAACTCTTACCTCAAGGAAAAATGAACTCAAAGTAAGCATCTGAAGTATAGGCAAGCTAAGAAGAAGCTTTTCCAATTTTGATCTTTCAGCAGATATTGGATTATTAGTCGCAAGGTATAAAGCTGCCAAATTTTTGCAGTTCATAAAGCAACTTAGTTCAATATCATAGTGACTCTCACGAACAACCAAGGAATTCAACCGTGATGAAACAATGTTCAAATATTTAGTACTGTTACAGTACATAAAGGTCAAATTGACAAGAAGGGGCGCATTGATAACGCAAAACTCTGCAGTTGGCACAAAGGTTATTTTTTCCAGACGAAGTGTTACAAGATTCGGAAAGCCAAGAAAAGAAGTTGGTGGTTTGAAGACACAGTTTAAGAGTTCCAAATGTGTCAGTGTTGGACAATTAAATACATAAGAAGGCACATTATAAGTAGTATAATTTGACTTAAGGGTTAGCTCCTTGACACCGTTTCTAGTAACATAAATCATCCATCTATCAATATCTGGATAGGGAGATAAAACTATTGCTGAAACATCAAGGACAAACTTCACTATGTCTCCAGAATGCTGTAACAGAATCTTATCTATCGTGTCTTTGAAGACATATTGAGATCTTGCTGCTAATTTATTGCAAAAGAGCTTATTCAGCACCAAATTAGGAAGCATGGCCCAGATATATCTCCAATTTTTTGATAGAATACTAGTTCTTGCCGCATCTTCTACCGGCAGGAGTTCAAGAATACCATCTATAACGTTTCTTGGCAGAGCGCTGATTCTATCTTCTCTATCCTTTTCAACATCAACTCTTTCACTATCTGTTAGAAGAAGTTGAGTTAGTCTTGCGCTTAAAACTTATAATCCTAAAAGAAGAGGAAAAAAATAAAAGAAAAAAGGGAGAGTTGCATATCTTGAGTCATGTTGATTTTGTAACGTTAATTGGAGTCTTAAAATACCGAGCAAAACGTGTCTTTTATAGTGAAGCGGATAGAACTAAGAGTTCTTTATTCAACTAAGTGTGTCTTCATTTATCCATCAAGAGTCACAATACACAGAAGTGACTACTTCTTGGATTAATTAAATAGTAATAGAAGAATCAATATATTCAAATATACATATTTAATTAGAACGTAAAAACATTCAGTAACCCAAGTGTTAATTGAGAATCTTGGATATATTTAAGTAATTAAGTGACTTTGATCAATGATCAATCTAGCCTAACTAACATTGAAAAAACATATATACAACCTAATTAATCCATCATAGTAATCTATAATCATTTATCCAAGTACATGGTGGAAAAGGAGAAGTTGTCTCTACTTTAACACCCGAGGAGTCCAAGGCATTTATCTTATTCTCACTTTTGGGCAAAAAATTAAAAACCTCCCCCATTTAACGTTTCAAGAGTATAACTGTACAAGGCATATGTTGTGTCCTTCTTTTGGGTAAGAGACACAAAATCTTCTTTCTATGACATTCCAAAAGCATAAGATATACATTATGTCCTTCCTTTGGGTAAGAGACAACCCAAGAATACAAGACTCCAAATAGATAGTCCACTTTGATGTGTAACTACATGTAAACCCTTTGGGTTTCATTTGGTACGAAAGATAAGGAATAATTAATCCTGAGACTAAATTTAAAAAGAGTTTATCCCATGTTTGGTCGGTAGAAAATTGCGGTATAATTAATCCCGGGATTAGTTATCCCGGGATTGTAGTATTTTTTTTATCCCCATGAAAAGGTAGAATAACTAATCCAGGGATAACTAATCCCGGAATAATTAATCCTGGCATAACTTCTTTCCAACCAAACGACCCCTTAGTGTTATATTTATTTTTGATTCCATCCTCTGAGCAAAAATGCAAAAAGCTTAGTTATTAAACCAAAAAAGGTAACATCAAAACCCTAGAGTCAAACTAGCCACAGAAGCAAAGAACCATCCCTCAAATACAAAACTCTTCATCGGCCACCAGAGGCAGATTTAAGATTTAAGCTTTACGGGTTCAATCTTTAAGATTCTTAAGATTGAACCCATTATATTGGTAAAGTTCTGAATTCATCTCTACTATTTATTGCAATTTTGATGAACTTTTACATATAAATTTATGTTCTACGTCAAAAGTAGTTGGTTCTAGTAAACTCGGTAACATTAAGCCGCATCGACTACCCTTGCCACGTGAAGCCAAAAACGTTTTCCAATTAATTTACTATATAATATTCCTTCCGTTTCAATTTATGTGAACCTATTTCTTTTTTAGTTCGTGCCAAAAACAATGGCCACTTTCCATATTTAAAAACAATTTACATTTATGTAATGATTTATAGTCACATAAAATATATGTGGTTCATTTTACACTACAAGTTCAAAAAACTTTTTTTTTTAAACTCCGTGTTCAATCAAATAGATTCACATAAATTGAAAGTGAGGAGAGTACTATTTTTGCTTGAGTGTTTGCTTCTCAGAAATATTCACAAACAGCGGAGTTGTCAGGCAAACTTGCGTTCTTGCCCGCCGCCGTCGGCAAGTACCTCTGCCCAAAGAAATCAGGAAATTTTCTATTTGCTGCCGCCGTTAAACAACTACCAACAAGTCTGTCTATTTATATTTCTAATTTCATAGTTAACGAAATTAACACAGGAGATAAAACAGGGTTGTAGCCAAGTATCATGAGATTAATTTCATCATAACAGTGTTTTCAAACCCAAGACAAGAATAATCGTTTAATCCCTAATTATGGTGGCTATGATATATACTAGTTGCAAGATGTAATATTGACAGCCATAATAGATATTAAGATACAAGACACCTATATTAATTTCATAATCTCGAGTTAGAGTTAAATAAACATACCGCTCAACTCCATCAGTTGCAGCAACACTAGCACAACTATTAAGTCAGAGATCAATTTTCACAAGCCACTAGTTCTTCTTAAGTTGAAAGATGGACAAGTTACAGTTACTCCTCCTTCGGAATTAGAGCAAAGAAGTATTCAGGATGGAACTCCATGATCGACCAACTCAAGTGCTGGAAAGGTAGGAGAAGCGTCAAAGGAGTCCACATTTAAGGCCTTAGCCGAAATATCCTCTAGGTTTTAATTTGTGTTTAGCAAAAATATGTATTATAGACCTTAACTTTTAATTTTTGGGTTTTTTATTTTATGTGCTTTTAAGCATCTTAGTGGCAATCATAGCATAGTGATATAAGTACTCCAAAATCATAAAGTCTACTAGTATGTGTGCCAAAACATAGTGTCACAAGTGTATGAGCAACTAGTATAATATACAAAATTCTAACTACTGTCTAAAATAAAAGTAGACGGAAAATAAGTGCAAAAGAGAGACTCTAGGTGTTGCAGAACGGCTCAGGAAGCAGCTCACCACTAGGCCTCAGGGTAACGGGGTGCACACCGGTAAGACTGCCAGATGCACCTGCCTCAGATCCTGCACGGTTAGTGCAGAAGTGTAGCGTGAGTATATAAACAACATGTGCCTAGTAAGTATCTAGTCTAACCTCGAAGAAGTAGTGACGATGGGTCGATTTCGACATTTACTATGGGCTAACGATAAAATACAGAAATTCTAAATGAGCATGATTTATGTAAATAATAATAATATCTCAATAACAAGAAGAAAATAAATGATTCTTCACAAATGGTAAATCTCAAGTCAGTTTCTGTCATATATAATTTTTAACCTCTCATGCCATAAAATAATATCAAATATAATTTAGCTCCGAGTATTATCACGCACGATTATGCTGAGGTCGTTCGTCCGATCCAGAATAATGTGTACACTGCCGAGGGTCGAGCGGCACGAACCATAGATGCATTTATTCTACTGTCGAGGCGTTCGGCCCGCTCCACAAGAAGAGAGGATACTTAATAAATATTGGGTTTAAAAGATATTACAAAGCTGATACACAAAGAAGCACAATTTTCTATTAACGGTCAAATATCCCACGAAAACTCAAGTAAGTCGAAGTCGATCTTTTACAATTTCTCTATTAAATTTCAACATAATTTAGGCACTTTAATTAACAAATAGGGTACAAACATTACAAGTATCTCATGATTTGGGTCCTAAGCTACCCGGACATAAACATAATTAGTAGCTACGCACGGACTCTCGTCACCTCGTGCATACGTAGCCCCCACAATTAGGGACAAATAGTAATTTAAATTACCTATGGGGTAAATTCCCTCTTACAAGGTTAGACACGATACTTACCTTGTCTCAAAGCTCGCTTCCGAACCACAAATATGCTCTAAATCCTCAACTTGGTGCCAAACAACCCGCAACTAGTCAAATATTGAATAAATTAATCAATACATGTTCAAAAGTTTATAATCTAACTATTAGAGTGATTACCCAACCTCAATTGGAAGATTCCTAAAATTCATCCCCGGGCCCACGTTCCCGGATTCCGAAAATTTTCGAAGATAATTATTACCCATAACCTCACGAACTCAAATATATAATTTTCACCCAATTCCCTAACCATTTTCATGGTTAAATCTCATTTTTATCAAAACCTAGGGTTTTCATCTAAACCCAAATTTTTCACAATTTTACAAGTTAAAATCTACCCATAATCTATGTATTTAACTTACATTGGATAGAAATTACTTACCTCCAATAGCTAGGTGAAAACCCTCTCTCTAAGAGCTCCAAAATCGCCCGAGGAATGCAATAAATGAACTCAAAATGGCCTAAGTCCCGTATTAAAAGGACCTCACTGCCTCCAGCATTTCCGCTTCTGCGAACCTGAGGCCGCACCTGCGGAAAAGTCATCGCAGGTGCGGTCCTAACCCAGGCTGGCTGACTCCACTTCTGCGGACGAGCTCCCACTTCTGTGGTCCCGCATCATCGGACTTCTCATCGTAGAAGTGAGGCCGCTTTTGCGGGCCACTGGCCAAATGGTCAAATCCGCTTCTGCGGCCAAGAGCTCGCACATACGGCCAAGAGCTCGTAAGTGCGGACACACTAGAACCGGTGCACCAGCAGCCCCTTTTGAGCTCTAACTCGATATGTGCAACGTCCGAGTAGCACTCGAGTCCCCCCGAGGCCTCGTCCAAACATACCAACAAGTTTGTAAACATGATAGAGACTCACTCGAACCCTTAGAACACGGAAAACAACACAAAAACTAAGAGTCGCACCCCAAACCAAGTTGAATCAACTTATGAACTTCAAGTTCTTCCAACTTGCTCCGAACGTTCCGAATCATACGTAAACTACTCGGAATGATACCAAAATTTGTGTACAAGTCTTAAATCACCATGCGAAACTATTCCCGGGCTCAGAATCCCAAACAGACCTCGATAACACCAAAACCTACTCCAAACCAAATTTAAAGAACTTTAAAACCTTCAATAAACCAACTTTCGACTTTAGGCGCCGAAACGCTCCCGGGTCACCCAAAACCCAATCTGAATGCATGCCCAACTCCAAAATCATCATATGCACCTATTGGGACCGTCAAATCTTGGTTTCGAGGTCGTCTACTAGTAATGTTGACCTAAGTCGAACTTGGCCCCTTTAAAGCCAATAACAAGGAACTAAGTGTTCTAATTTTAACCTGAATCCTTCCAAACCCGAACCAACCATCCCCGCAAGTTATAAAATAGTAAAAGACAAACGGAGAGTCTTATTTAGGAGAATGGGGATCTAGAAAACGAAATGACCAGTCAGGTCGTTACATTTTTGTTTCTACATCTTTTTTTTATTTTTCTTGTTTTTATTATTTTTTATTCTTCTCTTATTATGTAACGACCTGATCGGTAATTTTGAGTTATAGAATGTCATTCGGTAGTTTGAGACCTTGAGTGGCTTCACTTTATGTATTGTGACTTGCACGTGTGGCTGGTTTCAATTATCGAGGAGTTCAAAATTGATTTGGAAGGAAAATTCTCAATTTAGACGCTTTAAGTTGATAGAGTTTACCAAGGTTTTACTTTTTAGTAAACGACCTCGGAATCGGGATTTGAAGGTTCCAATAGGTTCGTATGATTATTTCGAACTTGAACGTATGTTCGGGTTGAGTACCAGATGGCCCTGGAGCGTTTTATCGTTTAATGTGAAAAATTAGCATTTTGAAGGTTTTAGAATTTCCTAAGTTTGATTTGAAGTATACTTTGGTGTTATCGATGTCTGTTTTGAATTCCTAGCCTTGGAATAGGTTTGTATTGTGAATTATGACTTGTACGTAAAATTTGGCATCATTCCAGAATGAGTACGTGTGATTCGGACGCGTTCGTCGAATTTTGAATGTTTGAAAGTTTAAAGAAGGATTTTGATTGTCAATTCGTGGTTTTGATGTTATTTGTGGCATTTCGAGCCTTTGGATAAGTTTGTATAAGGTGTTGGACCTGGTTGGTACGATTGGACGGGGTCCCGGGGGCCTCGGGTGTGATTCGGGGTGATTTCGGACCATTTCATCTTGCCTTGTAATTGTTGGTTTCTGGTGTCAGGGGTGTTCTTCGCGATCATGGAGGAAGGCATGCGATCCTTTAGTGTTGTTTGGGAGATGGGTGAATTAGTTCTTCGCGATCACGTATGGTGTCCCGCGATCGCGGTTCTTGGTCTTAATGTTCATCACATTCGTATGGTAAGGGCCGCAAACACGTAGTGTTAGCAGGGTGGACTGGGCTCGGAAGGGTTGCTCTTTGCAATCGTAGGGGTATGTTCGCAATCGTGTAAGGTATAGATCTGAGTTTGGAAGGATTGGCCTTCGCGTTCATGTAGACTATTCAGGTAGTGGTTCGCGATCACGTGGAATTTGCCACGTTTGCGAATGTGGATTTAATGGGCATGACTGGTTGATTTTCGTGATCGTAAAGTTGTTTTTGCGATCGCGTAGAAGGACGCCTGGGTAGATTTAATGTTAGCAAGGTCGGGATTTTCTCATTTTCAACTCATTTCTCTCTTGCTTGGGCGATTTTGGGTGATTTGGAGGAGCCATTTTCATCAGCAATCTTGAGGTAAGTGATTTCTACATATTGTGATCCAAATACATGGATTATTCGGAGGTCGTTTAGCATGGTAAGGCATTTTCGGAGTACGGTTTTGGCTCGTTTGAGGTAAGTATCTTACCTAAACTTGGTTGATGTATAAGATACCTGAGTTATTTGTGATAGCTATATTCTACGGATGGCGCACATGTATGGGGTTGAGCTCATGTGCCTGCACCGAGGTGTTATTCATGTTTGGGGTAGTGCTTAGGATATGATATGCCTTGAATTGATTGCTAAGCTTCATGTTGTGATGGTTCTTATATTTGTACCCATTTTATGAGCTATCTGAATCATGTTTGAGGTTACATAGAGGTTAATATCCTGATTGAACATGATAATTGCTACTTTCGTGATGTAATTACCTTATTTGAGCTATGATAGTACACTTTGCACATGCATAGACTTTAACATGTTGCTTATACCTGTCCAGGAGTATGAAATTTGATATTCATTGATCATATACATGCAATTGTATATTTGCTTTCTGTGTGATATGGATTGGACTGGTGGCACGTGAAGGCATTGTGCAGATTGTGATTGTTGGCAAGTGAACACGCCGTGCGGGTTGTGATTTTTGGCATGTGAACATGTCGTGCGGGTTGTGATTTTTGGCACGTGAACATGCCATGCAGATTGTGATTATTAGCATGTGAATACACTGTGCAGTTGTTATTTATAGCACATGAGTTGTCCGTGCAGTGTGTGGATAAGTATTTATCCCATAGGGTTACCCTCTCATGTTTCTCTCTTGATGGTGTACATGCGGTGTGATAAAAACTGATAAGTAGTTTGGTTCTGTTATGGTATTTCTAAGAAAAACTAGCTAGTGTTTTTTTTGGTTATTATATTTCTTCTCTACTTGTAATGTATACATGATTTTTGTTGCAGCTCTTCTCTATTTTCTAGCTTCGGGATGTATACATGCCTTTGTGCGCATCTTCTCTATATACTATCTTACTTGATGAGATAGACACGGTACATATGTTCTATATATTTGAATCCATGTGCCTTGACTTGCTTAATCACACATATCTTCTCTATATGCAAGTTAGATGATTTAATCATATTGCATGCATATCTTCTCTATATGCTGGATTTTAACTGAAAAAGAGCATATTACATTATCTTTAGGTACCGAGAAGGCTTTATTTTATGATTTATGACTTGACAACATTTTTGTTGTGTACTTGTGAGATATATGAATTGAACAGGTTATTAGCGAGCATCATTTGTAATACTTGCCACTATTACCTCGTTGGGGTTGGTTATGATACTTGTTGATTATATGGGGTCAATTGTACTTATACTATACTTCTGCACCTTGCGTGCAGAGCTTGGAGTTAAGATGATATAAATGACGAGAGAGAAGATAGATAAATACAAATAAGAAAAGAGAGAGAATCATCAAATTATTATAGACCAAATGTATCCAAAGTGTGTCAATGTATCAAATACCCCCCTCCCCTGAATAAAAGTAAGCATTGTCCTTAATGCTTAGCAAAATAAGAGTAAAAGAAGAGAAGGAGAATAAAACTCCCTAAAGATCCTTGGACATATCAGTGTCCCCAGCAATATTATCTCCCTCAGGATCAGCCAACTGTATCTCATCATCAAATCTAGGCGTGGCTGGGTTGTTGAACATCACACGCACTGTCTTAGCAGAGTCGGTGGCAGGTTTGGCCCCTCAGACTGGCTAGCTTGTTCTACCGGTGCAGGTGGTACTGAAGGATCTAGGGGCATACTGGTGCGGGTCAAAAAGCATATCAAAAGTCATGTCTTCGGCTGTGGAAAGTCTAGTCACCTCCTTTCAGAGCTTGTCCGTTGATTTCTTGCTTGCCTTAGACTTCATCATCTTCTTCACTTCCTTTCCTAGCTCCTCAATAGATGACCCGTGTTGTACCAAGGTGTCCACGATCATCTTCAGGTTCTCTAGAATCTTCTTCAACGTCTCATCAATGTCAAAAGGAGCATGTGGTGCCTGAGTAGTGGACTGCGCTGCAACAGTACTAGACAAGTCAGACAACTTAGAAGTAGTTGTCTGCATCCAGTTGTTGAGACTCGCCAATGTCTGGGAGACTCGTAGAGCAAAAAGTGGAACTGTGGGCACATGCACTAGCTTCGAAGCTGCTCTAGGGGCTATTGTAGGAGCTGAGGATGATGGCGAAGTTATAGCAATAGCACTGGTAGAAGGCTCAGTAGGGGAGGATGGAAGATCAGTTGTCTCAAAAGCTACTACTGTTGGCTTATCAGGCTAGCCTATGATGGTAGAAGGCTAGACTTTCTTCTTTGGGTTGCTCGCATCCATCAATAAATACCAGTTGAAGGGCTTCTTCGACTTCACCTTGGTGTCAAAATCTCTCTGCTCTACCTTTGCATCAGTGAGGTACTCTGTGATAGTGTTGGGATAAAGGTAGGCCGAGCTATCCTGTCGTGCAATCACGCAAATGTTGGCCGACATCACAGCACCCACATTGATTGGGTACCCGACCAAGATGGAATCCACAAGAACTGCCCAAGGAATAGGAAAGTGAGTCTTGTTCTGGCATGGATCCAATCTGCTACAAACAAAGGTTTGACACCCCTTTGCCTCAAAACTCAAAGTGCTCCCTTGAATGGGAACCCCAGCGGTGATCCATGGTGGTGGTGGCCCTGGTGGTGCTAAGATCTCAGCCAGCCAAGGTCGGACTTCCTCCTTCATTGTGCACTTCTCCAGATACTCCTTTGGCTCAACATCCTCGAAGCCTAAGTACGCATTTAGCGTATGCTGATTAAACCTCACCTTGAGGTTGCGCACTTTGGTCACCTTCGTCCCTTTCTTTATATGAGCAACATTGGCATAGAACTCTCGGATGAGGTATTCTCTGGCATCCTACACTCACTTGGTAAACCACATCCAACCCTTTTGTGCTCTGAATTGCCTCAAGATTGTTGGGTTGTATGTCTCAAAATCCTTCAATAAGAACTGTCGCTCAAGAGTCAACGACCTCACTGGCCACCACATACGAAAACTAGTAAAAGCGACCAAGCTGACAAATCTATCCTCCCATAACTCCTTCTTCTTTGATCTCTCCGGACATGTAGTTGTACCATGTCCCCCTCTACTATCATCGGGGATCTCATGTATAGGTTGTGCCTCTAGGACTGGTGTAGCTGATGGCTCAGAAGCCTGGCTAGCACTCTCGGATCCCTCGGAGGTGCTGTGAGATGAAGAAGACTTATCCATGAGCTAGTATCTCCCATGTTTCCTCGACTGTGTGGTCGTCTGCTCTTCCTTAACAGAGGCTGAGTTGCCCTATGACACTTACCAAGATGGTACATAAGAGCTAGACTCGGAGAGGTCTGCACCTCTCCCTCTGTCGGCTGTGGTTTTCTTCTTGATTGTCTTAGGCTGACCAAGGGGAAAGGTACATATACCTCTACCCCGAGAAGATTCACCTCTTCCCTTTGAAGTGTCACCTCGGCTTCTAGATCGAACCATTATCTGTATCAAAGCAGAGAAGATTGTTAGTTGTAATTCATTGTTCAATATATTCAGGACTTATGTAGGTAAGGGAGAAACAATTGGACACAGTGGGGTTATACATGCAATACATGTCTGTAGGTAAAGGGATTGCGTCCGCACATTTTTTATGTGCGGCCGTACAAGTGAGTTGTGGCCCGCAGAATTCTATTATGCGAACGCTGAAGGGAAGTGTTGTCCGCATATTTTAACTTGTGGCCACACTTCTGAGTCTCAAAAATGATGACTCTGTGATGACAAAGAATAGGCTGATCTACGTCGGCAAAGGAAAATCTGCAGTCCGCACAATTTAACTTGTGTCCGCAGATTCCCTCTTCACTGAGTTTCCCAAATTCAACATCTGCGGATCGCACAAATTCAAGTGTGACCACATATTTCAAAAAGTTACGGGCATATTATTTTTTATTCTACTTAGGTTTTTCAATTTCTTGCACAAATAGGCATGGCAACATGGTAAAAACATGAAATTACACTAACCCAACCCCATTAGAGCATGTATCAAATTTACCCAATTTAGATCTACCTCACATGGACACATAATAGAACTTTAATAAAAGATGGCCTAAAAAAGAACTAAAAATCTAAAAATTAAACTAACACAAAAATACTTAACATGAAATTGAAGCATACCCAGATAGAGTGAGTGCAATGGGTTGATAATCAAGGTGGTTGTGTGTGAGGATAGTGAAACATCTCCAAGAAAATTTGACACAACAACAATGTTTTGTTCAGAGAGGGAAAAGTGTAAAATGAGGTCTATTGTTCTATTTATACTAACTATTTGAGAAGGGGGGAAAGAAGCGAGTGCGGCCGCATATTTTCAGGTGCGGTCGCAGATCGACCTCTGCACTGACAAGCTAAAGCTTCATAGAGTTAGTATTTTGACACTTTTGTAACATTTCAAATGTGCGGTCCGCAAGAAAATGTGTTGCCGCAATGCTCTTCTATCGTGGCACATAGAAATGTGTGGTCCGCACAAATAAAGTGCGATCCGCAAAATTTTGAACACTTAGCCATATGGTTTTTCACCTTTCTTGTAAGTCACACTCAACACTATAGTACACTTAAAATCAAGTTAGGACACAAATAACACCTAACTACAAAAGAAAAACGAAAAGAAACATGATTTGCCTCCCAAGAAGAGCCTGATTTAACGTCGTGGCACGATGCAAAATACCCTCAAGTGAAATGAATGACTGCCACCACGTGGCTGTCTCCAACCTTGCCTAAGTAGTGTTTCACCCGGTGACCATTGACTCAGAATACTTCATTATTTTTGTTCTTCAAGTCTAATGCACCAAAAGGTGACACAACAACAATTTCAAAAGGACCACTCCACTTGGATTTTAGCTTCCCGGGAAACATCCTCAACCTTGAGTTGAACAATAATACAAGATCTCTCATCTTGAACTCTTTGTTACAAATGTATTTGTCATGAATATATTTCATCTTTCGTTTGTACAAGGACGAACACGCATAAGCATGGTACCGGAACTCGTCCAATTCATTCAGATGTGCAACCCTCAAGTTAACGGCTACATCCCAATCAAGATTCAACTTCTTTGAAGCCCACATTGCCTTGTGTTCTAGTTCCACCGGAAAATGACAAGCTTTTCCGAATACCAAATGGTATGGCAACATTCCGATAGGTATTTTGCAAGCCGTCTGATAAGCCCATAATGCATCATCAAGCTTCTTGGACTAATCTGTCCGATTAGCATTCACCGTTTTGGATAAGATACTCTTTATCTCCCGGTTGGAGACTTCCACTTGCCCACTAGCTTGTGGGTGATAGGGAGTCTTGACTTTGTGAGTAACACCATACTTGCTAAGTAAAGTGTCAAAAGCCTTGATGCAAAAGTGTGAACCCCCCCCCCCATCGCTTATAATTGCACATGGAGTACCAAACATTGTGAAAATATTCTTCTTCAAGAAAGCCACTACACTTCTCGTGTCATTGTTGGGTAAAGCAACAGCCTCAACCCATTTGGACCCATAATCCACTGTGATCAAGATGTAGGTGTTTCCACAAAAACTCATAAAAGGGCCCATGAAGTCAACGCCCCACGCATCGAAAATATCAATCTCCAAAATAGTTGTGAGAGGCATTTCATTTTTCTTTGATATTCCACCGACGCGTTGACATTCATCACATCTTTTCACTAACTCACTAGTATCTTTGTAAAAAGTAAGCCAATAGAAACCACAACTAAGCACTCTGGTCGCCGTTCTCACTCCACCATGATGACCACCATATGGTGAAGAATGACAAGCCCCAAGAATATTACCTTGCTCTTCTTCCGGTACACATCTCCTAATCACCCCATCCGTACAAATCCGGAAATGGCATGGTTCATCCCAATAATAATCTTGAACCTTTTGAGATTCTTCCTTTGGCTTGAAGAGAACTCATCCAGGATGATTCCACACACAAACAAATTTGCTAAGTCCGCGAACCATGGCACCTCTTTCATTGAAATTTCTAAGAGTTTCTCATCGGGGAAGGATTCATTGATTTCAAGGCCATCATGCGGCCTCCCCTCCTCCTCCAAGCGAGGCAAGTGGTCTGCCACTTGGTTTTTACTACCTTTCCTATCTTGGATGTCAACATCAAATTCTTGTAACAAGAGCACCCATCTCATCAATCGAGTGTTGGAGTCCTTTTTGCTCAGAAGATAACGAAATTCCACATGATCCGTATGGAAAATAACTTTTGCACCCATCAAGTACGGGCAAAACTTCTCAATAGCAAACACAATAGCAAAGAGCTCTTTCTCCGTAATGGCATAGTTGACTTGGTCACTATTCATGGTCTTGCTAGAATAGTAGACTGGATGGAAAATTTTGTTGATACGTTGCCCCAAAACATCCCCAATCGCTATGCTACTTGCATCACACATGAGTTCAAAAGGCACACTCCAATTTGGAGCGGTGATGATGGGAGTAGTTGTCAACTTGAGATTTAACAATTCAAAAGCTCTCATGCAATCATCATTGAAATTAAACTTGGCATCCTTCTCAAGAAGCATGCACAACAGGATCACTACCTTAGAGAAATTTTTGATGAAGTGCCGGTAAAAACCCACATGGCCTAAGAAACTCCGTACACCCTTCACCGAAGTTGGGGGTGGAAGCTTAGAAATCACCTCAATCTTTGCCTTGTCAACTTCAATTCCATTCCTTGAGATCATATGGCCAAGGACAATACCTTTCTCGGCCATGAAATTGCATTTCTCCCAATTGAGTACCAAATTGGTATCTTCACATCTAGCCAACACTTTGTCCAAATTTACAGGACAATCATTAAAAGAATCTCCAACCACTGAGAAGTCATCCATGAAAACTTCAAGGTATTCCTCCACCATGTCCGTGAAAATAGCCATCATACACCTTTGAAAAGTTATTGGTGCATTGCACAAACCAAATGGCATCTATTTGAAAGTAAAAGTACCATAGGGACACGTAAAGGTTATTTTCTCTTGATCTTCTGGAGCAATGAGAATTTGGTTGTAGCCCGAGTACCCATCAAGAAAACAATAGAAAACACGACCAGCCAATCTATCGAGCATTTTATCTAAGAAAGGAAGTGGAAAGTGATCATTCCTTGTGACTTTGTTGAGCTTGCGATAGTTCATACACACCCTCCAACCGGTCACTATTCTCGTAGGAATGAATTCATTTTTTTCATTGGTGACCACCATCATGCCCCCCTTCTTCGGGACACATTGAACCGGAGAAGTCCATGAACTATCGAAGATGGGGTAGACATCCCCGACATCCAACCACTTGATAATATCCTTCTTGACAACTTCTAGCCTCATTGAGTCTCCTTTGATGTTAAATAGATGGTTTTGCGTTATCCTTCAACTTGATCTTATGCATGCAAAATGCGGGGCTTATCCTCCGAATATCCTCCAAAGTCCACCCAATAGCCTTCTTTCTCTTTTGTAGCACCGCCAATGTGGAATCTACCTACACGTTAGTCAAACAAGAGGAAATAATAACCGGTAAAGTAGAACAAGGGCCAAGAAATTCATACCGAAGATGTGGAGGCAATGGCTTCAACTCCAAGAAATTCTCCAAGATCCAAGGATAATTTTCGGGTGCATAGTTGTACGACCCCATTCCTTTCAAAGAGTTCACATATTTCATGAAGTCATCCATCTCGTCATCATCAAAGTTGAGCAAGACGGCCTCCAACATATCACCAACATTGATTGTAGCACTTGTTTCATCAACAATAACATCGGTCACCAAATCAACAAAAGAACCCACCTCATTGCTATTTGGTTGCCGTATGGACTTACACACATGGAATACCACTTTTTCATCACCAACTTGGAAAGTGAGTTCTCCAGCTTCAGCATCACAAATAGCCTTACCCGTAGCAAGGAAAGGTCTCCCAAGAATAATTGGCACTTCTTAATCAACTTCACAATCTAGAATGACAAAATTCGCCGGGAGAATGAATTTATCAACCCGGTCCAAAACATCTTCAATCACACCCAACAGTCTTTTCATGGTACGATCGGCCATTTGCAATCTCATAGAGGTGGGTCTTGGTTTCCCAATTCCCAAAGTCTTGAAAACTGAATATGGAATCAAATTTATACTTGCCCCAAAATCACCAAGAGCCTTAGCAAACTCGACACTTTCAACTGTACAAGGAATCATGAAAGCACCGGGATCCTCCAACTTACGATCCATTGAATGAACAATTGCACTCACTTAATTAGTGACTTTAATGGTCTCAAAATTCATTGACCGCTTCTTTGTCACAAGATCATTCATAAACTTTGCATAACCGGGCATTTGTTTCAAAGCTTCAACCAATGAAACATTGATTGAAAGACTCTTTATCATATGAATGAACTTCTTGAATTGATTCTCACTATTTTGCTTGGCAAGTCTTTGAGGGTATGAAGGTGGAGGCTTAGGCAATGGTGTCTTAGCCTTTTGCACTACTGGCTCCGATATGTAAATAATGTGTTCCCTAGACGAGTTCACCTCCTCTTGAGTCTCTTCCACACTATCATCAATATCAACTCGAACTTCATCATTAGGTAGAACAACATTGTTCGGGATCACTTCTTCTTGCATCACTTGATCATCATCAACAAGTCGCCTTCCACTTGAGGTGGGTGCATTCCCTCCTTTTCTATTTCTTGTGATAACTGTCATGGCATGCCCCGTATTGTTACCGCCCTTTGAGTTTACCATCGTGTCACTTGGTAGTGCCCCCTTAGGACGAGAATTTAGAGCTTGAGAGATTTTCCCCATTTGAACTTCTAGGTTGCGGATTGATGTGTTGTGTGAGGCAAGTTGGTCATCCGAATCGGCAACTTTTCCATCATTTGCTTGAACATACTTTCAATACATCACATCTCATTGTTTGAAGAACTTGAACCATGGAAAGGATAAGGAGGTGAGTTGCTTGGTTGTTGGTACATCGGTTGTCATTGAAATCCCGACCCCCAGTTGCCTTGATTGTTACTCCATCCACCTTGATTGTTGCCTCCCCAATTTCCTCGGTTGTTTCCACTCCAATTTCCTTGATTGTTGTTGTTATGCCAATTCCCTTGATTGTTAGAATTCTAATTGCCATGATTGTTTTGTGGTCGTCATTATTGTTGGCTTGGGCCTTGGAAGTTATTTCTCTGCCTTTGAAAATGTTTCACATATTGCATTTTCTCCTCTTGTTCATTATAAGAATCATCTTGCTCAAAACCACCATCATCTTGCACATAGTTCTCCACTCGAGGTTGAACTTGTAGACCCTTGGTCCTCCTCTTGTTCACCATCATGTTCACTCCCTCCATAGCATTGACTTGCTTAGGAGCTTGCACTTGATTTAGTTGGGCCTTTGCTAGTTAAGACATGGTAGCGGTCAATTCGGCAATGGCTTGCCCATGGTGTTGCAATTCTTTGTGAAGGTGGATCATATTCGGATCACCTTGTGGAACATTGGCCCGAGATTGCCAAGTCGACGATGTTTCCGCCATCTCATCCAAGATTTCATACGCCTCCGCATAATGCGTAGTGGTTCATTCGGCTCTTTCTTGAATGTCAAGACTCATCTCGAAGTGTAGCCATGTGCCCGGGAGAGAAAAACTAAGTAATGAACATTTCCTCCAACTCATTCCAAGTGTGAATTGAATGGTTCAACAATCGTTCCAACCAATCTAAAGCTTTCCCCTATAGAGAGAAGGGAAAAAGCCTTAGTCTCAATGCATCATCGGAAACATTAGTTTGCTTTATCCCCCAACATCCATCCACAAATCCCTTCAGATGTTTGTAAGCACTTTGAGTTGGAGCAACGATAAAGAAACCTTGTTGCTCAAGCAAAGTGAGCATCACATTGGTTATTTGGAAGTTGCCCGCCCTAATACAGGGAGGGACTATTGCACTAGCATAACTTTCGTTGGGCAATATCCGGTGTGGAGCCGCTCGTAGTGGAGGTGGGGGTAGAACAGGCACGTTGTCATGAGGTACTCGGCCTCTCTCGTTGGCTTGAGGCTCAAGAGGTACCTCTTCTACTTGCTCCTCCTCGCCGTCCAATTCCCCCAAGAGCAAATTTCCGAGATCATTGTCCGCCATGTTTGTAGCTATAATTTCTCACACAAGTTAGTAACATGGAAAGGAAAGAAGATATTCCAAAAACAAACTCAAATTTATAGCTAACATTGTTGCGGTTAAACTCACACACAAATATACGCGGTCGTCAAGTCATAAAGTGACTAAAAGTAGGATGTCGAACCCACGAGGACTTGTGATTAACTATTAACTAAATTAGACTATCCTAATTATCTAAACAAAGATTAAACCCAAAAGTAGTGATGCTAAAAGTAATTAAACTAAAAATAAAATAACTAATAAACTTTAAACAGAGGAAGAACGGATTTTTTTATCATCAATGTGATGAAAACTGTCACAACCAAAAATTCTTACCTTCGTGACCGTGATGGTGCCTAATATTTCACTTGCTAGGCAAGCCAACGTTAAAATAATATTATCTATTTTAAAATAATTTTTAAATTTATTAATAACAAAGGAACAAATGTGGAAGTAAGGTCTGTAATATAGTGAATAATCCATAAAAGCAACGGTGTCTAAATACCATCCCAGAGTTGGTGTCACAAGTGCACGAGCTTCTAGAATAATACAAATAAAGGTCTGAATAAAATAAAGATGTCTGAAAACAAACACACAGCTAAAGTAAAGTAGAAGGGGACTTCAGAACTGCGAATGACATGCAGTTATACCTCAAGTCTCCTCTACGTAGCTGAAATCCAAGCAAATCTATGGTACGCCGCTCGGACCGACTCTTAAATCTGCACAAGAAGTGCAGAATGTAGTATCATTACAACCGACCCCATGTACTGGTAAGTGTTAAGCCTAACCTCGACAAAGTAGTGACGAGGCTAAGGCGGTTTACTTACATTAACATGTACGCAATATTAGTAACAACAACAAATAATAGAAATAAATTAGGAAACTCATTTATAATAATTGAAGCCAACTCAGCAGTCATAATCCATTATTATTTCAACCAATTTTTGTTATAGCGTACAAACCGCTTTCACAATATATTCATTTTCAATCCTCTCATATAATTATTTTTAATCAAGTATATATTGACATTTAAATAAGTCTATTGCGGTATGCAATCCGATCCCCCAATATAGACCTTTAACAAGTCTGTTGCGGCGTGCAACCCGATCCTCCAATATGGACTTTTTATAAGTCTGTAGCGGCGTGCAACCCGATCCTCCAATATAGACTTTTAATATGTCTGTTGCGGCGTGCAACCCGATCCTCCAATATGGACTTTTTATAAGTCTGTAGCGGCGTGCAACCCGATCCTCCAATATAGACTTTTAATATGTCTGTTGCGGCGTGCAACCCTATCCTCCAATATAGACTTTTAACAAGTCTGTTGCGGCGTGCAACCTGATCCCCCAATATATTCATTTCGATCAATTCTGTTGCAGGGTGCAACCCGATCCTCCAATATATTCATTTACCAATCCTTATAGAAGAAATTTCCCAAATAAATGAAATAATTAATATAAAATTTTAAGACGACAAGCATAGAATAATTATGATTTAATTATAAAACAAACAATGACAAATAGCAATTTATTATGAAAATCAGGGAGAAAATAGGCAGTTTAATGTTTAATATGATAAGTGTCAAATAAGATGTAGCAATTATTACAGGAATTCAAGAATTAATATTTGACAAAGAATAGGAGAGAAACAATTATTATAACAATTAATTCATGATTTAAAATAATTTATGATTTTTCAAGTAAATATGCAAACAATTATTTTGAAGACGTATAGACACTCGTCACCTCGCCTATACGCCGTTCACATGCATTTCACATAACAAATAGTTTAAGGGTTCTATTCCCTCAAGTCAAGGTTAACCACGACACTTACCTTGCTTTGCAAATTCCAATCAATTGCTCGACCAAAGCCTTTCCTTTTAAATTTGTCTCCAAAAGTTTCAAATCTATTCACAAACAATTCGATATACTCAATACGAATCATAAGAATTAATTCCATATGAATTTAATAATTTTCCGGATAAAATCCAAAATTTATTTAAATATTCGACAATGGGATCCATGTCTCAAATCCCGAAAAAAGTCACGAAATCCGAACACTCGTTCCGCTATGAGTTCAACCATACAAAAATTATCCAATTCCGATGTCAAATGGACCTTCAAATCTTAAATTTTCTTTTTTGAAAGATTTTATAAAAATCTGATTTTTCTTCCATAAATTCACGGATTCATGATATAATGAGTATGGAATCATGAAATATAATCAATATAGAATAAGGAACACTTACCCTAATTGTTCCCCGTGAAAATCGCCCAAATATTCGCCTTACTGAGCTCAAAATGACCAAAATGAATAAAAATGGCGACTTCCGAATTTAAGGGCTCTACCCAGTCTTTGTTTCGCATCTGCGGACTCGCTTCTGCGAAGAAGAGTCCGCTTCTGCGCAAGGCTGCCCCTTCCCCCTTTCCCGCTTTTGCGATGCGTGGGCCACTTCTGCAGTCGCGCTTCTGCGACAGCCCATCCGCTTCTTCGAACTGTCCGCTTTTGCGAGCTCGCTTCTGCGGACAAGACTTCGCAGAAGCGAAGGCACCAGAAGCAGCAAACTTTCAGATTTTGCTTAAGTCCAATTCTTGTTCCGATTTCGATTCGAATCACACTCGGGGTACTTGGGACCCAGTTCGAATATACCAAGTCCCATAACATAATACGGATTTACTCGGGATCTCATATCAAGTCAAACAACGCTGAAATTACAATTCTCACCTCGATTCGAACTTTGAGTTTTAAACTTTTCAATTTGCAAATCTCGTGCCAAAACATATTAAATGAATTCGGAATGACTTCAAATTTGGCACACAAATCCTAAATGACATAATAGAGCTATTCAAATTTCCAAAATTGGATTCCGGCTCCGATATCAAAAAGTCAACCCCGTGGTCAAACTTGGAAATCTTTAGCCTTTAAATTACTAATTTCCGTTAAATGGTCATAACTTAAGCTAGCGGCCTCCAAATTAAATTTTGGGCATACGCCTAAGTCCCAAATCATGATACGGACCTACCGAAATTGTCAAAACACTGATTAGGGTCTGTTTGCTCAAACTGTTGACCAAAGTCAACTTAGATGAGTTTTAATGCTCTATTTCACATTCTAACCCATTTTTCACATAAAAACTCTTTGAAAAATTTTACCGACTGTGCACGCAAGTCGAGGAATGATAAATAGTATTTTTCGGGGTCTTAGAACCCAGAATTAGTTATTAAATTGAAAGATGACATTTTGGGTCATCGCATTCTCCACCTCTAAAACAAACGTTCGTCTTCGAACGGAGTTAGAAAACGTACCTAAGCTGGAGAAAAGGTGTGGATTTTTACTCAGCATGTCCGACTCGGAACCCAGGTAGATGCCTCTACTGGCTGACCTCTCCATTGCACTCGAACTGAAGGATAACTCTTAGACCTCAAATGTCGGACATGCTGGGCTAGAATAGCCATCGGCTCCTCCTCGTAAGTCAAATCTTTGTCCAATTGGACTTAGCTGAAATCTAACACATGGGACGGATCATTATGCTATTTTCGGAGCATAGACACATGGAACACCGGATGAACCACTGATAAACTAGGTGGTAATGCAAGTATGTAGGCTACTTCACCCACCCTTTCAAGAATTTCAAAGGTTCCGATATACCTAGGGCTCAACTTGCCCTTCCTTCCGAACCTCATTCCACCTCTCATAGGTGAAACCCAGAGTAATATTCTTTCTCCAACCATGAATGAAATATCATGAACTTTATGGTCGGCATAACTCTTTTGCCTAGACTGAGCTGTGCGAAGTCGATCCTGAATAACCTTGACCGTATCCAAGGCATCCGGTACCAAATCGGTACCTAACAACCGAGCCTCTCTCGGTTCAAACCATCCAACTGGCGAATGACATTTCCTTCCGTATAATGCCTCATATGGAGCTATCTGAATGCTCAACTGGTAGCTATTATTATAAGAAACTTTGCAAGTGTTAAGAACCGATCCCAAGAACCTCCAAAGTATATAACACAGGCGCGAACCATATCTTCCAATATCTGAATAGTGCGCTCTGACTGTCCGTCTGTCTGTGGATGAAATGTTGTACTCAACCCACGTGCCTAACTCACATTATACAGCCCTCCAGAAGTGTGAGGTAAACTACGTACCTTGATCTGAAATAATAGACACGAGCACACCGTGAAGGAGGACAATCTCACTAATGTAAATTTCAGCTAACCTCTCTGAAGAATAGGTAACTGCCACTGGAATAAAATGTGCTGACTTGGTCAACTTTCCACAATGACCCAAACTGCGTCAAATTTTCTCTGAGTCCGTGGGAGTCCAGCAACAAAATCCATAGTGATACGTTTCCATTTCCACTCAGGAATTTCTAACTTCTGAAGCAAACCACCAGGTCTCCGATGCTCATGCTTAACTTGCTGACAATTTAGACACCAAGCTACATATACAATTATATCCTTTTTCATTCTCCTCCACCAATAATGTTGCCGCAAATATTGATACATTTTGGTGGTACCTGGATGAATAGAATACCTAGAACTGTGTGCCTCTTCAAGGATTAATTCACGAAGCCCATCAATATTAGGCACACAAATATGACCCTGCATTCGTAAAACTCCATCTTCCCCCACAACAACTTGCTTGGCATCATCGTGCTGTACTATGTCCTTAAAGACAAGTAAATGAGGATCATCATACTGCCACTCTCTGATGCGATCATATAAAGAAGACCGAGCGACTGTGCAAGCTAGAACCTGACTGGGTTCTGAAACATCTAACCTCACGAACTGATTAGCCAAAGTCTGAAAACCTGCAGCTAACGGCCTCTCACCAACCGGAATATACACAAGACTGCCCATACTCACAGCCTTTCTACTCAAAGCATCGGCCACCACATTGGCCTTTCCGGGTGATACAAAATCGTGATATCATAGTCTTTCAATAATTCCAACCATCTTCTCTGCCTTAAATTAAGATCTTTTTGTTTGAACAGATACTGAAGGCTACGATGATCAGTAAATACTTCACACGAGACACCGTAGAGGTAATGCCTCCAAATCCTCAACGCATGAACAATGGCTATCAATTCTAAGTCATGAACAGGATAATTATTCTCGTGAACTTTCAACTGTTGTGACACATATAAAATCACCCTGCTATCTTGCATTAATACTGCACCAAGCCCAATTTGAGATGCGTCACAATATATTGTATACGATCCTGAACCTGTGAGTAATACCAACACTGGCATCCTAGTCAAAGGAGTCTTGAGCTTCTGAAAGCTCAATTCACACTCGTCTAACCATCTGAATGGGACACCCTTTTGGGTTAGTCTGGTCAATGGGTTTTCTATAGATGAAAACCCTTCTACGAACCGACGATAATAACCTGCTAAACACCGGAAACTCCGGATCTCTGTAACTGAAGTAGGCCTAGGACAATTCTGAACAGCCTATATCTTCTTAGGATCCACCTTTATGCCTTCTACCGATACAATATGCCCCAAAAAAGCAACTGAGTCTAACCAAAACTCACATTTTGAAAATTTGGCATATCACTGATTATTCTTCAAAGTCTGAAGCACTCTTCAAAGATGTTGCTCATGCTCCTCTCAACTGTTGGAGTAAATCAAGATTTCATCAATGAATACAACCACAAAAGAATCCAAATAGGTCTTGAACACCCGATTCATCAAATCCATAAATGCTACTGGGGCTTTTATGAGCCCAAATGACATCACTAGGAATTCGTAATGCCCATGCCTAGTCCGAAAAGTTGTCTTAGGGACATCAGATGCCCTAATCTTCAACTGATGGTAACCAAACCTCAAATCAATTTTTGCAAATACCTTGGCACCCTACAGCTGATCAAATAAGTCATCAATTCTTAGCAGCGAATATTTGTTTTTGATAGTGGACTTGTTCAACTGCCGATAATCTATACATATCCGCATAGAGCCATCTCTCTTCTTTACAAATAGTACTGGTGCACCCCAGGGTGAGACACTGGGTCTAATGAATCCCTGATCAAGCAAGTCTTGTAACTTCTCTTTCAATTCTTTCAACTCTAGCGGGGCCATACGGTATGGTGGGATAGAAATGGGCTGAGTGACCATAGCCAAATCAATAAAGAAGTCAATATCTCTATCGGGTGGCATCCTCGGCAAATCTGCAGGAAATACTTCTTAAAATTCATGAACTTCCGTATAATGCCTCATATAGAGCCATCTGAATGCTCGACTGGTAGCTATTATTATAAGAAAACTCCGCAAGTGGTACTTATTGTTTTATCATATCATTATTGTTTGGGCTGATTGTATGATTGTTGAGAGCCCGAGAGACTGGAGAGTTTTATGACTTAGTGAGGTTGAGGACCTGATTGTGAGATATTATACTATAGCACGTGAGTTATTCGTGCAGATCCTTATATTATACTATAGCACGTGAGTTGCCGTGCAGCACGTGAGTTGTCCGTGCAGATACTTATATTATACTATAGCACGTGAGTTGGCCGTGTAGCACGTGAGTTGGCCGTGTAGCACGTGAGTTGGCCGTGCGGATCCTTATATTATACTATAGAATGTGAGTTGGCCGTGCAGCACGTGAGTTGGTCGTGCAACACGTGAGTTGGCCGTGCGGATCCAGATATTTATATTATGGCACGTGAGTTGTCAGTGCAGCACGTGAGTTGTCAGTGCAGCACGTGAGTTGTCAGTGCAGATTATAGCGCTTGGGAAGTAGGAGCCCCTCCGGAGTCTCTACACCCCCAGTGAGCGCGGGTACCCATTGAGTGTGAGTGCTGAGGGCTGGGAGCCCAATGAGTGATTGTTGTCCTGAGAGGTTGTACTTGTTTTTTAGTGGTTGATGCACTTAGTTGCTATCTGTTATTGTGGTAAAATTTCTGAATGATTCTATATCCAGATTATATGAACTTGAATTGTATAAAATTGATTGGACTTAAACTGCCAGGATTTGAAAGCATGTCTATTCTTTGCTGGAATTACTGATAATGAACTATAATTGTATATCTCGTCACTATCTTCAGTTTCTTATTTATTATTATTACTTGCTGAGTTGGTTGTACTCATACTACACCTTACACTTCGTGTGTAGATTCAGGTATTTTCGGACATAGCGGGTGTTGATTCTTCTGTACAGCTGATTTTTCGGAGATTCTGAGGTAGCTGTCGTATTTCGCAGACCTTGCCTCTCCTTCCCTATCTCCTTATTTACTATACTTGGTCCCAGACTATTATGGACCGTATTTTTCGAGACTTGTATTCACATTAGATGCTCTTGTACTCAGTGACACCAGGTTTTGGGGAGTATTCGTATCAGTATATGTGGAATTTTGTATTGTATTTAATTATTATATTTTCAAACTTAAAAGAAATTATGGTTTATTGATATTTTTGGCTTGCCTATTATCGAGATAGGCGCCATCAGGACGGGGGAGATTTTGGGTCGTGACAAGTTGGTATCAAAGCCTAGGTTACATAGGTCTCACGAGTCATGAGCAGGATTAGTAGAGTCTTGCGGATCAGTACGGTGATGACTCTAGTTATCTTCGAGAGGCTGCAGAACCCTTAGGAAGAATTTCACTTTTTTTGTATTTTGTCATGTGAATTTGTTGATTCCGGAAACTAAATTTCTGTTATTCTATTCTCTCACAGATGGTGAGGACACGTACTACCGTATCGGAGGGTCAGCCACCAGTGCCAACAGTTAGGGCCACGAGAAGTCGGGCCGTGGTAGAGGCCGGGGTCGAGGTAGAGGTCGAGGTGTAGCTCGTACCACAGATGGACCAGCACCTGTAGTACCACCAGTTGCTNTGCAGCACGTGAGTTGTCAGTGCAGCACGTGAGTTGTCAGTGCAGATTATAGCGCTTGGGAAGTAGGAGCCCCTCCGGAGTCTCTACACCCCCAGTGAGCGCGGGTACCCATTGAGTGTGAGTGCTGAGGGCTGGGAGCCCAATGAGTGATTGTTGTCCTGAGAGGTTGTACTTGTTTTTTAGTGGTTGATGCACTTAGTTGCTATCTGTTATTGTGGTAAAATTTCTGAATGATTCTATATCCAGATTATATGAACTTGAATTGTATAAAATTGATTGGACTTAAACTGCCAGGATTTGAAAGCATGTCTATTCTTTGCTGGAATTACTGATAATGAACTATAATTGTATATCTCGTCACTATCTTCAGTTTCTTATTTATTATTATTACTTGCTGAGTTGGTTGTACTCATACTACACCTTACACTTCGTGTGTAGATTCAGGTATTTTCGGACATAGCGGGTGTTGATTCTTCTGTACAGCTGATTTTTCGGAGATTCTGAGGTAGCTGTCGTATTTCGCAGACCTTGCCTCTCCTTCCCTATCTCCTTATTTACTATACTTGGTCCCAGACTATTATGGACCGTATTTTTCGAGACTTGTATTCACATTAGATGCTCTTGTACTCAGTGACACCAGGTTTTGGGGAGTATTCGTATCAGTATATGTGGAATTTTGTATTGTATTTAATTATTATATTTTCAAACTTAAAAGAAATTATGGTTTATTGATATTTTTGGCTTGCCTATTATCGAGATAGGCGCCATCAGGACGGGGGAGATTTTGGGTCGTGACAAGTTGGTATCAAAGCCTAGGTTACATAGGTCTCACGAGTCATGAGCAGGATTAGTAGAGTCTTGCGGATCAGTACGGTGATGACTCTAGTTATCTTCGAGAGGCTGCAGAACCCTTAGGAAGAATTTCACTTTTTTTGTATTTTGTCATGTGAATTTGTTGATTCCGGAAACTAAATTTCTGTTATTCTATTCTCTCACAGATGGTGAGGACACGTACTACCGTATCGGAGGGTCAGCCACCAGTGCCAACAGTTAGGGCCACGAGAAGTCGGGCCGTGGTAGAGGCCGGGGTCGAGGTAGAGGTCGAGGTGTAGCTCGTACCACAGATGGACCAGCACCTGTAGTACCACCAGTTGCTCCAGCTCAGGCACCAGCTGTGCCCATTGAGATTCCAGGCCTTCAGGAGACTTTGGCCTAGATATTGGCAGCTTGCACTGGTCTTGCTCAGGTGATTTCGACTCAGGCCGCACCTGTCACTTCTCAAGTCGGGGGAGGTATTCATACCCCTGTTGCCCTTACTCTAGATCAGGTAGTACATGGACTTCAGATACTGGGGGCACTACCAGCCCAGCTGGCTATAGCTGCTCAGACCCCGGTAGTTCCTATTATGACAGATGATGAGCATAGGAGACTTGAGAGATTTGAGAGGCTTCGACCTCCATCACTTAGCGGTACTGAGTCAGAGGATGCTCAAGGTTTTCTGGATAGGTGTCAATGGATGCTTCAGACAGTGGGTATTCTGGAGACCAGTGGGGTCTCATTCACTACGTTTCAGTTTTCTAGGGCTGCACTCACATGGTGGGAGACGTACGAGAAGCGTGGGCCTGTTGGCACAGCACCCCTTACTTGGCAGCAGTTCTCCGTGGTCTTTTTGGAGAAGTTCGTGCCTCTGTCCCATAGAGAGGAGCTGCGCAGGCAGTTTGAGCAGCTTCGCCAGGGTGATATATCTGTGACGCAGTACGAGATAAGATTTTCTGAGTTGGCTCATCACGCAGTCTGGATGGTTCCCACTGATAGAGAGAGGATTAGGAGGTTCATTGATGCCCTCACATATCAGTTGCAGTTATTTATGACTAGGGAGAGAGTATCTGGTGCTACTTTTGATGAGGTAGTGGACATTTCTCGGCAGATAGAGATGGTTCATAGCTAGAAACGTGGAGAGAGAGAGAGAGAGACTAAGAGGCCTCGTGGTCCAGGTGATTACAACAGTGTTCTTTCAGGGGGTCAGTTTTATCGCGGTAGGGGTTGTTCTTACCGACACGCTCAGACGGGTCATCCAGCTCATCGTGGTGCATCAGGTAGCCATGGTTCTTACAGTGTTCACTCAGGCCAGTCTTCATTTAGTGCACTACCAGAGCAGAGTTCTCATCATGTCTCGTCCGCTCAGGCTTCTGTATTTAATCCCTAGGGTTATCAGGAGCAGTAGTTGCATCACATGAGGGGTTGTTTCGAGTGCGGAGAATTTGTTCATTTCAACAGAGAGTGTCCTAGGTTGTTGAGTGGGGCTCCACAGCAGAGTTCTCGACCGACGGCACTAGCACCAGTAGTTACACCACACGCCCAGCCATCTCGGGGTGGGGGTTAGGCAGTTAGGGGTGGCCCAAGAAGGGGAGGTCGATCAGGAGGCGGGCAGGCTCGATTCTATGGTTTTCCTGCCAGACCAGATGATGTTGCCTCAAATGCAGTGATCACAGGTATTGTTTCAGTGTGCCACAGGGAGGCTTCTATATTATTTGACCCTGGTTCCACTTATTCATATATATCATCGTATTTTGCTCATTATCTGGATATGTCATGTGAGTCCTTAGTTTCACCTGTTTCTGTATCTACACCGGTGGGTGATATTATTACTCTGGACCATGTGTATCGATCGTGTGTGGTAACTATTGGGGAACTGGAGACTAAAGTTGATCTCTTATTACTCGGTATGGTTGATTTCGATGTAATCCTGGGTATGGATTGGTTGTCTTCATGTCATGCTATTATGGACTTTCATGCAAAAATCGTGACGTTGACGATGCCGGGGTTGCCAAAGGTTGAATGGAGGAGTTCTCTAGATCTTGTTCCTAGCAGGGTAATTTCTTATTTGAAGGCCCAACGTATGGTTGGAAAGGGATGCTTATCATTTATGGCCTTTGTAAGGGATGTCGATGCAGATACTCTTGTTATTTATTCAGTACTGGTCGTGCGAGCCTTTTCGGATATATTTCCTGCAGACCTGCCGGGTATGCCACCCAACAGGGATATTGATTTCGGTATTGACTTGGTGCAGGGCACTCATCCCATTTCTATTCCCTCGTATCATATGGCACCAGCTGAGTTAAAAGAATTGAAAGAGCAACTTCAGGAACTCCTTGAAAAGGGGTTTATTAGGCCTAGTGTGTCACCTTGGGGTGCACCGATTCTGTTTGTGAAAATGAAAGATGGTACTATGCGGATATGCATTGATTATAGGCAGTTGAACAAAGTTACAATCAAGAATAAATATCCCTTGCCACGTATTGATGACTTATTTGACCAGCTTCAGGGAGCGAGGGTGTTCTCCAAAATTGATTTGAGGTCTGGGTATCACCAGTGGAAAATTCGGGATTCGGATATTCTCAAGACGACATTTAGAACGCGTTATGGCCACTATGAATTTCTTGTGATGTCTTTTGGGCTAACCAATGCCCCAGCAACATTTATGCATTTGATGAATAGTGTATTCCAGCCATATCTTGATTTATTTGTCATGGTATTTATTGATGATATTATGGTGTACTCACGTAGCCAGGAGGAGCATGCAAAACACTTGGGTATTGTATTACAGAGGCTGAGAGAGGAGAGACTTTATGCCAAATTATCTAACTATGAGTTTTGGCTTAGTTCGGTGGCATTCTTGGGACATATAGTGTCCAGGGAAGGAATTAAGGTGGATCCGAAGAAAATAGAGGCAGTTCAGAATTTCCCTAGGACATCTTCAGTTACTGAGATTCAAAGTTTTCTCGGCTTGGCCAGTTATTATCGTCGCTTTGTGAAGGGATTCTCGTCTATTGCATCGCCTATGACTAAATTGGCCCAGAAAGGTGCTCCGTTCAGGTGGTCGGATGAATGTGAAGAGAGCTTTCAGAAGCTCAAGACAGCTTTGACTACAACTCAAGTATTGGTATTACCTATAGGTTCAGAGTCGTATACTATGTATTGTGACGCGTCGCGTATTGGTCCCGGCACAATACTTATGCAAGACAGTAGGGTGATTGCCTATGCATCTAGATAATTAAAGATAAATGAGAAGAATTATCCAGTCCACGATCTTGAGTTAGCAGCTATTGTTCATGGCCTAAATCTAGCAACATTACTTGTATGGTGTCCAGTGTGAGGTATATACAGATCATCGGAGTCTACAACATTTGTTTAAACATAAGGATCTTAATTTGCGGCAGCGAAGGTGGTTAGAGTTGCTTAAGGATTATGACATTTCTATTCTCTATCAACCCGGAAAGGCCAATGTGGTGGCCGATGCCTTGAGTCGTAAGGCAGAGAGTTTGGGCAGCTTAGCATACTTACCGGTAGCAGAGAGGCTTTTAGCATTGGATGTTCAGGCCTTGGCCAACCAGTTTGTTAGATTGGTGTTTCCGAGCCGAATCGAGTTTTGGCTTGTGTGGCTTCTCAGTATTCTTTATATGATCGCATCAGAGCGCCAATATGATGATCCACATATGCTTGTCCTTAAGGACACAGTTCAGCACGGTGATGCCAAGGAAGTCACTATTGGAGATGATGGTGTATTACGGATGCATGGTAGGCTATGTGTGCCTAATGTAGATGGTTTGCGTGAGTTGATTCTCCAGGAAGCTCACAGTTTGCGGTACTCTATTCATCCAGGTGCCGCGAAGATGTATCGGGATTTGAGGCAGCACTATTGGTGGAGGCGAATGAAGAAAGATATAGTTGGATTTGTAGCTCGGTGTTTAAATTGTCAACAGGTAAAGTATGAACATCAAAGGCCGGGTGGATTGCTTCAGAGACTTGAGATGGAAATGGGAGCGTATTACCATGGATTTCATATTTGGGCTCCCACAGACTTTGAGAAAGTTTTATGCTGTTTAGGTGATAGTAGATTGATTGAGCAAATTTGCGTATTTATTCCAGTTGGTACTAATTATTCTTCGGAGCGGTTAGCTAGGATTTATATTCGTGAGGTTGTTCGCCTACACGGTGTACCAGTGTCCATTATATCATATCGGGGCACGCAGTTTACATCGCATTTTTGGAGAGAAGTGTAGCGAGAATTGGGCACACAGGTTCAGTTGAGTAGAACATTTCACTCTCAGACGGACGGACAGTCCGAGCGCACTATTTAGATAATGGAGGACATGTTACGCACTTGTGTCATCGATTTTAGGGATTCTTGGGATCAATATCTACCACTCGTGAAGTTTGCTTATAATAACAGCTATCAGGCGAGTATTCAGATGGCTCCGTATGAGGCTTTGTATGGGAGACGATGCCGGTCTCTGGTGGGTTAGTTTGAGCCGGGTGAGGTTAGGCTATTGGGTACTGACTTGGTTCAGGATGCTTTAAAGAAGGTCAACGTGATTCAGGAACGGCTTCGCACGGCACAGTCTAGACAGAAAAGTTATGACGACAGCAAGGTTCGTGATGTTGTTCACATGGTTGGGGAGAAGGTTCTGCTCAAGATCTGACCCATAAGGGTGTGTTGAGGTTCAAACATAAGGGCAATTTGATCCCTCGGTATATTGGGTCGTTTGAGATACTTAAGACAATTAGAGAGGTGGCTTATGAACTTGCTTTGCCTCCTAGTATATCAGGTGTTCATCCAGTGTTCCATGTATCCATGCTCCAAAAGGGCAGCCAGTCGGATAAGCTACAATGTAGATTGAGTAGGAGATGCGGAGCAAATATCCACACCTATTTGATACTCCAGGTATGATTCTAAACTCATTCGAGGACGAACGTTTGTTTTAGAGGGGGGAGTATGTAATGACCCGGACGGTCGTTTTGAGTATAATAACCCTATTTCCCCATTTACTGCTCAATTTATGCTTTATAGTTCTTTTATGACTTACCGGGTTAGTTTGTTCGGGTCTGGAAGGAATTCGGAACGAAATGAGAAACTTAGTCTAATAATTGAAATTTAAGTTAGAAAAGTTGATCGGATGTGGACCTATGTGTAAAAGACCTCAGATTTGAATTTTGATGATTCCAACAGCTCCTTATGGTGATGTTGGACTTAGGAGCATGTCCGGAAAATTATTTGGAGGTCCGTAGTGGAATTAGGCTTGAAATGTCGAAAGTTTAATTTTTGGGAAGTTTGACCGGGGGGTTGATTTTTTAATATCGGGGTCAGAATCCGATTATGAAAATTGGAATACCTCAGTTATGTCATTTATGACTTGTGTACACAATTTGAGGTCAATCGGACGTGATTTGATAGGTTCCGACGTCGTTTGTAGAAATTGAAAGTTTCAAAGTTCATTAGGCTTTAATCTATGTGTGATTTGTATTTTTAGTGTTGTTGGATGTGATTTGAAGGCTCGACTAATTTCTTATGATGTTTTAGCACTTGTTGGTATATTTGGTTGAGGTCCTCGGGGCCTCGGGTGAGTTTCAGATGGTTAACGGATCAAATTCAGACTTAGAAGAAAAGGAAACATTGAAGTTCCTGGCCTCTGATGCAATCACACCTAGGGAAACTCCATCGCAGGTGTGAGCTTGCAGAAGAGAGCCTGGCAAGTGCAGATGCGGAAAATGGGTTGTGGGACAGTGGTCGCAGGTGCGAGGGAAATTCTGCACCTGCGTGAGCGCAGATACGGAAGGACGCGCACAGAAGCGCACACAGGCGCGCACATGCGGGCAAAGGCACAAATGCTGGGGGTTTTTCCGCACATGCGGTTGGCGTAGAAGCGGCCAAGTTGCCGCGGGTACGAAAACCCCTGGGCAGTAAAAACACAGAGGGGTTCCGTGCTTTTGCCATTTTTGGGCATTTCAAGTTCGGGTTGGGCGATATTTGAGCAAGGTTTTCACAGGAAAACTTGAGGTAAGTCCCTTGTGATCATTTCGACTCCATAATATTGAATTATCATTGAATAATCCGACTAGATTACATGTTTTTGAGGTGTAAATTGGGGGTTTAAACTTAGGGATTTGAAAATAAGATTTGAAGATTTGGAGGTCGAGTTGAGGTCAGATTTTGGTAAAATTAGTATGGGTAGACTCGTGGTGGAATGTGATTTTGGATTTTATAACTTTTGTTGGGTTCCGAGATGTGGGCCCCACATGCGATTATTGGAGTGTAATTTCGGGTATTTATGGAAAATTAGCATTTTCTTATGGAATTAATTCCAATAAATTTTATTGACTGAAATGAATTATTTGGGACTAGATTCGAGGCATCCGGAGGCCGATTTGCGAGGCAAAGGCATATCAGAGTGAAGAATTTCACGCTCTGAGGTAAGTAAAAGTTTTAAATCTGATCTTGAGAGTATGAAACCCTGGAATTTGGTATCATGTGATTACTTTGGAGGTGACGCACATGCTAGGTGATGGGCATATGGGCGTGCACCGAGGAGATTGTAACTTGGTCCGTCTCGTGGAAACTGTAAAATTGAATAACTTGTTGATAGTTATGTACTCTCTATGTGTTGGGAAAATTTGACTATAAGTCATGCTAGAAACCATGCTTAGGCTATATGTTGGTATTGTTGAGACCCACAGAGGTTGTGTACATGTTGAATTATCTGCTTAAATTGTTGTTTTGTACTCAGTCACAGTTTACTTGATTATTTTACCTCAGTCTCTATTGTTCATTATTGATGTATCATATCATTGTTGTTTGGGCTGATTTTATGATTGTTGAGAGCCTGAGAGACTGGAGAGCTTTATGACTAAGTGAGGCCGAGGGCCTAATTGTAAGATATTATACTATAGCACGTGAGTTGTCTGTGCAGATCCTTATATTATACTATAGCACGTGAGTTGGCCGTGCAGTACGTGAGTTGTCCGTGCAAATCCTTATATTATACTATAGCACGTGAGTTGGCTGTGCAGCATGTCAGTTGGCCGTGCAGCACGTGAGTTGGCCGTGGGGATCCAGATATTTATATTATGGCACGTGAGTTGTCCGAGCAACACGTGAGTTGTCAGTGCAGATTATAGCGCTTGGACTGTAGGAACCCCTCTGAAGTCTGTACACCCCCAGTGAGCGCGGGTACCCGTTGAGTGTGAGTATTGAGGGCTGGGAGCCCAATGAGTGATTGTTGTCCTGAGAGGCTGTACTTGTTTTTCCTTGGTTGATGCACTTAGTTGCTATCTGTTATTGTGGTGAAATTTCTGAATGATTCTATATCCGGATTATATGAACTTGAATTGTATAAAATTGATTGGACTTAAACTGCCAGGATTTGAAAGCATGTCTATTCTTTGCTAGAATTACTGATAATGAACTATAATTGTATATCTCATCACTATCTTCAGTTTCTTATTTATTATTGTTACTTGCTGAGTTGGTTGTACTCATACTACACCTTACACTTCGTGTGCAGATTCAGGTACTCCCGGACATAGAGGGTGTTGATTCTTCCATACAGCTGATTTTTGGGAGATTCTGAGGTAGTTGTCGTGTTTCGCAGACCTTGTCTCTCCTTCCCTATTACCTTATTTACCGTACTTGGTCTCAGACTGTTATGGACCGTATATTTACAGACTTGTATTCACATTAGATGCTCATGTACTCAGTGACACCAAGTTTTGGGGAGTGTTCGTATCAGTATTTGTGGGATTTTGTATTATATTTAATTATTATATTTTCAAACTTAAAAGAAATTATGGTTTATTGATATTATCGGCTTGACTAATATCGAGATAGGCGCCATCACGACGGAGGAGATTTTAGGCCGTGACAACTTCAATTTCACAAACAATATAACCCCCAAAAACATTCTCTTCTTCTTTAAGCACTACTTTAATTTACACCCACTAGCAAAAATAAGATATTTATTCATCTATATTTTCCTTCTCCTTTTCCAGATTTTTCTTCTTTTTTTTCCAACTATTGTTTTTTCCTATTTTCAATTTTTTCTAGTGGTGTATTATTTTACAAAACAAATGTACTCTTATTTTCTTCATTAGTTCCACTCAAAAGCCATCCCACACTTAGTCCCTTCTTACTTTTTTTAGCGTTCATTTCACAATTAAAGTGCTTTAAAAGGTAAAAGGATCAAAATTTTCAATTAAGAATAAAAGGATATAGGTTCGTAATGTGGGTGCCAAATAACAGGTCTACAGGCTCAAAAGGGTTAACTAGGAATATAATTTATTTTTGATAAGCATTTAAGCTCAAAAAGATCAAAGAAAGCCTAAAATCAATTCTCAAACTGAGCATCACCTAAAATTTCGCTTCAACTCACATACCAGGCAAGTTCTAGACACAAGTACAATACATGGACGACACAAAAACCTTACCATACATGGCACATGACTCACTAAGGGACGGTCCCATTCCGACTCTCAACTAATACAAGTATGCACAAAGCCATGAGATATTAAGCATTAAGCACAAAGTGAACACAAGTCAAGAAAGTGAGACATAAGCGTCACATGACATGCAATATAAATACTTAAGGCAACATGAACGACTTTAACACATAGGCAAGATTCTACACATGCCAAAGTCTAAATATGCTACTACCAAACAAGTCAAAGGTGCCTTGGTTCATCATTCTTCCTCCATTTATTTTTTACATCCTACTCTAAAAAACAATACTACCCGGTTCAAGCTACATCCCATGTAAAAGAACCGAAGCATAAAGAAAAATCACAGGGGATTATTGCTACAAAAAAAAAGACATGTTTTTGGAGTTTTCTATATTTTTTTGTTTAGACTTAAATCCCTCAAGAAAATTGTCTAGGAGATCCATCGTCGAGAAAAGTCCAAAAACAAAATTTCAATTTTTTCTATTTTTTTTATCTTTTTTAATTAAGCTATTAAAGCTACTACTACTACTATATTGCACCATCAATTCTACTAATTATGCTATTAAAAATAAGAAGCTAGCTAACAATAAAAAGATAAGAAACTAACAATATACTAACATAATACTATACAAAGAACAAAGAATCTTTCACCCCACACTTAAGAGTGCAGTGTCCTCAATGCACAAATAAAGTAAAAATAACAAGAGTGAACAAGAAACTCTCTAAAAGGCCAAAGGCCGAAGTAATAGCAGCTCACGGGGTACTCAGACTTCTCTCAAGGGTGGTCCTTTGTGTGGGTACCTCACATTAGTTCCAATCGACTAGCTCACTTTTGCACACTTCTAATGGCTTTACTTCCTATGCTCAAAATCCTACAAAATAAAATAACACTACAAAATAATACAATAAGAAAAAAAACTAATCAAAACTAAAAGAAAGCAGTAAAGTTGGGTTGCCTCCTAACAAGCGCCTAATTTAACGCCGTGTCACGACGTGAACCACTTTTTGCCTCCACCTCGAACTTATGAATTGTACCCCTAACATGGCATCTAGTATGCGGCTATGCTCCTTTGGTGGGGCTACAAAGATAACCAGGCCAAGCAATAAAATTCTTACTCTACACTTCTCGGCGTTTAGATGAAGCATGTAATTTTTGCTTTTTGGCACAACAAATTCAAGAATATAGGCACTCTCATCCTCCCCTTTGACTCCCTCGTAGGCTCAGATGGCTTTATTACTATCTTACTATCTGAACACAATGTGAAAAAATGATTGGAATGGGGTCTAATGCGCCCAAACTCGTGAATTTTACTACTATTTGCATCCCTATATTTATATACACTCAAGTCTCCCAAAGTAATGTTATCTACTCCCTTATATGACTCTAGAGTACTCTTCTCAATATTGGCATCTTCAAGAAAAACATGATCTAATGATTGGTATTCTTGTTTTAGCTCCTCAATTTGGTCTAGAAGATCTTTTTCATCTTCACACAACTCATCATTAAATTATTGGGCGTTACACGCATCAACCTTTGCACTCAAATCTACATCCAAGTTGTGCAAAGCCAATCCAAACTTGTTAATTTCATGTGCAAGATCAACTCTCTCCTTAGACCAATTATTCACCAACGTTGTTAAAAAACAACGCCATTCCGTATATTCGCTTAATCGAGAATGTCCGTCCCAATACCAACCCTTACTCCCATATTACAATTCAGATCTCCAAGAGGTCAGGCCATGACAAGCCCAAAAATACGGGCCATAAAAGTCTTCCATCAACCAAGCGTCTTCATCAATAATCTTATCTCCGTATATTTTATCTCCAGATGCCATGCTGAGAGAACTAGAAACATACTAAGAGAAACATCAAGTAGTTATAAATAAATATTTACAAAAAAAAAAAAAAATTAAAGATAAAAGTAAAAGTCTAATCTAGAAAAATAACTAACTTCTAATCCCCTGCAACGATGCCAAAAACCTGTTGAGGCCAAATGCACACGTAAGTATACGCGGTCGTGAAGTAATAAAGTGACTAAAAGTCGGATGTCGAACCCACAGGGAATTGTGATTAACTATTAACTAAATTAGACTATCCTAATTATCTAAACAAGGGTTAAACCCAAAAGTAGTGATGCTAAAGTAATTAAACTAAAAAGAAAATTACTAATGAACTTTAAACAGAGGAAGAATAGATATTTATATTATCAATGTGATGAAAACGATCTAGGGTTATGGGCTATATAACATTCCTATTGTATTCTTCATTTGAATTGACTAACTAATTTATCTAGTTTTGTAACGACTCGACTTGTTATTTTAAGAATTTAAGCCCGCCTGGCGGCATAAGGCCCTGAGCAGCTTCTTATTATGTGTATTGACTTGCGTGCGTGGTTGAATTCAGCTATCGGATGATTTGGAGTGATTTGGGACACTTGGTCCACAAAACGGAAGCTTAAGTCATAGGAGCGTGTCCGGAAAATTATTTGGAGGTCCGTAGAGGCATTTGGCTTGAAATGGCGAAAGATGAATTTTTAGGAAGTTTGACCGGAGGGTTGACTTTTTGATACCGGGGCCGGAATCCAATTCTGGAAATTGGAATAGCTTCGTTATGTCAATTATGACTTGTGTGCAAAATTTAAATTCATTCCAGATTGGTTTGATGTGTTTCGGCACAAGATATAGAATTTAAAATTTCATAAGTTCATTAGGCTTGAATTGGGGTATGATTCATCACTTTGATGTTGTTTGATGTGATTTGAGGCCTCGAGCAGGTTCGTGTTATGTATTGGGACTGGTTGGTATGATTGGACGGGGTCCCGGGGGCCTCGAGTTTGATTCGGGGTGGTTCCGGACCAAGATTAGGTGTTTTGATGTTGCTGGTTGCTGGTTCTGGTGTTGTTCTTCACGGTCGCGAGGAGCCTCTCGCGTTCGCGAAGAAGGATTTTGCTATTAGGACTTTGTTCTTCGCGTTCGCGAAAAGGTTCTCGCATTCGCGAAAAAGGAAATTTTGTTGTTCGTCGTCTGACTTTAGAGGTTGATATCTCACAATCTATAAGGAATTTGGAGATTATCCAAAAATGGAAGTTGTAACCCTTTGGAGATAAAAGTTGTACCAACTTGTCACGACCCAAAAATCACACCACAGACGTCGTGATGGCACCTAGTCTCTAAGACTAGGTAAGCCGATTTCAATTATAGTTTTGGAGCCATTGTTTTTAAATAAATAAGTAACCGAAACTAACAGCGGAATAAATATAAATGTACAACCTCCCAACACTGGTAGTACTGAGTCATTAACTCTAACTGAATACATGGAATGATCACGAGGACCGAATATATAATATTGTTTGATTAAAATTAACAGTACAATGAAATGAAAAGACTCCAAGGGACTGCGACGACCAAGAAGCTCTACCTTGAATCCTTATGATCTCGCTTTAACTCTTCTCAAGTCTGATGTCTCCAATACCCGGCTCTGCACAGAAATATGCAGAAGTGTAGTATGAGTACGCCACGATCGGTACCTAGTAAGTATCAAGACTAATCTCAATGGAGTAGAGACGAGATACAGTCAAGACACTCACTAGTCTAATAACCTGTGCAATATATATTATACAAAATAATAGGAAACAAATAACAATAAGGGCAGGATAAAACAACCAGTGGTATGCATAACAAACAACAAGAATACCGTTAATATTACTCAACAATTAAAAAACACAATTACACCCAATTAAATAAAGTTCTTCAAATAAATGTCTTTCACATATAATTCTTCCAGATAACTCTCTTTCAAATATAATTTTCTCAAATAATTATTTTTCAAATATAATTCTTTCAATAAATCTTTTCAAATATAATATCCTTAAATAAATGTCTTTCAAATACAATTCTTTCATATAATACTTTCTAAGTAAAAATCCTTCAAAATAAATATTTTGAATATAATTCTTTCAATTATAAAGTCACCATGTGATACCTCATTTTATAATCATAAAAATACGGGTCTCGCCCCTTTTTTCATATTTCCACGGCAACTCGTGCCCATTATTAAATCATCATATTTTTCTGGCACCTCGTGCCCTCATTTCATATCGCAACTGCACAGATAATTCACATGCCAGTTATCATTATTATTTCATCACAGCACCTCGTGCCCACATTTCATATCACAACTGCACAGACAATTCACGTACCAAATATCCTCATTATTTACTCATGACACCTCGTGCCCACATTTTATTTTATAAACCGCCTGACAATAGCCACGGGCTCTCAATTTCAACATAAATCAGATTGTTATCAATTTACCAACAACAAGACAAATTGCACAAGGTATAAAAGTAAACACAAGAAAATCACAACATCACATTAAAATTATCAACACCACAACCCCACATCATCACATATCGTCCCTAACAATAGCCACCCTTATCGCTCATATTGCCACCCTTATCGCTCCTATAGCCACCCTTATCGCTCCGCCTAGACAATATCAATAGCCACCCTTATCGCTCCTATTGCCACCCTTATCGCTCCTATAGCCATCCTTATCGCTCCGCCCAGACAATATCAATAGCCACCCTTATCGCTCCGCCCAGACAATATTCCAACAAACACAACGACAGTAAAATGCCACCCTTATACCCACATAATATCAACAGTGAAATTCCACCCTTACATCCTCAAAATAACAACAATGAAATGCCACCCTTATATCCTCAAAATAATAACTCACACAACACAATAATTTATACGGAAAATTATCACGACAACATAACAAAATCAATTCATATCACAATTTGCCCAATGGCCACAACCAAATTCCAAAGATACAAGCAAATCAATATATTTTACAACAAATAGCCGAAGGCTCCACACAATGTATATAATACCACGAAAACAATCAACAGAGATAGAAATAATTCACCATAAATCAAAGCCTTCATTAATCCAAATTTAGATAATTATATTAACGCTTCTTCTTAAATTTGCTTAATTAATTATTTGCATAGGGAAAATTCAAAATGAAATTAAATTCCCAGAATTATCAAACCAACAAACTCACGGAATTACATAAATATTAAAATAACAATCACATCAAATTGTTATATAAAAATAAGTTCAACCAACAAGGATTTAGGCATGGAAAATAGATGATGAAATAAATACCAACAATTATCCAATTTACTATACAATATGCCTAAGACTTAAACCTAATATAATTTGCACATACAAGCCCGAGTACGTACTCGTCAACTCGTGTACACAGCTTTTCATATTTCACAAACGGCACATAAGACTAGATGCCTAAGGGGTAATTCTCCCAGTCGAGGTTAAGCAAGACACTTACCTTTTTGAAATTAGGCCGATATTCCAAAATACCCTTCTTGCTTGAATTGACCTCCGGACAACTCAAATCTATCCAAATTAATTGTATAACTTCATTAAAATTCATCGGAAACAATTCCGGATAATAATACGTCCACTTAAGAATTTATTCCAAAAGGTTAACAAAAGTCAACGCGGGGCTCGCCCCTCGGAACCCGGCATAATGTTCATGAAATCCGAACACCCATTCCGATACGAGTTCAACCATACCAATTTTATCGAATTCCAATAACAAATCGACCTCCAAATCTTAAATTTAAACCAAGAGGGTTTTCTAAATTTTTCAACCCAATTCACTAATTTAGTGATAAAAACAACAATAGATTCATGTAATTTAACCAAAATCAAGTTAGGAATTCTTACCCCAATGTTTTCCTTGAAAAACTCTCGAAAACTCACCTCACCCGATCTTCCTTGGTCCAAAAATGGAAGAATAACATGAATTTGGACTTTATTCTACTGCCCAGGGGTATGTTCTTCGCGTTCGCGAGACTCCCCTCTCGTTCTCGAAGAATAAATTCTTCAAAACTCATTTTCAAACTCTTCTCAGACAGCTTCTGGTATAATGGTCATAACGTTTTGTAGAAAACTCCAAATGATAAATGGTTTGACTTTATGAAATTTAGACTCCAAGGGATATAATTTTCATTTGTTGCTCATCTCCCAATTCCTTATAGATTACGAGATATAAGCTTTCAAAGTCAGCCCTGTGCAACAGAGATTTTCAAACTCTTCTCGGATAGCCTAAAGTATATCTGCCATAACGCTTTGTACACAATTCCAAATGACAAATGGTTTATCTTTCTAAAAACTAAACACAAAGGGCTACAATTTTTATTTTTGGATTATCTCCAAATTCCTTATAGATTGCGAGATATCAGCCTCTAAAGTCAGACGACGAACAACAAAATTTCCTTCTTCGCGAACGCGAGAACCTCTTCGCGAACGCGAAGAACAAAGTCCTAACAGCAGAATCCTTCTTCGCGAATGCGAGAGGCTCTTCGCAACCATGAAGAACAACACCAGAACCAGCAACCAGCAGCATCAAAACACCCAAACTTGGTCCGGAACCACCCCGAATCAAACCCGAGGCCCCCGGGACCCCGTCCAATCGTACCAACCAGTCCCAATACATAACACGAACCTGCTCGATGCCTCAAATCACATCAAACAACATCAAAGCCACGAATCATACCCCAATTCAAGCCTAATGAACTTTGAAATTGTAAATTCTATATCTTGTGCCGAAACACATCAAACCAATCTGGAATGGCTTCACATTTTGCACACAAGTCATAATTGACATAACGAAGCTATCCGAATTTCCAGAATCGGATTCCGGCCCCGATATCAAAAAGTCAACCCCCCGGTCAAACTTTCCAAAAATTCATCTTTCGCCATTTCAAGCCAAATTCCTCTACGGACCTCCAAATAATTTTTCGGATACGCTCCTAAGTCCATAATTACCATACGGAGCTATTGACATTATAAAAATTCCATTCCGGAGTTGTCTTCACACAGTTTCGACTACGGTAAAAATCCTACAACTTAAGCTTCCGTTTTGGGGACAAAGTGTCCCAAATCACTCCAAATCACAAGGTAACTGAATTCAACCACGCACATAAGTAAATATACATAATAAGAAGCTGCTCAGGGCCTTATGCTGCCAGGCCGGGCTTAAATTCTTAAAACGACAAGTCAGGTCGTTACATTCTCCACCTCTTAAACAAACGTTCATCCTCGAACGTGCTAATAATTATTCTGAGGTTACCGAATTGATGATTTTTTTTTACGTTTACACATATACTCATGGTTGATCCCACGTTACTGCATTTGAGATAAGCCTGACAACATCATCTCATTTGAGTTTATTTCTTTTATCCATATTTGTAAACTTTAAGATCAATTCCTTACACTCCAAACATTTCAAAAGGTCTGATTTTCACAACAACGCACGGTATTAGTCTCAACTGGCTATAGCAACTCGTGCCTACGCACACAACAATTTTCTTGATAGTGTTGAAGTACTTCAAAAATATTTCTGGGGTATTACATTCTTCCCCTCTTAGGATTATTCGTCCTCAAACACATAACATAATTTATCTCTTCTTTCACACATATCAATCTCCCAATTTTTTTCTAACTCCTAATTTTTTTAGAAAATTTCGGCAGAGTCTCCTCTGTAAATGGGCCTATCCACCTGCCAGAGTAACACCAAAATGACTCCTAACAACACATTCATAAGGTATATATCAATAACACTGATCTCAACATTATAAGCATTGCATTATCATTATGATATCAGGACATGAAGTACATCATATGTATGCTCATCACCATATCTCAGGTCTTAAAAGCTGTTCATAATTAATTTCAGCATCATCAATTAATCTCATATTAACCAGTACCTCATTTCAAATTTTTCACAACACTGACAACATAATGTAAGGCATGAAGACCTCATAACTATTTGCCCGATTTAACGAGTCATCTTTAGCGCCACCTGGCACTCATCTTATAGGTTAAAACTCAATGTTTACAGCAAGAAAATGGCTAAATATGCACAGAAAATATACAAGAATTATTAGATAAGCCTAACAGGCATGACTCCCTATTAATATTATTGTACAAATTACATTTCACAAAGGGAGAATTTTAAACTCATAAATATTTCACCACAAAGACCTCGTCCTTATATAACTTCCACTGCAACTTGTAGCCCGATTTAAATATTTCACATCATACATAAAATGCGAGGATCCCGTCCTCAAGTCTGAATCACAAGTATTTTGCACATTGTGACAACTAAAATTTCAATTTACTTTCTTTCTTCATTTCAATATATTTCATAAACAATTTTCATAACACATAATGAACCTTCATACCGGTAGGGCGTATAATTCATAAAAATTGGAATCAATTATTCTGAAACACATTAAACCCACTGTAATGAATAATAAAAAATACTTTTGGACTTATAGCCCTCAATGATATACAAAAATAAATGACAGACACGGGCTCACACTTTCAAATCTCCCAACAGGGATAAACATATAAGTGGGTCACAAATTTACGAAGCTCATCGATAAGTGGAGCATAATAGGAGGACTCACCTCAATATTCAGAACCGAATCAAATTAAGGAAAATATCCTTTTATAATAAAAATCAGGATCGTACCTGTAACAACACCATCTGGTGTATTGGCCTCAGCCAAATCATAGTGATTAAATCAACGGGCCGGGCCTCCACCTCTTAAGCGCCCACTACCCGCTTGTCCTCCACCTCTAGCTGATTATGCACGTGGAGTATCAACTGGAATAAAGCTTGTGGTTGGAGTGTTCAGATGAAATCCACCCATCCCAAGTCTAGGACAATCTCTCATGATATGCCTAGTATCACCACACTCATAACAACCCCTCTGAGGTTGCGGCTGCTCGTACTGAGTCCGTGCCGGATAACTGGAATAACCACTATAAGAATCTTGTGTCAGTGGTGCACTGTAAACTGGAGCACTCCGAGTAATCTGATGTGCGGACTGAGCTGATCGACTGCTCGAGCCTCCGCTATAATGGGTTCTAGCTGGAGAGTAAAACCCACTGAACCCTCCAGATCTTCGAGACCTTTTGGCCTCCTTAGACTCCCTTTCCTCACCTAAAACACCATCAATCTTCCTTGCAATCTCCACTACTTGTTGAAATAGAGCACCAGTTTGCAACTCTCGAGCCATGCATATTTTAATATCATAATCGAGCCCCTCAATGAATCTGCGGACCCGTTCTCTGATCGTAGGAACTAAGATAGATGCATGACGGGCTAACTCACTGAACCTGATAGCATATTCTGACACTTTCATAGTGCCCTGACGCAACCGTTCAAATTTTGTCCGCCACGCATCTCTGAGAGTCTGGGGAACAAACTCTTTCAAGAAAATTTCCAAAAATTGAGCCCAAGTTAGTGGTGTGGCATCGACTGGTCTACCTTCTTAATAGATTTGCCACCACCAATACGCTGTACCTGACAGTTAAAATGTAGTAAAGAAAACTCTGCTCACTTCCACAATACCCATGGTGCGGAGAATACGGTGATAATTTTCCAAAAATCCTTGGGCATCCTCTGTAGCTGTGCCACTGAAAGTTGGTGGATCATATTTCTTAAACCTTTCAAGTCTCTTTTGTTCTTCTTCTGATGCCTCGGGTCTGACCTCAGGCCAAACCGGAATAACAGGTTGTACCGGTACTACACCCGGAACCTGTCCAACGTGAACCTGCTGCTCTGGAATTGTGGTAGGAGTCTGAGCTACTCCCCCAATCTGCAGAATGTTTGGTGCAACAGAGATTAATCCCGCCTGAGTTAATGTACCAAACATACTCAGGAACTGTGCTAAAGTCTCCTGAAGTTATAGGGTAACAACAGGTGCTTCTAGTACCCGTCCCCCAACTGGAGCTACTAGTGGTTTCTCATCTGTTGTTCTGACAGGTTCTCTAGTCGCAGCACGTGCCCTTCCTCGACCTCTACCTCGGCCTCTACCTCGGCCCCGGCCTCTTGCAGCCCTAGCAGTATGTGCGGATGCCTGCTCAACTAAACCAGTAGCACGTGTCCTCACCATCTATGAGAGAATGGAGATACAAAGGTTCAAATTCCAAATTCAACAAATTCCGCACAACAGAAATGAAAGAAATGGAAATTTCCTAACAGTTATGTAGCTTCTCTAAGATAAGTACAGACGTCTCCGTACCGATCCGCAAGACTCTACTAGACTCGTTCGTGACTCGTAGAACCTATGAACCTAGATCTCTGATACCAACTTGTCACGATCCAAAAATTCCACCAAAGGTGTTGTGATGGCACCTAGTCTCTAAGACTAGGTTAAGCCGTTTTCAATTACATTTTTGGAGCCATTTGTTTTAATCAAATAAGTAATCGAAACTAACAGCTGAACAAATATAAATGTACAACCTCCCAACACTAGTGAGTCACGAACTCTAATCGAATACATGGAATGATCACGAGGACCGAATATACAATATTGTTTGATTAAAATTAACAGTACAATGAAATAAAAAGACTCCAAGGGACTGCGACGACAAAGCAGTTCTACTTTGAATCCTTACGATCCCGCTTTAACTCTTCTCAAGTCCGATGTCTCCAATACCCGGCTCTGCACAAAAATATGCAGAAGTGTAGTATGAGTACACCGCGGTCGGTACCCAGTAAGTATCAAGACTAACCTCAATGGAGTAGAGACGAGGTACAGTCAAGACACTCACTAGTCTAATAACTTGTGCAATATATATTATACAAAATAATAGAAAACAAATAACAATAAGGGCAGGATAAAACAACCAGTGGTATGCACAACAGACAACAAGAATACCATTAATATTACTCAATAATTAATAAACATAATTACACCCAATTAAATCAAGTCCTTCAAATAAATGTCTTTCACATATAATTCTTCCAGATAACTCTATTTCAAATATAATTTTCTCAAATAATTATTTTTCAAATATAATTCTTTCAATAACTCTTTTCAAATATAATTTCCTCAAATAAATATCTTTCAAATACAATTCTTTCATATAATACTTTCTAAGTAAAAACCCTTCAAAATAAATATTTGGAATATAATTCTTTCAATTAAAAAGTCACCATGTGACACCTCATTTCATAATCATAAAATTACGGGTCTCGCCCTTTTTTCATATTTCCACGATACCTCGTGCCCATAATTAAATCATCATATTTCTCCGGCACCTCGTGCCCTTATTTCATATCGCAACTGCGCGGACAATTCACATGCCGATTATCATTATCATTTCATCACAGCACCTCGTGCCTACATTTTATATCACAACTGCACGGACAATTCACGTGCCAAATATCTTCATTATTTAGTCACGGCACCTCGTGCCCACATTTCATTTTATAAACTGCCTGGCAATAGCCACGGGCTCTCAATTTCAATATAAATCAGATTGTTATCAATTTACCAACAACAAGACAAATTGCACAAAGTATAAAAGTAAATACAAGAAAATCACAACATCACATGAAAATTATCAACACCACAACCCCACATCATCACATATCGTCCCTGGTAATAGCCACCCTTATCGCTCATATTGCCGCCCTTATTGCTCCTATAGCCACCCTTATCGCTCCGCCCAGACAATATCAATAGCCACCATTATCGCTCCTATTGCCACCCTTATCGCTCCGCCCAGACAATATCATAGCCAACCTTATCGCTCCTATTGCCACCCTTATCGCTCATATAGCCACCTTTATCTCTCCTCCAAGACAATATTCCAACAAACACTACGATAGTAAAATGCCACCCTTATACCCACATAATATCAACAGTGAAATTCCACCCTTACATCCTCAAAATAACAACAGTGAAATGCTACCCTTATATCCTCAAAATAACAACTCACACAACACAACAATTTATACGGAAAATTATCACGACAACATAACAAAATCAATTCATATCACAATTTGCCCAATGGCCACAACCAAATTCCAAAGATACAACCAAATCAATATATTTCACAACAAATAGCCGAAGGCTCCACACAATGTGTATAACACCACAAAAACAATCAACAGAGATAGAAATTATTGAGCATAAATCAAAGCCTTCATTAATCCAAATTTAGATAATTATATTAACGCTTCTTCTTAAATTTGCTTAATTAATTATTTGCATAGGGAAAATTCAAAATAAAATTAAAATTCCCAGAATTATCAAACCAACGAACTCACGGAATTACATAAATATTAAAATAACAATCACATCAAATTGTTATATAAAAACAAGTTCAACCAACAAGGATTTAGGCATGGAAAATAGATGATTAAATAAATACCAACAATTATTCAATTTAATACACAATATGCCTAAGACTTAAACCTAATATAATTTGCACATACAAGCCTGAGTACGTACTCGTCACCTCGTGTGCACAGCTTTTCACATTTCACAAACGACACATAAGACTCGAATCCTAAGGGGTAATTCTCCCACTCGAAGTTAAGCAAGACACTTACCTTTTTGAAGTTAGGCCGATATTCCAAAATACCCTTCTTGCTTGAATTGACCTCCGGACAACTCAAATCTATCCAAATTAATTGTATAACTTCATTAAAATTTATCAGAAATAATTCCGGATAATAATACGTCCACTTAAGAATTTATTCCAAAAAGTTAACAAAAGTCAATGCAGGGCCCGCCCCTCGGAATCCGGCATAATTTTCATGAAATCCGAACACCCATTCCGATACGAGTTCAATCATACCAATTTTATCGAATTCCAATAACAAATTGACTTCCAAATCTTAAATTTAAACCAAGAGGGTTTTCTAAAGTTTTCAACCCAATTCACTAATTCAGTAATAAAAACAACAATAGATTCATGTAATTTAACTAAAATCAAGTTAGGAATTCTTACCCCAATATTTTCCTTGAACAACTCTCGAAAAATCGCCTCACCCGAGCTTTCTTGGTCCAAATATGGAAGAATGACACGAATTCAGACTTTATTCTACTGCCCGGGGGTTTGTTCTTAGCGTTCGCGAGACTCCCCTCGCGTTCTCGAAGAACGAATTCTTCAAAAGTCATTATCAACCTCTTCTCAGACAGCCTCTAGTTTAATAGTCATAGCGTTTTGTAGAAAACTCCAAATGATGAATGGTTTGACTTTCTAAAATTTAGACTTCAAGGTATATTACTTTCATTTGTTGTTCATCTCCTAATTCATTATAGATTACGAGATATAAGCTTCCAATGTCAGCCTTATGCAACATAGATTTCCAAACTCTTCCCGGACAGTCTATAGTTTATCCACCATAACTCTTTGTACAAAACTCCAAATGACAAATAGTTTACCTTTATGAAAACTAAATATAAAGGGCTACAACTTTCATTTTTGGATCATCTCCAAATTCCTTATAGATTGCGAGATATCAGCCTCTAAAATCAAACGACGAACAGCAAAATTTCCTTCTTCGCGAACGCGAAGAACAAAGTCCTAACAGCAAAATGCTTCTTCGCGAACGCTNGTCCGGAACCACCCCGAATCAAACCCGAGGCCCCCGGGACCCCGTCCAATTGTACCAACCAGTCTCAATACATAACACGAACCTTCTCGAGGCCTCAAATAACATCAAATAACATCAAAGCCACGAATCATACCCCGATTCAAGCCTAATGAACTTTGAAATTTCAAAATATATATCTTGTGCCTAAACACATCAAACTAATCTGGAATGACTTCAAATTTTGTACACAAGTCATAATTGACATAACGAAGCTATTCCAATTTCTAGAATCGGATTCAGGCCCCGATATCAAAAAGTCAACCTCCAGGTCAAACTTTTCAAAAATTCATCTTTCGCTATTTCAAGCCAAATTCCTCTACGGACCTCCAAATAATTTTTCGGACATGCTCCTAAGTCCATAATCACCATATGGAGCTATTGACATCATCAAAATTCTATTCCGGAGTCGTCTTCACACAGTTTCGACTACGGTAAAAATTCTACGACTTAAGCTTCCGTTTTGGGGACTAAGTGTCCCAAATCAGTCCAAATCATCCGATAACTGAATTCAACCACGCACGCAAGTCAATATACATAATAAGAATCTGTTCAGGGCCTTATGCCGCCAGGCGGGGTTAAATTCTTAAAATGACAAGTCGGGTCGTTACAAGTTTATTGGTTACCAAGGTAAATATTGCTCATAAGAATCTATCAAGTTCCTACTCGCCTATTCAAGTTAACCTAACACCTATATGTCTATGGAATTAGAACTAACAAGAACGTATTTATAATTCCTGTAAATCAACCAAGCAAGGCAATTAGGTATATGTCTATGCTAATCGCAAATCCGTTCCCCGATACCTAGGTTCAAGAACTTAATCTACTCAATCCTATATGCAATCTAGAATTCCTACTTTCGAGTTCAATTATAGATTCATAGATGGTATTCAATTGGTGATCAAGCAATAAAATAATTAAGTATAGGATTGAATAAATAAGTTAATATGATAAATAAAGAAACCAAAATCAATATTCGAATAACAATAGTCATGAAAAAATCACAACCCTAGAACGTGAAATTTAACTCCACATAGGCATGGTAGCATAACAACAAATCATACAAAGAAACATAAAAATTACTAAGTTTGGTGGATGAAACCCGGCCTCCACGGTAACTCTGTGCTCTCCCTTGGTCAAGAGTTACTCTAAAAAATGTACTCCCTGTCCAAAATAGGTTTAGAACCCCTTTTATACAAGTTGAAGCCGTATAGAACCGAAACAATCTTGATCCGGATGAAATAGAAAAACTCCCGCATGCAGGATCCAGTACAGCGCGCTAAAACCAGAAACGTTTCACGTCTGCTTGGGCGTTTTGTTTAATTGTTGCCTAACTTCTTCTTAGTTTCTCATTCTTTTTCTTAACTTTTCAATTCTTTGCATTTGTTTCTTTTTTCTTCTTTTATAATGTCAACCTTAAACCATTATATATTCAAAAATTAAATAATCGTGAATATATTCTTGTAGTATATAAAATACACATAAAATCACTACTTTGCTCCCAATTTTATCTACATATAAAATAAACTCAATTAAGCACAAACATAGTACAATTTAGCACTAAAGCACCAAAATATAAGGTAATAATGCACTAAAAATATATAATTATAGCCAAACATCAAACACCGTTTTAACTCCCCGATAACGGCGCCAACAATTGATCCACGTCCAATCCGCACTCAATAGTGAGTGAAAACGGTCGTTGGAAGAATAGTACCAAATAAGAGTCGGGGTCAATTTTTCCAGGGATTTTAATATGGGTGTTAGGAGTATACACTTGACGAGAACAAATGAAACAACTAGATTGCACTTCCAAATAAAGGGTTTTGATTTCTACTTCTAAATTAACTCTAACAATTATAAGCTAAAGAGAGGAAATTAGAAAGCGAATGATTGTTTTTGTTGATTTTTCAATTGGTTAAAAAACCTAGGGATGTGACCTTAACCTAGGTGTTCGTCTAATGGGTTAAATACGTTAATACTTATTTTATTGACCGTGATATATTATAGCTCTCAACTCTAAGTTACTCACTCAATACCTCTCGGTCGTAGAGTGATTTTGTCCAATTTGGCTTTCTCAAGCCCAAATGGGTATCAAACTAAATAGTTGATATGAGATCAAGTCGGGTTCTCACTATCTCTAGTTCAAACCCTTTAATTAGGCTAATCAAACCCTTAATTAGCCCAATTTCTTATTAGCCAAGCTTTTCGAGACTAGGTCTCTTTTTCTCAAGCAAAGACCAAGTCAAAAAGGCATGAATCAATATTTGTAACTATTAATTCTAAAATTAAAGCATAAACTAGGCTAAATATCAATACCCAATCATAAACAAGCATTAAATTAAATACCCATAAGGCACTAGGGTTGGGTCACAACCCTAGTAAGAGTCTAGCTACTCATAGTGAAAAATGAAGAAAACAAAGAAGAAATACTAATTAAACTCATAATCTAAGATTAAAATAATTCAATATGATGTTTAAATCCCAAAATAGTGACAAATTTCCTAAAATAGCAAAATACAACGTCTACGGTAGCTCAAACTTCGAAACTTGACCTAAAAATGTGATTCTCGTCTATTTATAGTGGCCCAAAATTCGCTGACAAAAATGCCTCTTGGGAGGTTCTGCGGCTGCACAATTCCATGTGCGGTCCGCAGATTGCTTTAGCTTGCAAGGACTTGGATTCTGCAGCAACACAATTTGGTCTACGGCTGCAATGCATCTTCTGTGGTATGCGGTCCGCACTTTAAGCAAGGCTTCAAGTCTTGGTCATTTGCACATTCTCTGAACTTTGAATTCTTTATCAGTGCGGACCTTGTTCTGCGACCGCATAATTCATGTGCGGTCCGCACATCTGCTAAAAGTTTGATGGGCTTCTTAACTAGTTCTGCGGCCGCAAAGAAAATTCTGCGGTCTTTCTGCCGCCGCAGAAATATCTTTGTGGACCGCACTTCTTATGTCATGCGCTCCTTCTTGCCTTGTGAGTCGAAACACTTCTTAAATTTAATTAAGATTTCCCCCAATTTAGAGACATTTCATATTTGGGTAAGAAACATATGTATACATTATAGATATACATAGAACGAAAAGCAGAGAAGCTATATTTGACACCATTAGGTAGAAGATACCTGAACTGCTTTAAATAAAGTTATTATTTGCTCGTTCTCCATATTTGATAAGGATGAGCATTAAGCATAATAGAGCCTTTGATTCCGAGGAAGGAATGAATATCACTACAGAATTAATGCGTTCCCCTAGAGCATCTCCAAGGGCAGAGTTGTTCTATTTGCCAGATGTGGACTAGAAGTCGGTTGATGATATTTGAAACTAATTAATTAAGCGCAAATCAGAGTCTTCCTTTATATTTCCTCCATAATTAACATTTTAGGTTTGGTTGTAGTTTTGAAAATATACCAATTTAAATTTCTCATAAAAAATGTCATTACCTGCAGATTTGTCCTTTTTTTAAAAAAAAAATTAAAATTTCTTGATTCTTCTTTTGAGGATAAATGTTTGAGGAGTGAAAACAAAGATATTGTTTTTCAGTTGTTTAGTTGGGAAAAAGTCTCTCCAATTGTTTATGTACATTAGTACATAATTGTTATAAATATATTATATTATGTATGTTCATTTAGTACTCTGTTGTAAATAAGCTTCCTGAAAAAGCTTATTTATAAGACTCCGCCGTAAATATGTTTATTTATTTAGTACTCTATTGGAAATAAGTCTCCTCAAGAAGCTTATCCTTTCGGTATTCCGTTATGGATAAACATCACCCCCGATAGAAGATTATCTATATCTGGTACAATGAGCTTATCCTTTCGAAACTCCGTTATGGATAAACATCACCCCCGGTAGAAGATTATCTATATCTGGTACAATGAGCTTATCCTTTCGGTACTCCGTTATGGATAAATATCACCTCCACCTCCGGTAGAAGATTATCTATATCTGGTATAGTAGCAGTTTACACAACAACTTCCTTTGTCCTATAAATAGAGAAGATTTCAGTTCATTATGAACATAAGTTTGAAGTTTGAATAATATATCAGTTTCTCTCTATACTTGTCTTTACTTTACAGTCTTTATTTTATAACACGCTATCAGCACGAGACTCTGTCATCTCGAGCAAATACTTTGAAAGTATGAGAGGTACGAACTTTCTTTTTCTAAATAATGTCAAATCTTCCTAAACTTGAATTTGTAGCCCTAGATATATAGGGCAAAAGCTACATGTCTTGGGTGTTTGATGCTGAAATTCATCTTGATGCGATGGGTCTGGCAGACACCATCAAGGACAAAAATCAAGCATCAAACCAAGACCGTGCCAAAGCAATGATATTCCTACGTCATCGCCTTGATGAAAGCTTGAAAATGGAATATCTCACTATTAAAGATCCAGTCATACTGTGGAATAATTTGAAAGATAGATATGACCACCTGAAGATGGTCGTTCTTCCACGGGTACGTTATGATTGGACTCATCTAAGGCTACTAGATTTTAAATCTATCAGTAAGTATAATTCTGCTATGTTCAGAATTATTTTTCAATTAAAATTATGTGGTGATAATATTACTGATAATGATATATTGGAGAAAACTTTCACCATTTTTCATGCCTCGAATATGCTCCTACAGCAGCAATATCGAGAGATGGAATTCAAAAAGTATTTTGAACTTTTCTCACATCTTCTTGTAGCCGAGCAATATAATGGGCTTTTAATGAAAAATTATGAAAGACAACCTACTGGTTCTTGTCCATTCCCTGAAGTGAATGAGACGAACTTCCACCAAGCTAAGCGTGGAAGAGGCCGTGGCTCCAGTCGTGGTCATGACCGTAGTCGGGGAAGAAACTCTAATCATGGTAATAATAATGCACCAAAGAACCCTCCTCACCACCAGCAGTGGAAAATGAAGGAACAAAAATATGAAGAGGTGCAAACAACAAAGGTAGAAAATGCATGCTATAGATGTGGAGGAAAAGGACATTGGTCACGTACCTGTCGTATACCAAAGCACCTGGTTGAGCTGTATCAAGCCTCTCTGAAGAAGACAGAGAAAAATGCTTAAGCAAATTTTATTTCTGAAGATAATTTAGACTTCATGCATTTGGATGTAGCTGATTACTTTGCACTCCCAAAAAGAGAAACAAGTCATGTGATCGGTGATGAATCTGTAGAAATGTAAATATTTTAATTTTTGTTGTTTGTAGTAGATAGTATGGTTATGTAATTGTTGTACATAAATAAAAGTTATGCTTTGATAATAATGTTTACTATCATATTTATTTTTTTATGTCAATTTTGAAGAATATGGATAATCCTCAAATTATGTTTGGATCAAAGACCAATCATGAAGATATTTGTGTAATTGATAGTGAAACAACTCATGCGATATTCAAAGATCAGAAATATTTTTCTTATTTGCATAAGGAAAAAGCAAATGTTTCAACAATTTCTGGTAATATAAGTTTGATTGAAGGCTCTGAAAGAGCCACTATATTTATGTCTAAGGGAACAAAACTTATAATAGATAATGCATTATTCTCCTCTAAGTCCCGAAGAAACTTGTTGAGTTTTATAGATATCCGCCGAAATGGGTATCATGTTGAGACGATAGATGAAATGAATATGGAATATCTTTGTATTACAAAGAATATTTCTAGCCAGAAGTACATTATAGAAAAGTTACCAATTTTATCTTCTAGCTTATACTATTCAAAGATTATTACAGTTAAAGCACACTCTATCGTAAACCAGAAGTTTATTGATTCAAATATTTTTATGCTTTGGCATGGCCGTTTGGGCCATCCTGGATCAATAATGATGAGACGGATTACTGAAAATTCGAGTGGGCATCCATTAAAGAACCTGAAGATTCTTACAAAAATAATAAATTTTCTTGTGATGCTTGTTATCAAGGAAAAGTGATCACTAGACCATCACCAATGAAGGTTGGCATTGAATCCTCTGCCTTTTTAGAACGTATACATGGGGATATATGTGGACCTATTCACCCACCAAGTTGGTTGTTTAGATATTTTATGGTCCTAATAGATGCATCTTCAAGATGGTCTAATGTATGCCTACTATCATCTCGCAACCTGGCGTTTGCAAAGCTATTAGCCCAAATAATTCAATTAAGGATACAATTCCCAGATTATCCTATAAAGGCTATTCGCCTTGATAATGCTGGAGAATTCTCATCTCAAGCTTTTTATGATTACTATATATCAATTGAGATAAAAGTTGAACATCTTATAACTTATGTTCATACTCAAAATGGCCTTTCAGAGTCATTTATTAAATGCTTGCAATTGATAGCAAGACCATTACTTATGAAAACAAAATTTTTCACTGACGTTTGGGTTCATGCTATTTTGCATGCAACATCACTTATCCGTCTCAGACCGACACATTATAATAAATATTCTCCGGCACAATTAGTTTTTGGTCATGAACGAAATATTGCCCATCAACTAATTTTTGGATGTGATGTATATGTGCTAGTAGCACCACCACAATGTAGTAAGATGGTCCCGCATAGAAGGTTAGGAATATATGTTGAGTTTGAATCACCCTCTATTATTCGCTATCTTAAACTAATGACGGGAGATTTATTTACTGCTCGATTTGCAGATTGTCGGTTTGATGAAATACATTTCCCACAATTAGGGGGAGAGAAAAAGGAAATCAAAAGAGAAATTGTGTGGAAAGTTTCATCATTATCCTATTTTGATCCACATACCCCTATATGTAAACAGGAGGTCCACAAGATCATTCATTTATAAAATATAGCAAATCAAATGCGAGACGCGTTTACTAATTTAAAAAGGATAACTAAGTCACATATCCCTGTAGAGAATGTACCTATCCGAATTAATGTCCTAGCAAGACCATATACTAGCATGAGAGCTATTGAACCTAAAGCACGCCTGAAGCGTGGTAGGCCTTTGGGTTCTAAGGATCAAAATCCTCGAAAAATAAAATCGACAAATGATCAAAACGATACTATGAAGGGATCCCCTGAAGAGACCCAAGATCTTATTAGTTCTAAGATTCCTGAAGAAATCAATGAACCCAAGACTCAAGTGAGTGAGAAGCTTTTAATAAGTTTTACTGGTGAAGAGATTAATTTAAATCGATCTGAAATAGTGGTAGATAATATTTTTGCATATAATATTGCACTTAACATTACGCAAGATGGTGAGTATCTTGAACCCCGATTTGTCGAAGAATGTAGACAAAGATCTGATTGGCCAAAATGGCAAGAGACAATTCAATCAGAATTGAACGCACTTGCTAAAAGAAGGGTCTTTGGACCAGTAGTCCAAACACCGGTATAAAATCAGTTGGTCATAAATGGGTTTTTATGCAAAAAAGGAATGATAAAAATGGAATTGAAAGATACAAAGTTCGACTTGTAGCACAAGGATTCTCACAACGATTTGGAGTCGATTTTGATGAAACATATTCACTGTTATGGACGCCATAACATTTCGATATCTCATCAGTTTAGCACTACATGAAAAGTTTAAAATACATCTAATGGATGTAGTTACAGTTTATCTGTACGGTTCACTTGATAATGAAATTTATATGAAAATCCCCGAAGTACTTAAAATGCCTGAAGTAAATTCAAAATGTCGGAAAATGTATTCAATCAGATTACAAAGATCTTTGTACGGTTTAAAGCAATCTGGGCGTATGTGGTATAATCGCCTTAGTGAATATTTACTGAAAGAGAGTTACATAAATGATGTTATTTGTCCATGTATCTTTATAAAGAAAATGGCATCATAATTTGTTATACTTGTTGTTTATGTTGATGATATAAATCTTGATGGAACTCTAGAAGAGCTCCAAAAGGCAATTGAATATCTTAAGAAATAATTTGAGATGAAAGATCTTGGAAAGATAAAACTTTGTCTTGGTCTGAAAATTGAACATTTAGCAGACAGGGTCTTTCTCCATTAATCTGCCTATACAGAAAGGGTCTTAAAATACTTTTACATGGACAAAGCGTACCCATTGAGTACACCAATGGTTGTTTGATCACTTTAAGTGAATAAGGATTTATTCCGACCTCCAGAAGAGGATGAGGAACTCCTTGGTCCCGAAATACCTTATCTTAGTACAATTGGTGCACTTATGTATCTTGCTAATGCTACAAGGCATGACATAGCATATTCTGTTAATTTACTAGCAAGATATAGCTCTTCTCCTACACGGAGACATTGGAACGGGATTAAGCATATATTGCGATATTTAAAGGGAACACTTGATATGGGTTTATTTTATTCTAACAAAGGTAGTGCAGATCTAATTGGTTATGCAGATGCAGGTTANTGCATCTGCATAACCAATTAGATCTGCACTTATGTATCTTGCTAATGCTACAAGGCATGACATAGCATATTCTGTTAATTTACTAGCAAGATATAGCTCTTCTCCTACACGGAGACATTGGAACGGGATTAAGCATATATTGCGATATTTAAAGGGAACACTTGATATGGGTTTATTTTATTCTAACAAAGGTAGTGCAGATCTAATTGGTTATGCAGATGCAGGTTATTTATCTGATCCACATAAAGCTCGATCTCAAATCGGGTACGTGTTTACATATGGAGGTACTGTCATATCATGACACTCCACAAAGCAATCTATTGTTGCTACTTCTTCAAATCATGCTGAGATAATAGTTATTCATGAAGCAAGTAGGGAATGCGTATTGTTGAGATCAGTGATTCATTTTATTCAAGAAAATGTGCTTTGGAATGTGATAAAAGATCCACAATTTTATACGAAGACAATGTTGCATGTATAGACCAATTAAAGGGAGAATTTATAAAAGGAGATAGAACGAAACACATTTCACCAAAATTATTCTACACACATCATCTTCAGAAAAATGGTGACATTGATGTGCAACAAATCCGCTCAAGTGACAATCCGATAGATTTATTCACTAAATCTTTGCCAACTTCAACTTTTGAGAAGATGATATACAAGATTGGAATGCGGAGACTCAACTATTTGAAACAAGATTTTTATCAGGGGGAGTAAAATACGCGCTATACTCTTTTTCCCTTACTAAGGTTTTTCCCACATGGTTTTCCTTATAAGGTTTTTAATGAGACAACTAGTTATGCGTATTACTAAATATGTTACTCTTTTTCATTAACTAGGATTTTTTCCCACGGGGTTTTTTCTAGTAATGTTTTAATGCGGTACATTATCTTTTAATGAGTATCCAAGGGGGAGTATTATAAATATATTATATTATGGATGATCATTTAGTATTCCGTTGTAAATAAGCTTCTTGAAGAAGCTTATCTATATAAAACTCCGCCGTAAATATATTTATCTCTTTAGTACTCTATTGGAAATAAGCCTCCTAAAGAAGCTTATCCTTTCGGTACTCCATTATAGATAAACATCACCCCCGATAGAAGATTATCTATATCTGGTACAATGAGCGTATCCTTTCGATACTTCGTTATGGATAAACATCACCCCCGGTAGAAGATTATCTATAACTAGTACAATGAGCTTAACTTTTCGGTAATCCGTTATGGATAAACATCACCCCCGGTAGAAGATTATCTATATCTGGTACAGAAGCAACTTACACTGCAACTTCCTTTTGTCTATAAATAGAGGAGATTTCAATTCATTATGAACATAAATTTGAAGTTTGAATAATATATCAGTTTCTCTCTATACTTATCTTTACTTTACGGTCTTTATTTTATAACAATAATAACCTAATGTAAATTCATCATTTTTGGTTACATGTATTACCAATATATAGAAGAGCCACCAACTTTTTTTCTTGGCAGAAAGAACCCGGGCGTCCTTCGGGATGAACATATTTGAGCTTGTTGAGTGGTTGATCCAAGCAGTCTAGTGTGTCCAGATATTTCATAGATGCTTCAGCAGTGTCACTGGTAGCATTGACCTGATGTTATTAAAGATATACAAGGTCATTTTAGATTATCATATTCAAATATGTGAAGTGCAAAAACAAACCAGGTCATACATATATCTTCTAGCTAGAGTATGACCACATATATTTGCCATTTCATACCCAAATCTCAAGTTTGCTTAAATTGGGGGAGCTCTTAATCAACTCGAGACTATAAGAAATCTGACTTATTCGGCCGAAGTTTACACCTAACTGTAGATGCCACAAGCAGTTGAGTGTAAAAAGAAGCCTTGTGGAACTGCACCTGCACTCAAAAGCTTTGAAGCAAATATAAAAATAAGAATCACATGAATAGGCACGATCCCTATACGATATCCAAGTAAAACAACACCTCACACTATTACCTCAAGGAAAGATGCACCCAAAGTAAGCACCTCAAACAAGTTGATGCGGACGACACTTGGGGTGCTTGTTCTCCTAACGACCTTACTTTGCTCCTCGTAATTGGTCCAAAGATTCCAAAGGTAATATCGAGGATGCTTTCCATATCAGCATTAAACCTGGAATTAGCGGCCTTAGTGGAAGTTGAACTGGAGTTGATTTTCTTTGAAGCCATTTCAATGTTTTTGAACTTTGGTGATTGAAAAGTTGAGGTGAGAGGTAGAGATTGTCCCACTGAGCGTGCCAGGATTTGTAGACAATAAATTTGTGTCAAGAAAATAATCGAGACGGAAAAATATTGCAACAATCGTAGTATTTGATTTCAAGTAAACTAATTGTACAATCTCTATGAATCCTCTGATTGTTCTTTTCAATAGTAAATAAATTCAAGGGCATTTGAGTTTGATCTTAAACCAGTATTTGTTGTCACGAACGATAATCTTTAATTCAACTAGCACGAACTTTGATTTGAAATCTCCTTGAATCTTGATTTGTTCTTCGTTTTTGAGCTTGAACTTGATTTGTTCTTCGTTCTTGAGCTTTAACTTGATTGCTTGAAGCCTGAAACTTATGGAGAAATTTGCAGCGTTTGATCCACGAGCTCTTTCTTGCTTCTTGTTATAACTTATGGTGTCTTTTCTGGGTTATGAAGACTCTTATTTATAGTTGTAGGAGGGAAGAATTATGATATGAACAAACTCTTTACGACCAATCAAATTGAAGTGCGACAAGGCCGCATTTGATTGGCCAGAACATGTCACTGGCACATGTGGCGCGATTTCATTGGCCCTTTAATTTGACTTAGCATGCCATGTCATTTTGACACATGGCACGATCCTATTAGCTATTCCGTTTGACTTGGCATGCCACGTCATTTGACACGTGGCACCAAACTGGGCCTCTAGGAGGATGGCATATTAGGCCTAATAAAGTGGGCTCATCATTTGTAGCCCAACTAAATGGACTAGCCCAATGGATTAAGACTTATCTATTTAATCCATATATATTAGACTTATAATTAATCCAATTATATTAGCCCAAAATATTTATTGAAACTAATATATCTTGAATTTAAAATATAGTTCCAACTATTTTACGAATTTAATTCCTATAAAATATATATGCCTACACCATATTTAGCCTAATTTGTTTTACAAAGGTTTGATTAGAATCCGAAGGATCAAATTTGGATTCTTACGATTGAAAATAGTGGATTTACTGTGAAAACTGGTGGCTCAGTAGAGTCCTAGACGAAGAGAATGGACGGGAAATGAAATTTTTGTTAGTAAATTAATTTTTTTAAAAGTGGGACCCATAAATTACACATGGTAATTAGTAAGAGGATAAGTATGTGACATATCATTTGTGTCATAGCGCTTGAGGACCACGCACGGCACAACCATGTGTGTATTAGTGTGCAAATATATGAGTTAAGGTGCTAAAATGGGAAAAGTGTAAGCTTATATGCCGGGATGATGTGTGTATTGGGTCATTTCGGCTTTATTTTTGGGTAACGACACAATTAGCCACAAAAATATAACTATTTACTATTACTTACCCATTTACTTTTCTACCCATCAAACTAATTACATTTCCTACCTATTATCTTTTTTCTCCTTTTCTTTTTTCTTTTTTATTTTTTAGCTTATTGTCTTTTTTCCTTCTTTTCTTCTTTTCTTTTTTCTCGTTTTCTTCTTCTTCTTCTTTTTTTACTGTTTATTTATTTTAGTCCAAATCATATTATTATTATTATTATTATTATTATTATTATTATTATTATTATTATTATATAATTTAATTTCACACTCAATTTTGGCTCTTTTGTTTTTGCTTTTTTTTAATTTCTTGTTCCTTTTCTAATTTCTTTTTTATATTCTTTTTCTCTTCATAATCTAATTTCATTTACTGTTTTCACTATTTTTTATTATTCGTTTTTTATATAATAAGAAAAAATAATTGATATAGTATATATTTGTTCACACTCATTTTTTAATTCAACTATTTACTGAAATAATATCAGTTGTCACTTGATCTAATTCATTGAATATCACACTGACAGTTGCTGAGCACCATAAATTACATAATTAAATTCTAAGAATCAACACGTGATTACCATGTAAACCTTGATCACTTTCCCTACAAATATCAGTACACACTCTACCATTAGTAATAACACAACTAGTTATGGAGCAAGAAAACACAATCTACAGCCACCAAATCTTCATATACTAGTTAGAATAAAAATGATAATAAAACATTGGAAAATGCAATAAAAGTATAAGTAACAAAATCGACTTATAGTACCATATGATACCAACACAGTATACATATATACCAACAGAGTATATGATTGCTCTAGAATATTGCTACAACTATCTGCGACTATACTACTGTACCAAAACATTAAAGGATGCAATAAAAGTATGAGAAAATTACATGCTCGCATTGCAAGATAAATATTCATAAAGCAACTTGCCCATTTCATATACTAACAGGGTATATAGTTGTATGGGGTCGTTACAATAATTGCCTATAACTATAAAAACTATTACATAATACACATAATCTATGTCCATCGGCACAAAAAAATCCCAACACTGCAAATCATGTTCATATAAATAATTCCATAATAGAATTCACTTGAAAATGCAGCTAAAACAACCAAAATAATGTTCAAACTACCATATAATACAATATGGCTTATAACTATACCAGCATGATATACAGTTTTACTGGTTAATTTTCGGCAACTATATAACTATACTACTATTACATAACACACATGCATAAAGAGAAAAATAAAAAAATAGTGTACCACATATTAATATAATAAAGTATTTCAAGATATTGTACTATATTACTATTATTAAAAAAAATTAATTAGTATACCAATTAAATGCAGTAATACAACCAAAAAAGGATTCAACTAGCATATGATACCAATATAGTATATAGCTATACTAATATGGTATATAGTTGTACTGAGTCTACTGTTAGGCTAAATATCCATATTTTTGCATGTAATTTGCCTTGCATTATACCTAAATCTTGTTAACTATGGTGTAAATATTTGTGACTCGAGCTCAATAATGGTGTTTATATGTGTAGGAGTCAATTTGAAGTGATTTGGCAAGCTCGCATGCAAACAACAACAACCCAGTAGGATCTCACAAGTGGGGAAAGCTTGCATGCAAAGTGGTAAAAATAGAAGAATTTGGAGGGAGTATGAGTTTTGTGCCCAGGCACCAACCAAAACGCCAAAGGCAGGATGTGGAAAATTTCGTTGTCCTGGTTGGCGCCAGGCGCCAAGCGATGCGGCTAAGGACGAGTTTTAACTTACACGTCCCCAACATGTATAAAAGGGTTTCTAAACCTATTTTTAAGGGGAGAGACGATTAGAGAGGCAAAGGGAGCCGCCACTCTTGAAGGAGAGACGACACTCTTGAGGCAAGAACACTTTGGGGAGGCAAGAACACCATAGGGGCAAGGAAACAGATTCAACTTCAAGTTTTAGCCTCTTTCTTCCTCTATTTCCATTATCGGTTATGAATTCTAGTATTGTCATTATGCATACTATTATGAATAACTAATTTGATATCTATAGTTTTGATAGAACCTTTTGTAGGATATATTTTTGTTATGTTTTCATATAATTGAGCCATTGAATTTCTCTACTTGTTCAACTATGTGTTTGTTTTGTTGATTAAATGGTCATCAATTGACTGTACCTATTGTAACGATCCGACCGGTAGTTTTGAGAGTAATAGTCCTGATCCCCTGTTTATTATTTCCCCCGTACCTTTTTCTGCTTATGTGAGTTACCGGGAAGTTGTTGTTGTGGTTTCAGGGTGATTTTGGGACACTTAGTCACTAAACGGAAGCTTAAGTCTTAAGATTTTTTTACTGTAGTTGGAACTGCGGGAAGACGACTATGGAATGGAGTTTCGCCGGTTTCATTAGCTCCATTGGGTAATTTTAGACTTAGTATTATGTCCGTACTGTGAATTTGAGGTCTATAGCTGATTTAGGCTTGAAACGGCGAAAGTCGAAGTTTTAGAGATTTTGATCGGAAGTGAACTTTTTGATATCGAGATCGGATTTCATTTCCGGAAGTTGAAGTAGGTCTGTAATATCAATTATGACTTGTGTGCAAAATTTGAGGTCAATCGGACGTGATTTGAGGTCAAAATTTCTGTAGTGGTTGTAGAAATTTAAACTTTTAAGTTTATTATGTTTGAATCAGAGGGTGATTCATGTTTTAGCATTGTTTGATGAGATTTGAGGGCTCGACTAAGTTCGTATGGTGTTTTAGGACTGGTTGGACTCGTGAGTGAATAAGTGTTCACATTTTGTGACTTTTACCTAATTCCGAGACGTGGGCCAGGGTCAACTTTTTAGGACGAATTTCGGAATTTTTGGTAAAGTCTTGATTTCATTAATTATATTAGTCTATTATAGTTGTATTTATGATATGTAATTATTTTTGGCTAGATTTAGACCATTCGGAGTGGGATAATCGAGAAAAGAGCATTCTTACTGATTAATTGAGCGTGGTTCTAGGTAAGTGGCTTGCCTAACCTTGTGTGGGGGAAATCCTCTTAGGATTTGGTATTGTTGTGATATGTGAGTGTCGTGTACGTGAGGTGACGAGTATGTACACGGGCTATCTTTTATAAAACCCGATTTATTTTACTGAGTAGTAATCTACTTTTCCCTTTAATTTGAGTTATACCGTTTAAACGAGTATTAGTCTGTTTTCATTCTTAATTGAGCTATTACAATATGTGTAGCTATCATGTTTTGTCTAATATCGCATGTCTACGTGCTTTAACTACTTATTTGAACTCTTTGCAGCATGCCTAGTGAATTCCTGCTTCTTTTCTTAACTTGTACTTAGTTTAAACTGTAGATTCTCTTGTTGTACCTATCATTTGTAATTGTTTTGAGCTGTGTGTTTACTTTTGAGACTACGAGACGGTTCCTCGGGAGTTCTCCCTGCACATTTACTTTTGAGACTACGAGGCGGTTCCTCAGGAGTTCTCCCCACATATTTACTTTTGAGACTGCGAGGCGGTTCCTCGGGAGTTCTCCCTGCATATTTACTTTGAGACTACGAGGAGGTTCTTCGGGAGTGCTCCCTGCACATTTACTTTTGAGACTACGAGGCGGTACCTCGGGAGTGCTCCTTGCATATTTATTTTGGGACTACGAGACGGTATCTCGGAAGATCCCCCTGATGTTTTTCCCTGTGTGTTGCACTGTTATTTTGCTGTATTTTCCTTTTATTAAATTCTAGTCTCTTATTATACTGTTATATTCTCCTCCTTTATTTATTATATACCAGTGGGCTTGACCTGACCTCATCACTACTTTACCGAGGTTAGGTTTGGCATTTACTAGGTACCAATTGTGGTGTACTCATGCTACTCTTCTGCACATATTTTGTGTGCAGATTCAGATGCTCGTTATCAGCCGCATTACCAGTGAGTCGAGACAGCTTTGGAGACTTCAAGGTATATCCATCGCGTCCGCAGACCTCGGAGTCCCCTTCTATTCTGCCTCTGGTGTATAGAGATACTATTTCTTTTCTGTAGGTTGTGACTCATGATGTTTCGGGTTTTGGGAAGACTGCGTATTATAGAGTATTGGTTATTGTACATATCAAGCGGCATTGTTACTAGTTATTCAGTTATCCATTGCTGTTAGTTGCCAAGTTTTACTTCCGTATTGTTATTTACGCAATTGTTTAGGCTTACCTAGTCGTAGAGATTAGGTGTCGTCACGACGTTATACAGAGGGAGTTTGGTCGTGATAGCTATTTACTGTATATTGCTCGAGAGAGAGAGAGTATACATTTAGGTAGTTGTTGAACAACACCACTCCTAACGTATTTGAGAGATCAATACAGAGGGTTTAAAGGCAGGATTAGAGATAACGAAACCTTGGTGCGATTGTAGTGAGCGGTGAATTAGCGCAAGCTAGCATAGTTCGAGAGAATACGTCTAGTAAATTTTGGTAGTTGCTCAAGAGAGATCTACGACACCCAAAGTACTCACGATCGGGAGAGAATACTTAGGCGAAATTATAGGAGGTGTAGCGAGAAAGATTTCGACAATTGGGAAAATCATAACTCTAGACCTCCTTAATCTTGTCTCCAACTCTTAGTCTCCCTAATTGATAATTTTACTGCTTTATAGTATTTGTGAGTTAATCAGTTAGAAATATAAATCTCAATCTTTATAATTTAAAAACAATGTTTGGACTTGTGTTTTTTAGCAATATTGAACAACTATAGCTAAGCCTTAGTTCTCTATGGGATTCGACTCCGGACTTGTAAACCGGATTATATTTGAAACGACCGCTTAGTCCTTATTATAAGGCATAGTTGGCGTGATCAGGGTCATTCCAACAACTACATATAACTATAAAAACTATTACATAATACACAAAATCTATGTCCATAGGTACAAGAAAATCCAACACAAAAACATGATCATATAAATCATTTCAGGATATAATTCACTTAAAATGCACCTAAACAACCAACAAATATTTCAACTATCATATGATACCAATATGACATATAATTATACCAATAGGGTATATAGTTCTACTAATTAATTTCAGGCAACTATATATGACTATACTACTATTACATAATACACATACATAAAGAGAAAAATTAAAAAATAGTGTACCACATATTAATATAATAATGTATTTCAAGATATTGTACTATAATACTATTATATAAAACAAACGCATAAAGAAATCAAAATGATTACATAATATATATGCATAAAGAAAAATTTAAAAAATTCAAGATACTGTATTATTCTATTATTACTAAAGAAAAATCAAACGGTGTACTAATCAAATGTAGCTAATACAACCAAAAAAGGTTCCGACTAATATATGATATAAGTATAGTATATATCTATACCAACAGGGTATACAATTGTACGCAAAGAGTTTAAAAAAGATTTTTTAATTCAATTATTAAACTGAAATAATATCAGTTGTCACATAATCAAATTAACTCAATTTTGTGCGTCATCGATTATACTAAAATTTAGATATGTTATAATAATATACTATATACCATTTTGAAATGGAGAATATAGAAAATATTTAATGGACACGTAGATCCTATGATGAAATGAGAAAGATAGAAGAAAACGTTTATTTATATTTGGGAAGACAACAAAAGAGAATAATGGAGTTTCACGTGATCCATGATTAAAAAGGAAAGAATTTTGAAAATAAGTAGTTGAGTAAATATTTTAGATTGCATAGGTATACATTGTAAGACAAATTAAAATGAATAGTAACGGATAATTAAAATTACCTGAATAGGCATTTAGAGTAGATTTCCCTTTATTTTTTGGCCCAAGAAATATAACAGGGCTTAAGTTTGGACGGGGCAGTTTAAGATTTTAAAAGCTTTTGAGACAAACTTAAAACTTAGTAAATAAATTATCAAAAAAGAAATTAGCAGTGCTTAAATACGTTAAAAAAAGGCGCGGATCTTTCTAAAATCTATGCAACATGGACTTCTGAGAATACCAACTTCCATCATCGATTCAAACATAAATTTCCCAATCATACTTTTTTTCTTAATCGCAACATGGAAGAGTTGTGAAGGACATGGAATGACTCGGTTGGACCTTTCCATTCTCTATGTACGCGTAGGGATTTTGGATCATTGGGTTGCCCGTACCAAAATTCTTCTTGAATACGTAAAGAGAACTAGAGAAGTGAATGCCTAAATTGTCTAAAGAAGGAGAAATGATTATTAATCTGAAGAGTTAATTCTTTTCCGGCGAAACGCTATTTTTTCGCCAATTTAGTTTGATTTGTGGATTCTTGTTTGTATTATTAAGAGGAATTTTTAAAAACCACTTTTATTTAGTGACTATTAACTTTATATAGCTATCATATACATAATTACTTTCTACAACGCGAATACAACGAATTGTTCACAAAATAGCAAGACATTTTGTGAACAATTTCTGTGAGACTTAAGAGTGTGAACCAGAAGCTATATGAACCGGATTCAAAAATCAGTTTCATAAAGAGTTTTATGAGTTTGTCTTTATTTCTAGTTCAAAGTATAGTAGGTATTTGAGTTGTACCTTTAAGCTTTTGAAGCAATTGTACTAGGTACTTGAGTTGTTTTGTTCAACTTAGAGTTAACTTGAAATAGTCGCAACAACTTTTGATTTTGTTGCCACAAGGATTAAACTTTAATCCTTAGGTTTGCAAGAGTTTTATAAATTATGTTTTGGCTCAAAGTTTAGTAAAGTGTTGGGAAAATCCTACTAGGTAGTAGGTCGTAATTTTTTCATCTTTTGAGCCGGATGTTTTTCACGTAAAAATATTGTATTCTTTATTTTCTGCATTTTTTAATTTCGCAACAGTAGTAAAAGGAATACATAGAAGAACTAAGTCTTTCAATATATCAGTGCACGTGAAAATTGAATACGACACAAATCACCCTCTCCTCTCCCCTCCCCCTCTTGTGTTGTACTGAAGTGTAAAACATCAATACTGGAGAAAGAGAAATGGTGAAAGTGGATCAGGAAGAGAAAGAAGCCATGGACGGAGAGGTTTTGATGGTATTAGCAATGGAAGGTTTGTTTCACTGAAGCCATGGACAGAAGGTTGTGATGGTATAGCAATGGATGGTCTGTTTCATTGAGTTGGGTGATAAGGAAGAAAGAAAGAAAAAAAAGCGAAGAAAAAGAAAGAAAATAATGGGGCGAGTCAGAAAAAGGGATGTATATATTTGTGTACGGGTGAAACCGAGCCCATGGGGCGCTTCGGTTTTCGATGAAGTAAACGGAGGAAGAGACGTGACTATAAGGGACCGAAATCGAGGCAAGGAGCCCCTCGAGCCGGGATCCGGGCAAAACGTCTACCCTCAGGAGTATCGAGGCCACGACCTCGAGAGATAAAGGGTTGTTCGCCTTAAGGAACCCCAAACCAAAAAATCCCTAAAACCTAAGAGCTCGTTTGGACATAAGAAATTTTTTCTTTTTTTTCAAAAAAAAGAAAAATTCAAAACAATGTTTGGTTATGAAAATTGTACATTGTTTTTCAAATCCAACTTGAAAATGTATTTTCGAATTTGAAAAACTGATGAGAACCAGTTTTTCAATTGAAATTTTGAAAAGTTGGTATTTTAAAATTTTACAGATTTACCTTATATTTTTAAAAATAAAAGGATCTCAATTAGTTATTAAACCTAGGTAATACCTACAACTACCCATCATATGATTGAGTGGCCTTGGACTATATTTTGACATCCACTATTGAGGTCTACAATTTATACTTTTATCTGAAGGAGCTACTACAACTTCTATTAGAGATTGTTCATACAGTTAAACAATCAGTATGTTTGACTGTTTGTTTCAGAGTTTTTGACCAATATTGTCCCTTATCTTTGCTGATAAGTCTATTTTGATCCCTCAAATATAACCCTGAGCATATCTAGTCTCTTGAGTATGTTAAAGTGGAGCACTTTTAGTCTCACTGACACAATATGTTCAAAAACTAACGGTGTTACCCAACTTTGATTCATGAAGCAAATCTTCTGCTCTGAAGCAAAATGTTTCCCCTTCTTTTATTGGATAACGCAAATTATCACTTTAATTTCTCATTTTTAGATAATGTCTTCTAAAATTTTGACCTTGAATATATCCCCTTCTGTGCCAGTTTTCAAGTCGGGGTAGTTTTGATATTTTTACAAATTATGGGGTATAAATCATGTTTCATAATTTTGAAAAAAGTACATCCAAATATGTTGCAAAAATTATAACGAAACACAACTTCATCTTCAAATCAAATTTTATTGAAATTCCAAATTTAAAAAAAAATCTTGAAATTTATGTCCAAATGTCAGCTAGGGCTTCTCACAACTGCTGGCAACCGGTACTATAAGTTCCATGTAGCGATATGTTTTACGCTCCTATTAGTGGAGAACTGGGTTCTGACTCTTGAATGGTGCGTCTTAGCCTTTAAATGCTTGTTGTCTTCTCCAGATATTTTGATACTACTTTTCAGCATTGTATGCTGATGGTGGTAAAATCGTAGGGGAACAGAGTATAATGCTGCAACATTTGCTTTTGGTACTACTCTACTTTCACCACACAAGTGTAAAGACAGAGAATATTTTGAACCCAATATGAATTGGTGTGTATTGTCTTGAATCGAAATATTATATAAGGTGTAGCTAATTTATTCAATTTTGCTTTATGTACGATTCCCATACTTGTCCATGTACAATTTGTCCGACTGTGAATAAAAAAATATATACAAGGAAATATAAAATACAGCTAAGGAATCTCTAAAATATTCTTGCAAAATATTCCTTTGCTATTATGGACAGCTGGATTGTAAAGCACGTGACATTATCTCCTTCAAGGATAGAGTTATCATTTCACACTCCCATTATATTTGGAAACAAAATACTACTTCGGATATCTCAAGGAATGCTTTTGTACTTTGAGTCCTAAACCAATATCTTCTCTTTTATGTTTCCCTTTGTCAATCGGCAGTGATAAAGGTCAATCAATTCTCCGATTAACTTCATTTGTTGAATCAAGTCTTAGATTGTCTTCTATCCTTTCTTCAACACTCTCCCCCCCCCCCCCCCCCCAACCAAGTTAGAGGGGTTTGAGAAAACACCCAACTTGCCCAGTAAGGTGTGATGCTTAGGTCCGGTGAGTGATTTCGTGAATAAATCGGCGAGCTGAGAGTCAGTTCTGACGAAAGAGAGAGAAATAAGACCGGAGATGAACTGTTGTCGCACAAAATGACAGTCAATTTTAACATATTTAGTCTTCTCATGAAAGACGGGATTATTAGCTTTATGAATAGCTGCCTGACTATCAGAGTGAAGTGGAACCGGAAGTGTGATTGGTGCTGAAAGATCATCGAAGAGGCGGACTAACCAGGTAAGCTCAGACACAACTCTCTACATCGATCGATACTCTGCTTCGGCGAAACTGAGAGAAATTGAGGCTTGTTTCTTCGATTTCCAGAAAATTGGTGAAGATCCTAATGAGATATAGAAATCACTCACTGATCTCCGAGAATTTGGACATGAACCCTAATATGAATCACAAAAAGCTTGGAGTTTAAAAGATGGTGATGCAATCATGAAAAACCCAAGTCATGGGTCTTTAAGAAAATAATGAAGTACTCGGAGAGCAGCTTCGAGATGTGGTTATCGTGGATCCTGCATATATTGACTGAGATGTTGTATTGTAAAGGAAATGTCTGGTTTTATATGAATAAGATAATTCAACTTCCCAATCAAGTGGTGATTAAGGTTGGATCTTAAATGACTTCTCCAGTGTGTGCAAGAAGTTTTTGTGTCGGATCCAAAGGTGAAGAAGTTGGTGGCTTATCAATGCAGTCAAACTCTTTTAGCAAATCCAAGGTGAATTTGCGTTGAGATAGAATCAAATTAGTTGATTCTCGAAGAACTTCCATCTCCAAGAAATAATGTAAGTTTCCGAGGTCCTTAATCTTGAATTTTTGATCAAGAAAAAATTTCAAGGCATTCAATTCCTCAATGTCATTACCAGTTAGGACGATGTCGTCAACATAAATTGCTACAATAGAGATTGAAGTTCCTTTCTTCTTAAAGAAAAAAGAGTAGTCAGTTAGGAAATGTGAATAGCCTTTGAAACTAAGAGCACCTGTAAGCTTTGAATACCACTATCTTGATGCTTGACGAAGTCCATAAAGTGACTTCTTTAACTTGCACACATGTCTGGGTGTTGGAGATTTCATACCTGCTGGAAATTTGATGTATACCTCTTCGTTTAAATCTCCATGTAAGAAAGCGTTATTAACATCCAATTGATATAAGCCTCATCCCTTTTTTACTGCAGTAGCTACAATACATCTGATTGTAGTTATTTTAACCACTGGAGAAAACGTTTCATTAAAATCTATACCCCCACGTTGCACATCACCTCTGATTACTAATATTGCTTTCAGTCGTACAATACTTCCATCTGAATGATGTTTAACTTTGTATACCCATTTGCATGGGAGGGCCTTTTTATTAGCAGGAAGTTCAACAACTTTCCAAGTCTCATTCTGGACTAGTGCCTCAATCTCTTTCTGCATTGCTTCTTGCTATCCTGAGTGATGAGCTGTCTGGCTGAAGGTTAGTGGTTCTTGAACATTTGAAAGTGAATTTAAAAATGACTTATTTGAAGTTGAGAGGGTAGAAAAAGAGTAAGAAGCATGTGTTATAGGAGAAAGAAAACATGGTGTGCTAACATCAGTTAATTGCACTGTATTTGTAATATAGTCACTTAGGTAATAGGGAGTTTTGTGAATCCGAATGGATTTTCTGTGTGCAACTGGTGAGTTCCTAGGATTTCCGTCTATAGGTTGTGGACTGAAAAGTGGTGTAGGAAATTCTGTAACATCTTGATTTAGAGGATTACTAGGATGATCAGAATGTTCAACTGAATTGGTAGTGTGCAAATCAGGAACTTCAAGATTTACTCGAGGTGTATTTGAAGTAGGAAAAATTAATTTATGAGGTTTTGAAATGTTCATTGAAGCAAAGGGATAGATGTCCTCGTGAAATATCATATTCCTAGAAACAAAAGTCTTCTTTGTGTCAAGTTTAAGGACTTTATACCTTTTCTTACCATGTGGATTTCCTAAGAAAACACAAGGTAAGGCCCTCGGATCAAATTTTACCCTGTGAGATGAAAGTGTAGAAACAAAATAAAAACATCTAAAATATTTAAGTCTGGAGTAGTTAGGCTTAGTTTTAAATAAGATCTCATAAGGTGTCTTTAACTTTAAGACCTTTGAAGGGAACCTGTTAATTAAATGTGTTGCAGTCAACATACAGTCTCCCCAAAAAAGAATAGGTAGATGCGATTGATAGAGCAAAGACCTAGAAGTCTCTAGAAGATGCGTATGTTTGCGCTCCACAATTTCATTTCGTTGAGGAGTCCCAACACAAGTTGTCTGATGCAAAATTCCTTGTTTTGAAAAATAATCTGCATGTGCATTCCCTGTTCCAAGCTCAAAAGCATTATCTGAACGTATGATTTTGACTTTGTTATGAAACTGTCTCTCCATCATAGCTAAAAAGATTACAATACTGGAAACGCATTTGATTTTGTGCTAAGAAGATATGTCCAAGTACCCCTACTATAGTCATCAACTATAGTTAAGAAGTACTTATATCCATCATAAGTGGTTGTGTTGTAAGGACCGCGTGTATCTATGTGAATTAAATCAAACATAGCTTTAGAAATAGTTGAACTAGTGGTAAAGGGTATTTTCGACTGTCTAGCCATATGACATATCGCACAAGGCACAGAAAAATTATCACATGAAGAATTAGGAATAGATGAAATATTTTTCATATTACTCAAAGGCAAGTGGCCTAAACGATAGTGCCACAACTTGTTCTTTACATCAGAATTACTAGAGAAGAAAAATAAAGATGAAGGAACTTTCTGATTACATAGATTTTTTCCTAACATAAACGAACTTCTAGATGAAGATGACTTCTTGGAAATGAGTTCCAAATGCCTTGATTCCAGAACATAAAGACCACAACTCTCCCTACCAATCACCAGAGGCCTCTTTATTGAAGGGACCTGCAAAAAACAGAAAAGAGAAGTGAATAATATGAGATAGTTGTTCTGTTTGCACAATTTTTGAACTAACAACAAATTGAATCTAAAAGCAGGGACATACAACACATTGTGAAGAATCAGGTTTGGAAAAAGTGAAACTGAACTTGAATGTGTGACTCTAACCTTATGAGAGTTGGGTAAATTTACATTCAAAGGTTTAGATAAATGATATATATTATAGAGAATAGTTTCATCAAAAGTCATATGTTCGGATGCACCACTATCTAATATCCACGTCTCATTGTTGTTATCTGCAAACCAAGTAGTTCAATTATGTGAGAAAGATATACCAACACAGTTCACATCTGCATTGTATTCAGAGCTGTTGGTTCCATATTTTCCCATCTGCACTTGCTGAAGGAGTTGTAGGATCTGGATGATATTTTTTTGAGTAAGTGACTTGATCCCCATAGTATGTACTGCATTTTCTTCAATGCTGAAAGCATTTTTACCTTGAACTGACCCCTGGCATTTTCTATGATTTGTGAACTTGAAATTTGAGGGAAATCCACCAAGCTTGTAGCATTGTTCTACAACATGACCTGGATTCTTGCAATATGAACAGGTAGAGTTATTTTTCTTTCCCTCATACCCAGATTTTTTCCCTTTGAAATCCCTCACATTGTTTCTCTTACCTACTGTCCCATGTTTTGCAGCAATACATGAGACTGATTCTCTAGGATAAAGGGGAAGTCAACAATATGTTGCTTCTCACACCTATGTAGGTGCCATTCAAGCCCATTAAAAATTGCAGTAGTCTCTGGTCTTGGTGCGTTTTCAGATTTTTTCTTTTAGCTCCACATACATATTTATATGAACAAGTAGAAAAATTGATCAAGGTATCTAGTTCATCCCACAAACTTTTTATTTTTGTGAAATAACTTGAAACACTAGAATTACCTTGAACCACAACACTTAGTTTTTTCTGCAGTTGAAAAAGTTTAGCCTCATTTATCTGACCAAATCTGTCTTCCAAATCATTCCACAAATCTTTTGAACTGTGTGAGTAAAGAACATTTCCTGCAATTTCTTTTGACAGAGAGTTAAGGAGCCAAGACAACACCATGTCATTTCCTCTAACCCAAGCACTTTGAAGACCAGAGTTTTCATCTGGAATGGAAAGAGTTCCATACATGAAACCTAGTTTATTCTTGGCAGAAAGAGCTATGACTACTGCTATACGCCAAGCTCCATAGCTTTTGCCATCAAAAGCTGAGGAAACAAGATTCATGCCTGGGTAGTCTGGAGGATGAAAAAAGAAAGGGTGTGTTGAATCAATCACACCTTTATTGGTTGAATCAGTTGTTGTTGCAACTACAACTTCTATTGTTTCTCCCATTGTAAGGAATAGAGCAAAGTTAAAAAATGAATAAGGGTTTCAAATATCAGGTTAGTTAACCTGCTCTTGATACCATGTAAAGACAGAGAAAATTTTGAACCCAATATGAATTGGTGTGTATTATCTTAAATCAAAATATTGTGTACAGTGTAGCTAATTTATTCAATTTACTCTATGTACTGCTTCCATACCTGTCCATGTATAATTTGTCCTGCTGTGAATAAAACAAATATACAAGGAAATATAAAATACAACAAAGGAATCTCTAGAATATTCTTGCAAAATATTCCTTTGCTATTATAGACAACTAGATTGTAAAGCATGTGACATAGGATGTGTTTGGTATAACGGAAAATATTTTCCGTGGAAAATATTTTCCAAGAAAATATTTTCTTGGAAAACAAGTAATAATCTTATTCATTTTTCGGTGTTTGGTACGCAAATTAAGGAAAATAACTTCTCAAGAGTATTCATAAATAATATAGATACAATAAACATGAAGTCATAAACTTTAGAACCAACAACCTTTCGAACCCACAAATTTCATAGACTTCTGAACCGCTAAACTTTCGAAAGTGCGAAATTTCGAACCCTTAAACTTTATAATTTCTAAACCCGTAAATTTTCAAACACATAAACCTCCGAACTCATAACTTTGTAACTTGTAAAGTTTCGAACCTGTAAACCGAAAGATAAAAAAACTAAAACTGAATATATATATAAAAAATATTTTTTCC
>AWOL01S0002005.1:2814-61878 GCA_000715115.1 Nicotiana otophora | reverse complement strand
AGGGATTTGGCCCCCCCCCACCTAATTGTAATGACTTTTCTTACTCCTTAGCAACCACCCTACCTAATTTTAATGACTTTTTATTCCTTAGTAACCACCCTACCTAATTTTAAGGACTTTTTGTGCCTTAGTACTCCTATAAATAAGGACTTCTTATCATTCATTGAGACACTTCATTATTGATTAAGTATACCATACTTTGAGAGTTCTTTTGAATCTTTGTTACTTAGCTTTGAGATTTATCTTTCAACCTTTACTAGTTCATAGTTCAAGGTAGTAAGATTACTTCTCTATTGTGATATCTTTGATTTCTTTGTGGTATTCTTAGAAGGCGATTAATACTAGTTATTAATTGTTGTCTCAAGTTACTCGTAAAGCGGTCAAGATCCGAATCTATTGTTTTGATTTGCTTTTAAGTAAAGGCGTTTGATTTCTTCAATAAATCNCCCCCCACCTAATTGTAATGACTTTTCTTACTCCTTAGCAATCACCCTACCTAATTGTAATGACTTTTTATGCCTTAGCAACCACCCTACCTAATTTTAAGGACTTTTTGTGCCTTAGTACTCCTATAAATAAGGAGTTCTTCTCATTCATTGAGACACTTCATTATTGATTAAGTATATCATACTTTGAGAGTTCTTTTGAACCTTTGTTACTTGTGCTTTGAGATTTATCTTTCAACCTTTACTAGTTCATAGTTCAAGGTAGTAAGATTACTTCTCTATTGTGATATCTTTGATTCCTTTGTGGTATTCTTAGAAGGCGATTAATACTAGTTATTAATTGTTGTCTCAAGTTACTCGTAAAGCGGTCAAGATCTGAATCTATTATTTTGATTTGCTTTTAAGTAAAGGCATTTGATTTCTTCAATAAATCAAGACGTTGTTGCTTTGATCTTGTCAAGGCTATAGAACATGCGTTCTTGGAAGTTCTTGGAATTCTTTCCTTGAATTTTTCCATATCCTTTATTTTCTGCCCTTTGGTTCTAGTTGTTCAATTCCTTATTGTTATTGCTTCCGCATTTACTTTTCAAATTCTTACTCTAGTTTGGATTCCCGACCTAGTCGTTATCACTTCTGGTGAATCAGGCTAACGGTACGTTCAGAGTCAAAGAAGAACGAATGCAAAGGTACCTAGATAAATTACAAGTAACATTACATCGGTTTAAAGAATGGACTTTGCATCACGTGCCTTGGGATCAAAATAGTGAGGCCGATGCCCTCACAAACTTAGGGATCGACGTTGGTCAAGGACGACGAGCTCAACTCAGGGGCCATTGTGCAACTCACGGGGTCAGTAGTCGAAGAAGGTCATGCCGAGATAAATTCCACAAGCTTAACCTGGGATTGAAGAAATAAATACGTAGAATATTTGAAGACTGGAAAACTTTCCTCAGATCCAAAAGAATCAAGGACCCTGCTCACAAAGGCAACCCGATTCACCTTGTCCGAAGACAGAACCTTGTTCAGAAGAATGTTCGATGGCCCACTAGCAATATGTATGGGACCGGGAGATACCGAGTATGTTCTGAGGGAAGTTCACAAGGGCCCTTGCGAAAATCATTTAGGCACCGAATCATTGGTTCAAAAGGTAATCAAAGCCGGCTATTACTGGATCGACATGGAAAAAGATGCGAAGGAGTTTATTCGAAAATATGACAAATGTCAAAGATATGCTCCAATGATTCACCAACCCGAGGAACTGCTGCATTCAGTCTTGTCACCATGGCCATTCATGAAGTGGGGAATGGATATCGTTGGTCCTCTTCCATGGGCACCATGTAAGGCTCAATTTATCTTATTTATGACTGACTATTTTTTAAGTGGGTTGAAGCACAGGCATACGAGAAGGTTAGAGAGAAGGAAGTCATCGACTTCATTTGGGACCACATCATATGTCGGTTCAGGATGCCATCCGATATTGTGTCTGACAACGAGAAACAATTTATCGGTAGCAAAGTGACCAAGTTTCTCAACGATCATAAGATCAAAAGAATCTTATCGACACCTTATCAGCAGGAACGGGCAAGCCGAATCGACCAACAAAACCATAATCCAAAACCTTAAGAAGAGGTTAATCGACGCCAAAGGGAAATGGAAGGAGATCCTACCCGAAGTCTTTTGGGCATACCGTACGACTGCGAAATCCATTACCGGGGCTACTCCATTTTCATTAGTTTATGGTGCCGAAGCCTTAATACCGGTCAAAGTCAGGAAACCAAGTATCAGATACCGATATGCAACAAAGGAGTCAAATGAAGAGGCCATGAATACTTGCTTGGAACTATTGGATAAAAGGTGTGAGGTCGCCCTTGTTCGATTGGCTGCCCAAAAACAACGGATCGAGAGGTACTACAATCGAAGGGCCAACCTTCGATACTTTATTGTCGGGGACTTAGTGCTAAGGAAAGTCACTCTAAACACTCAGAATTCGAACGAAGGGAAATTGGTTCCGAACTGGGAAGGACCGTTCCAAATTCTCGAGGTCACCGGGAAAGGATCCTATAAGCTCGGAATGATCAACGGAGAACAACTACCGAGCAATTGGAATATATCGCACCTTAAACGATATTACTGCTAAGGTACGACCCCATTTCATTTCCTTTTTATTTCGGACTAACACTTGCAGGTGATCAACAAGAAGCGACACGAAATTTTTAGGTCTGAAAGCATGCGTTGCACTCTTTTTTCCTTAGACCGGTTTTGTCCCAAATGTGTTTTTCGGCAAGATTTTTAACGAGGAAACAATGGATCGTGCTAACTTAGAATCAAGTCTGATCATTAATCGGTATCAAAGATCAATTCAACAATATCCGAGGTCCCTCTACAATCAACCTCGAATAATGTGTGTGTGTGTTGGGGGGGAGGTATTACCCTCAGATATACATTACCTTCGGATATCACCTTTAGCGAGGAAATTACTTCGTAAAGGAAGAGTCTCGACATGCAGGATTTATTAGAAGGGCCAAACGATCAAACGAACGGTGCCCACATAGATTACTCGAGCCCTGGCATAAAAATGTACGCATGTATGACTGCTTTCCACAAGAATAAAGAGAAGTACTTTCCTTGCAATCATCTTATGTTTTAAAAATTTTCCTTTTTACATCCCTTAAAGAGTTTCATACTTCTGATCTCCTAAAAATAACGAGCCCAACGACAGTCTATAACCGGAATACGAACGACCACTCCCTCACTTGGGGATTGCCGTCCGAAAAACTCGAACATGCCCAAGTCACTAGGCCTCGGGGGCATAAGACCTATTAGGCAACTCCCCGGTTTTTAAAGGCCATGACCACCCCACTCGGGAACTGTTATCTTGGGCAAGCCCGGATAGCTCGGGAAAACAAGTCCAATGGGTAGCTCCCGAACTAAAATTCTACGGCTAAATTAACACGGCTCAGAGACGTCTAAAATCCATAATAAAAACTAGGCCTTCGAAAAAGAAAAGTTTTCATAACCAGTTCTAAAGGCTACCCTCGGCAAACTACAATCTCGGCTACCTACTTAGGGAAAAGGTTCCGGTAACACCGAACCCTCAAGACGCCTTAAAACAAATTAGGACAAAGGCAAGGTTTGTTTGAACTTTTGAACACAACCTAAATTACTTTATGTTAAGGCGTTTCAGCCCTTAAGAATACAAGTAATAAAGCAAAGGAAGAATTTGAAAGCCAAAGGGGAAAGAAAGCCTTGTATATATAATCTTTTTACAAAGGCCATAATGGCCCGATATAGAAATGTACAATGACCAAAGCGACCTCAAAAAGATGCAAAAAGCAAAAAATAAAAATATCTAAAGGCCAAAGTGTCCTGGTCCTCATCAGGGGCAGCGTCTTCATCCTCGGGGTCTTCCCCACCTTCAGATTCAGTTAAGTTCTCGGAGCCTTCCTCGAGAAAAGCCAGTTTCCGAGCCCCGACTTTTTCTACCTTGGCATTCTCGATTTCTGCAAGTATGTCAAAGCCTTGAGCATGGAATCCCTTGAGGCTTCCCTTCGAGCTTCCCACCTTGCATGATCTACCATGCTCTTGGCTTGTGCTTGAATAGCCTCGATGTCAACCTTGAATTGGGCCACTTTAGCATCGACCTTGGTATTGGCCACGTCCACCTCAAATTTGGCCATCTCGAGCTCCGTGGCCAGTCTCTCTTGTCCAGAAATAGCCTAGTTAAGCTCAGATTGGAGCTCCTCGATCCTCTTGACCTACACCGAGGTCTTCTCCTTTGCAGCCCGAAGCTGAGCCTCGGTCGATGCCAGTTGTGCTTGGACAACTTCCTTTTGCGAGGTTAAGAGGTTCATGTTTTTCTTGAACTCCTCGGCCTCATTTTGTATTGCGTCTACCTGCGCCTGGAGCTGCCCGATTTGTTCAAGCCTTTGTCGAACTTGCAGGATCGGATCGTTAGCCACTGAGTCCAGTTCGTCGTCACTATCTTCAAGTACTCGATTTACCTGCTCAGCCCACTCGGTATGCTCCTTCCGAGCCGCTTCTAACTCGGTCTGAAGCTTCTCACTCAGAAGCTTATAAGTATCCCTCTTCTCGGTGAGCTCCTGAACCTCAGCCTCGTGCTAGGTTAACTCCTCTCTGATTCGGAGGAATGCCTCATGGTGCAATACTGAGGCCTGCAAGTGTAAAGAAAGGTGTTAGGATTATTTATAACTTCAAATTTAAAATAAATAATGAAGTGACACTCGAAGTTACCCGATTCAAAGCGTGTTGGGCCTCATTGAATAGGCAAGGCACTTCCAGTGCGTTTATCACGACTTGGTCCTCTTCGGTCACCAAGCAACTAAGATAGCTAGCAACCCCCACGGGGGTAGAGAAAACCCGGGCATCCTCCGGGACAGAGAAAACTATCGACCGCCTGCGGTCAGAGTTAACACTTGGGGCCGGGAATCGATCCACCAGCTTTGGGCTCGATGAAGACCCGCTGGCACCTGATGACGGTACCTTCCTTGGCACCGACAAGTCACTAAGCTCGGTGAAATATTCTGAGGCAGCGGACTCTAACCCATCCAAGAAGTTATGGATATCAGTAGCCCCCTGAGGCCTTCGCAAAAACGACCTTCTAGCATACCGGCTTCGCGTATCATGACGTCTGAGATCTGAGGGGACCCGGTAAGTTCGATCACCCCAAGCTCATCCCTCGGGGCACCTCCCTCTGCCCGATAAGTGTCGGCCCCGATCTCTCTCTCGACCTCCCTGGCTTGGGGCAAAGCAGTCGCACCCCGTTCCGGTTCGCAGGTATCGGCCAATGCCTTCTCAACAACTTCCTCAATTCGAGGCAAAGCGGTCCACACCCGAGCCACTAGCTCGGAGTTATCTTCTTCTTCTTCTTCGGACTCATCCCTCAGTCGGCGGATCGAGTTCGATGGTAGGGTGCTGGTAATTTCCTTAGCTTTACACGCCAGCCTCCTCTTTGGTTTTTTCTTCTCCGAGTCCAGAGAGTTCGGGGCCCTTTTCCTCTTCTTCTCGTCACTTTGCTTCGGAGCAGGGGACTCGAGAGGCACATCCCTACCCTCGGATGGAGGCCTCAAAGAAACGTCCTTGGGGAGACCTACAAAAAAATATAGAGCCGATAAGAATTTGACAACACAAGGAGAAATTCAAAACCTTATCGAACCAGAAAAGGAAACTTACCAAGATTACGAGCCTCCCACCGAACCTTCGATAATTCCATCCAAGAACACTCGGAGTATGGTCTCTATGACACAAGGTCCTCGACCCATTCTTTGAGTTGAGGAATCATATCCGGCATCTAAGCCACAATGGCAACACCCAAAACACCCATAAAGAAAGGAGATAAGAGGAGAAACAATAGATTAAATCTTCAAGGCAAAGTAATACTTACATTTCATGTTCCATTTCTCGGGAAATAGCATGTTCTCGGCAGGGATCAAATCTGAAGTCTTTATTCGAACAAAACGGCCCATCCAACCTCGGTCCCGAGCCTCATCTATACTCGAGAATGGGGCCCTACTGGCCCGACGAGCAAGATTGATTAGCCCTCATCGATAGAGTCGGGGACTGTAGAGACGCATAAGGTGATCGAGGGTGAAGGGACACCCCTCGATTTTGTTTACGAAGAATCGAAGGAGAATCACTATTCTCCAGAATGAAGGGTGAATCTGGCCAAGAGTCACGTCGTACCTCTTGCAGAAGGCAATAATGATCGGGTCTAAGGGACCCAATGTGAAGGGGTAAGTGTAAACACTTAAAAAACCCTCCATGTGGGTAGTGATTGACTCCTCGGGCGAAGGCACCACCACATATTTATTGGCCCAGTTGTAATCTTCTTTAACCTTGGTGAGGAGATGATCGGTGATCGTACATATGTACCTCGAGACTGGCTTGCATCGAACCCCTCAGGGTGTGGTTCCGTCGTAGCCCCTTCACCGGCGAATCGTGATGAAAAGACAGCCTTCTTTTGCGGGACAGTCTTAGAAGTTTTCGCCATTGTAGAACACAAGAAAAGGAAATTAGGAAGGTATGTTTAGCGGCAGACTAAAAGTTTAAGAAATTTGGGTGCAAGAGTTGGAGAGCAAAGGGATTTTTGAAGAACAAGAATAGGAGGAGCAACAACAATAACAACCCAGTATAATCCCACTAGTGGGGTCTGGAGAGGGTAGTGTGTACGCAGACCTTACCCCTACCCTGGGGTAGAGAGGCTGTTTTCAAATGACCCTCGGCATCCTTCCCTCCAAGAACTCCCCACCTTGCTCTTGTGGTGACTCGAACTCACAACCTCTTGGTTGGAAGTGAAGGGTGCTTACCATCAGAGCAACCCACCTTGTCACTAAGAATAGGAGGAACTTTGAATGTAAAGTTTGAATAAATGTAAGTTAGGGTATTTATAGCTTGCTGATGACGGTTCGAAACCCGTAGTGGCCGACCAGCAACTGACATGCATTTAATGCCTTGGTAACTGGACCGATGGGACGTTTTGGTATCCGTTTGTCGCTTACGTCATAGTCGGGTGTCTCAATGGCCGTTTGTCGCTTACGTCATGGCCTATCGAGAGGGGATTCAGAAGTTCATATCGTTTCTCGTCATCTTCTCTCCAAGAAACGAGGGGACTATCTGTATACGGTCAATACCGGGTTCGCCTCTTGTGTGACTAATCGAGACTGAAATATGGTAGATTAAAGTTCGACCTCGAATTATATCGAACCGAGGTGCGACGTTATATCGTTAAGCTCGAGACCATGTCATCGAACAAAATCGAGATCAGACGAGATCGAGGGAAATTTGCCGAGCCTAATAACAAAAGGACGAAATATCCGCGATCGGTTATAGATCATGACGGAAATCTCGGCACGTATCAAGGATAGGCTGATTGATTAACAAATCATGAGATATTTTACCTTGTATAGAATTGTATCAAGAGTAGGACTCCCCTACTATATAAAGAGGGTCTGATCATTTGTAACACATAACACATTACGCAACATAAAACAATATACTCTCATTTTCTAGCTTTTATCATCTTGTTATACTGTTTATACATCAGTTGAGACATCTCTCTTGGTTCAAGGGTGATCGAACTCGAGGGCCAAGGCTTTTCGATTTGATAAATAATTTGGTGTAAGGATATTCGATTTGTGTGGTTTGCATTTATTCTTTTATCGTCAATTTCAATTCTAATCTGTTTCCTTAATTTGTATCAAGTTATATCACGTATTCTTAAAATCGCGTATAAATTCAATTGTTATCCGATTTTTAGGGTAAACAATAACATTTTCTAATATTCTTTGTTAGCACAAAACCAAGGTTATAGTGTTCATGTCTTTTTGTTGTTAGCCAAAGCTTTAGATCTTCTCTTTATTTTTGAGAGTTTACTGGTCTACCCTGTGATTACCTCTAGTGGAATAATTTCCTTGTCTGTTTCTTTTGTCCTGAATATGCTGTTAACTTTTTGATGGGGCATGCGAGAAAGTAAGAAGTCATAAATTAAGCAAATTGTTCAACTTGCTATAGGTGATTACTAGGATGTATGCATGCCTTTCAATTTAATGTAGCATCTATGTCTAGATGATATCAAGTTCTTAATTTTGAACCTTGCAGGCTGATCTCCGGTGTGAAGTAATGTTGTTACTATGGGAAAATATTCAGGAAAATGCTTCAGTGCTGCTTCCAAGGAAAGGGACTGCCAAAACTATGCAATTTTCTACGGTTGTTACAAATTAGAACTTCCCTTTGATTTGGCTGTCTTTTGGTTCTGCTTGTCTGCTTTTTGGTAAATACAACCTATCTATCAGTATCACTTTGACTTTGTAAGATATGAAAGCTCCTATTTCTAAAAATGTAAAATTGCTACTTCCAAAATCTAAGTGGAGTCACAACTTACTAGTATCTTTTTTGTTTTCAAATTGGAATAAAAAAAATTAAATCATTCTTGACATAGAGTTCATCTCTTTTCAAAGCTTAAATTACGGATTGTTTCGATTATCAACAAAGAAATTCGCAGTGCTACCAACTTCCATAATCGTTTCAATTATACATTTCCGAATACTACATCTATTTATCTATTAGTAACTGCATTTGATGATTTACTGGCGCCATCTAGGAATGGCAATGGGGCGGGGCAGTTGTGGGGCGGGTTCAGCCTAAATCCGCAATGGCTCAATCCACCCTGCATAGTGAATTTTTTTTTTGTTTTCAACCCGTCCCGCCTCACCCTGCTAGATCCGCCCTGTCCTGCGCCGCATAAGTTTTCTTTAATTTTGTTTTCTATTTATCCTTTTTCATTTCTATTGATTAGTAACATATTTTAATGACCCAGTTATCTATTTTTCACTCAACATATTGAACCAAAAATTATGCTATTTATAAAACAGTTTAGGACTAAAATTTTTATGATATCTATAAAATTTCACTTATCGATTAGTCTATAAGGTAAAACTTTTAAAATATGACAATTAAACTTCATTATCTACAAAATATTAGCACATGCGAATGGAAAAAATATATAACATCCCGAAAAGATAAATTGGCAGCTGAACTTATAATCAAGGTATATTATAGTATTGAAATTTGATTATGATTTCAATAAATTATTATGTTTTGTTTTGATAAACTATGAACTAATAGTAATAAATGATTAACGTAATTTATAAGCTGCTTACCAAGAATCTTATTACTCCTAATTAAAAATATATTACTAGAAATCAAACACATAATCAGGTAAATATGTTTTGGCAAAAAATAAAAAAAGAAAAAGAAAAAGCAACGATATAATTTTCCTATAGAATGGGGTTCAATATGTATTTGAAGATTTTGATTAAAAAAGGAATTGTCTTTCAGTGTCCAAAAACTGGATATATAAAGGCAATGGAGGGTAAAGAACCCGCCCGTACCGCATTCAATTTAATCTCTTTTTTATACAAATACGCCCCACCCCGTACAGCAGCACGCACCTGCATAAGCTTCAACCCGCACCGCACCGTATAGGTTTAAACCCGCTGGCCCATCCATTGCCATTCCTAGCACCATCCCATCTGACGGGGAGGATGGAGTGTATAACTTACGGATTCGGGCGAACCCAGTAGCTTTCGTTCAAATTATGTATTTGTCTTAAGAAATTCATTGAACATGTATAAATTATTAATTTAGAACTCAATAATTTAAAATATTTAGAATCCTGAACCCATAAATTTCAAATTCTGGCTCCGCCTCAACCATCTGATAATTCTTTTGATGCAAACGAAATCCTTGCATCGCAAATGTGACCAATCGCCAATATTACATTCACAAACAGTAGGGATTCTGGATCATCGGATTGTATATACCAAAAACTTCGATGCACTTCTGTAGTTCTACTACTAGAAGGTCGTTTCTTCTTGCCAGTCAAAAGTCGCGTGTTTATTTTTTTTCAAATTTAATATGTTCAAAATGTAAAAGAGATTGAGAATATGTCCACTTTTCCTAACTATTTATAAAAATAGGCACTTTTTTCGTATATATACAAGATCATAAACTTATTTACCTGGTTTATTTAAGTTTTTCTATTGACAAAAAGCACCTAAAATTTTATACTCCTACAAAATATAGACAAATTCGGTCAAAATCTATAATTTATCAACAATTAAATAAAATATTTTTTTAAAGAATTCAGTCAAAAATTATAATTTATATACAATTTGTATATAATTATATTACTTATATATATTTCGTATGTCATTTTTACGCCCGACATACAAAATATATACAATTTGCGTATGTTTTCTTTTTCGAGTTTCAAACTGAAATTCTAACAAAAATCAACTCGAACTTTCACAAAATTATCTCAAAATTGAGATATAAACTCCAAATTTCAAATTTTCTTTTTCGTTGGTTCGCTGTTTGATATGTTTAATAAATCTTTCCTTGTCTGGGGCACTGAGACTTCGAAAAACAAGAAAAGAAAATCACAATAAAAAGGAAAGGAAAAGGGCCCAAACCAAAAATCCCTAAAACCAAAGATTTTACCCTATCTTCCTCTCCCTCTCTTCAGTAACGGTATCCTGTCTCTCTGGGTAGCAGGGTTCTAATTCGGTAAGTCTCATTCATACTTCTCTTTTACATGCTAAAGTGGTGCTGTAAATTTTAATAAACTTTTGTAAGTTTTAGCTATTCCTTAAATAAGGGTCCTAAAAATTGGCTGATTTTGCACTTCGCCCCATATAAAACCACAACGCTTTCTTCGGGCTCGCTTCGAGGCTCCCGCGGCTCGCCCGGGGAGGGACACTATTTAGTTGGCGCCTAACTCACATAGCTCGGGAAAAGTTGGCGCAAATCATGCGTCAAATTCCCTAACTAGCACTGTTGACACTCAAGATTCTTTAACAAATGAATGAAATATGAAGATTGAGAGCAACTCAAAATAATGAGCCATAGTATTGCATATTCATTCACTAATTGAGAACGCTTGACGCCCCGGAATAGCCTTGCTTTCGCATTCCCCTCCTTTCTTAGATCAGGTTAGCACTTATGCTGCTTCACGCAACTATATTCAATCAATTGAGTAGAGAGGGCAATTGAATCAGTCATCATCCTTCGCTCTTGTGCTAAATGCTCTCTTACCACAGGTCGCCATTCCATCCTTTTTCGAAAGGGTAGATGCTTTTCTCCTCGATTCATCGAGATTTCAAGTTGTTCCACTGTTCCTTGGACCGATGGTCTATCGAAAACAGCCTACAGGTAGGGGTAGGGTCTGTGTATACACTATCCTCCCAAGACCCCATTTATGGGAATACACTGGGTTCGTTATTGTTGTTGAGAACATCGGAGAGTGAATATCATTTAAATAGCTAAAATTTATATCTTCACTTACTATATGTATTTATATTTATTACTTTAATTTATTAGACTCAAAATTTGTCTCATGTCATTTTAATTGTGCATGATGGCAGCAGCTTTTGCATTTGGGTACTGTACTGTTCTGCTCTGTAATTAAGAATCACCATGACCCAAGGTATATATGATTCTGCGTTTTTTTTCTTTTTGGATTTTAACTTTTATGCCTAAGACTAATTCAACTTCTTCTAATAGATAGTAAAAGAGCTTCTGTTGAAGGGAATAGAGAAGATAGAATCAGCGCTCTGCCAAGAAATGTGATAGATGGTATTCTTGAGCTCCTGCCTGTAGAAGATGCGGCAAGAACTAGTATTTTGTCCAAAGAATGGCGATATATTTGGGCCACGCTTCCCTATCTGGTGCTGGATAAGAATTTTTGCCTTAAGTTAACAAAAAAGTCTGCTTTCAACTTGATAGACACAATAGATAAGGTTCTGTTACAGCATACTGGAGACATAGTGAAGTTTATCCTTGATGTTTCAATGACATTTTTATCTCCTTATCCAGATATTGATAGATGGATGCTCTATGTTACCAGAAATGGCGTCAAGGAGCTAACTCTTAACATGTCAAATAATACTACTTATAAACTGCCTTTTTGTATATTTAATTGTCCAACACTAACACGTTTGAAACTCTTCAACTGTGTCTTCAAACCACCAACCTCTTTTCTAGGCTTTCCCAATCTTATAACACTCTATCTGTCAAAAATAACCTTTGTGCTAACCTCAGAGTTTTTTGTTATCAAGGCCCCCCTTTTTACCAATTTGACGTTGAAGTACTGTGATGGCATTCAACACCTGAAAATTGTTTCATCGCAGTTGTTGTCCTTGATTGTTTGTGAGAGTCACTATCTTGAGCTAAATTGCTTTACAAACTGCAAAAAGTTGAAACGGTTAGGACTTGTAGGCAAAGTGGTTGATAATGTGAAATATGTTGAGAGATCAACTCTGGAACAGCTTCTTCTTCGCTTGCCTTCACTTGAGGTACTTCAATTGGATTCGTATTTCCTTGAGGTAAGAAACAAACATTTTTTGGCTTGGATATATTAAAATAAGAATCATATACACGTGATTCTAATTATTGTATTTGCTCCAAAGCTTTTGAGTGCAAACACAGTTCCTAAGGGGCTTCCTTTTACACTCGACTGTGTGCGGAAGCTAACGTTAAGTGTAGACTTTGGCAAATTGGGTCAGACTTCTTGTGCTCTACAACTAATTGATTGTTTCCCCAATTTGAGTAACCTTGAGATTCGGATAAGAAAGGTACATATGGTTATGTGTATATATACATATGAGAAGCTAAACTGACTTGGTATTTATTTTTACCATCAGGCCATTACTACTAGCAACAATGCTGATGCAGTTTTAAAATATGTAGACACACCAGTATGCTTGGACCGATCGTTAAACAAGCTCAAACATGCGGTCATACGTTCGTTTATGGGTTCAAAAGAGGAACTGCTTTTCATAAAGCTATTGTTTGCTCGCACTCCATCTTTGGTAAGGATGAACATTAAGCAAAATAGAGCCTTTGATTCCACAGAAGAAAGAAATATCACGACAGAATTAATGCGTTTTCCTAGAGCATCTCCCAAGGCTGAGCTTTTTTATTTTCCATGTGTGTCTTAAATAGTACCACTACCAGCTGACAGTAAGGTAAGATATTTGGACCCCTTTCTTTCCTGAAGTATTGTCACATGTGCAAGAAATTATTAAAACAATATATCTACCCCCACATTTTCAAATTCCAAATAGTTTATAATAGTCGTGCCCTAGTGCTTTGCTCATTACTTTAAGATTTTTAGTTGGATATTTTAAGTCTTCTACTGTAGTAGTTTAGTAATTCATGCTTTTGCTTTGATTATAAATTTATAATCAAAGATTCACTATTGCTATAGCCAAATTGAATATATTTATATTTTTATGTAGAGGTTTGTTTTCAATTGCTGTGTCATCACTGTGTTACGGAGGCTGGCTTTACAATGCTGTAGCAAACCAGTAGAACTTGTGTAATATTGCCCATGAATTGCATATAAAGATTCCTGGGTTTTGGGCTACTTTTGCAAAGCAGATTCACAATTAAAAGCTTCCAAGAATAAATCTTTGGCCAAGTTATTTAACGCCATCAGTAGGTTAAACTAATTCTATGATTTACTATAATGCACTAGTTCTTTAGCTAAAATAAACATATATACATTCATGTATCACTGGACAAAAGGGTGTACTCCGAATACACGGATATGTTAAATTTCGAAGCTTTTAAGTTGATTCTACTAAATCAGTGTCCACCTGCGTGGCACAAGGACACATATTTGATTAAAGCTAACACATTTCTTATATTCTTTGTTAGCACAAAAACATTCAAGTGTTTAATTAATGGATGGTCTTATCAGTGTTACTTGAAGATATAGATTTTCTGTTTCATTTTGATAGTTGATTGATCTACTCTGTAATTACCTACTCTCAGACAAAAGGGGTATGCTGCTAGTTTTATGTCTGATGGAGCAAGCAAAAAATGAAGAAGACATAAAAAATAACCTATTGTTCAATTTTCTATAGGTGATTACCAGGTTTAAAGCATGTATGAAAAACTTTCACCACTTCTTGACCATAAAGAGGTAGCGGACGCAACCTTTTAGGTAGGAATTTTCTACTTCTAAGTACATTTAATCAACTTATAAGGATTGGACTCCTTACTCTTCTTGATGATATTTAGGATGGACGCTTTAGTCATGTAGTTTACTTTCTTATTGACAGTACGGAATCCTCTTTATGTTCATTCAAATGATGAAATGCTTTGTGTAATTTTCTATTTTGAACGTAGTAAAAGTACAAACACAAAAATGAACTCTGATAGACCATGTTTAAGATATGTAGCATCTATGCCTACTTACCGCTGCAAGTTTGCTTGGTCTGACATGATATCGACTTCTTTGGAACCTTGCAGGATCTCCAGGATTGGATTCCTTACTCTTCTCGATGAGATGTAGAAAAGGATACTTCAGTCATGTATTTTGAGGGCATCTGCGTTCTTATTATGGGAAAACATTTAGGAAAATGCTTCAGTGCTGGCTTCTAGGGAAAAAGACAGCCAAGTATGTATAGCTTATAAAAAGTAAGAGATTTTTTCTATGTTTGATACAAATAGAACTTCCCTTTGATTTGGATTTGCCTTTTGGTGCTGCTTTTCTGCTTTTTGGTAAACAGAACTTATCTATCACGTTGACTTAGTAAGATTTGAGAGTTCATGTTGTCAAATGTAAATGCTACTTCTAATATCTAAGTGGAGTCAACTTACTGGCTATCTTTTATTTTCGGGGAACAAGAGAAATTAAATCATGCTAGACATAGGTTGTCTTTCATTAAATTAACACTGGTTATCCACCGAGTTTCGAAGCTAGAGTACTAAATTTCTCTAGAGTACAAGTGAGGATTCATGTAGCCGATCCCAACTTGTACTAAGGCTTGGTGTTGTTCTACATCTTTTTATTTCAAATCTGACCATTCTCAAAAAAATAGAGATTCAGTGGCACTGGAATCTTTTTTTTTTTGGGTTGAAGAGGTAAGTATTATTGATATTAAAAGTCAGCACTAAGAAAGTAAACCCTGACTAACTATACAAATGATTGTATAAGGTGTAGCAGGGCATTGGCTTCTTCAACTAAATCCAATTTACGCCAAAAAGAAACCATAAACATACAGTCAGATAAGATTTTCCAGATAGAGCTCCTTTTGTCTTTTAAAGCATCTTTTATTTCTTTCTTTCTAGAAGGGGAGCGTTGGCGTAACTGGAAAAATTGTTGCCATGGCCACGAGTTCGAGCCGTGGAAACAACCTCTTGTAGAAATGCCGGGTAAGACTGCGTACAATTTACCCGTGTGGTCTAGTCCTTCCCCGGATCCTGCGCATAGCGGGGAGCTTAGTGCACCGGGCTGCTCTTTTTATTTCTTTCTTTCCAAATCCACCACCAGATGGCAGCAGTTACAGTGTTGTAGGTCTTCTTTAAATGTTTAGATAGCCCCTTTCTATTCGAGCAAAGAAGCAATTCCATTGTTGATCTTGGCAAGGGCCACTTCATCTCCCATTGTGATGTGATTGACAACATCACAAGTGATTCTGTACAAGTGTAATGTTGAACTTGGAAGCTCTTCATCCCAATTTCCAAGCACCTCTGAGATAGTAGCATGATAAAATCTCTCATGAGACATAATATGAAAGACATGAGAAGGAATTGAAATGAGTCTGTTGGAACTTTCCGTCCTCTATGTACAAGTAGGGATTCTGGATCATTGGATTGTATATACCAAAGTCCTTCTCGAATGGTAAAGAAAATTGAATGCCTAAATAGGGTGTCGATATTGTCATAAGAAATGTCACAGTATCTCTGAATGCTATAAAATGAAAAATAAAAAAAAGCATAAAGAAAGAAAAAATAAGCATAAAAATACTGACACCGCCGAAGCTAGTGTAGCAACTGATGAGATTGAGGAAACTATATTTTTAGCAACTGAAACTGGTTTCAGATCAAACAAGATGATTTTTAGATTCCGGTTGTTCATATCATATGTGTCCTAGTAGGGACTTGTTTTCTATATATGATTCAGTTGAAGGTGGAGTTGTCCAACTGGGTAATAATATTACTTGTAACATTATTGGCAAAGGTACAATTCGGATCAGAATGTACGATGGTGTGGTGAGGCTCTCACCGATATTAGATATGTTCCTGAGTTGAAGAAAATTCTCATCTTTTTGGGTACTTTAGAATCCCTTTGGTGTAAATTCACTGGCGAAGGTGGAGTTCTAAAAATATTTCAAGGTGCTCTTGTAATCATGAAAGTACACAGATCTGGTTCGTTGTATACTTTATTGGGATCCAATGTTATAGGCCCTACTACAGTTTTCGTATCAGACAACTTGTCTGATTTTGATGGCATTAAATTTTGACATATGTTCATTGAGGCTTTTGCGGAGAAAGTGAAGCAAATTAACTATATCAGCCAAAATTAGGCCAAGGTGGAGATTTGTAATTATGGCCAATATTTTGGCTAGTGGATTCCATCTCACATAAGCATAAGTCTATTTGCAAAGTAGACTTTGTTGGCAATATTCTTTAAAACCTAAAAATATTACATTGTGTAGTGGATATCATTTGTACAAGTTGTATCTTTTCCTTTACAACTAAGAGGTCACGACTTTTTTGCCTATAAAAGGAAAAGCAATTAGTTCATTTTAAACACACAAATTCAAGAGTTTTTCACTCTTATCTTTCTTTCTCCTCCTTTATTTATTAATAGTAATTTGTAAGAGATTTGAGTGTTGGGAAACACTTGTGTGAACCCTTTCTTTGGAGTGATCTTGTGAGGTTATTCTCTTAGGCTATTTGGGATTAATTATAGTATTTACTCTAATGTTGTACTCTCTTTTGTACTCTTGTTGGTATAGTGAAATTGCTCCTCTCCGCTTGTGGACGTAGGTCACACTTACAGACCCACGTTAAATTGGTGTATTCATTATCTGCTTTAATTGTCGTTATTATCAACTTGCATTGTCTTTGTTATTGTCATTATAACGTTGTTTGGCTAAATTCTGCACTACCCTGTTTTTCGATCCTAACAAGTTAGAAGGAGAGATTAGGGTGAAGCGACTTCAAGGTGACGAGGATCTATTGAAGGCGCGTAAAGCAAATCTGCTTTAGAAAAAAAAAAGATTTATCAATATTAGATAACAAACTGAATATCAAGAGACAACTTTATTTGTTTAAAAGCGTGAAGAGATGAGATTCACAAAGTTTCATTCATAATTAATTTTAGTAATTTTTACCTAGCTATACTATATTTGAAACTTATTTACTTATGTTCTCTATGTTTTGTAGATTTTAATAAGTACCTAGGTGTTTCTTACAAATTATATACATTGCTCCTTAAAAGGCTCTCGCCCATTATTAGTGCATTCAATTAAAGGATTCAATTGCATCCTTTCCTTTTTTTTTCGCCTTTCTTCTCCCTTTTTTTTTACATCAAAATCCCTTAATCTACGCTAAGAACGCCCCGACCGGTCTTTTTGAGTTCTAGCGCGTCGTTCGGCGGTTCAAGGCTTTGTGTAGCTTCATTTCAGGTATTATAACTTGTACGTGTGGTCGAAATTGAATTTCGAGAAGTTGGGAGTTGATTTGGAAAGAAAATTCTAATTTTGGAAGCTTTAAGTTGGAAGAATTGGTTAAGGTTTGACTTTTGAGCAAAAGACCTCGGAATCAGGATTTGAAGGTTCCGATAGGTTCGTATGAAGATTTCGGACTTGGGCGTATGTTACGGGTGAGTATCGGATTGTCCGGGAGCAATTCGGCGCTTATTGTGAAAATTTGGCATTTGGAAGTTTTTAGAATTTCTTAAGTTTGGTTTGAGGTGGACTTTGGTGCTGTCGATGTCCGTTTGGGATTCCGAGCCTTGGAATAAGTTCGTGTTATGATTTATGACTTGTGCGCAAAGTTTGACGTCATTCCGGAATGTTTTGGTATAGTTCTGACGCGTTCGTCGAAATTTGAAAGTTTGAAAGTTCAAAGGAAGGTTTCGATCGTGATTCGCAACTTTGATGTTGTTTGGTGTGATTTGAGACCCCGAGTAAGTTCGTAATGTGTTTTGGGACGTGTTGGTATATTTGGTCAAGGTCCCGGGGGGCTTCGGGTGGATTCTGGATGATTAACAGATCGGATTTTAGACTTAAGGAAATGCTGGAGAATTCAGGTTGCTGGTGCAACCGCTTCTGCGAAAGATTCACCGCAGAATTCAGGTTAAGGAAATGTTGGTTCGTTACGTTTTGAAATGGAGCTATTATTATTTCTAAGGCAAGTCGAGAGTAAGTTAGAAGAAGTTGTGTCGGTTAGTAATGGCTGAATCAACATGATTGTGGCAATGATTAGTTCCCTCAACGTGTGAAGTTATACATGTGATTTATAGTTGTACGTGCGGGCTTGACAACCACCACAACTTGATTGATTTGGGAGGTATTTGATTCAAATGGCCTTGTGGTGTAAATGAATTTCGGAAGAGTCATGGCGATTTAGATCACGACTTGAGGTTTGTATTTTCTGCGGTTTGGGAATTCAGTTGCGTGTTGCATTGGTTCTTCTGAAATGAGCTAAGTGAAAGGTTTCTAACCAATGAAGTGTTTATTCTACTAGTAGTTCAGGGGTTATGATGAATTATGGTATTCTCGCGTAGCGACATGATAGGTGCAGTAAGTTGGCATAATCTTTGGTGCCACCTGAGAACGGTGTCCTGTGTAAGAGGCTTTGTGTAATGAATTGTAGAATCTTGGTTGGCTTTACAGAATTTGTACTGTTGGTGATATGGAGGTGCAGACTTTGATACCTGGGCGGAAGGTCGCGGGAGCATACCTCACGGGGAGATTTGTTTAAATATGGCATGTTAGTCACTTGATTGTTAAAGATTAAAACCGAGTATGGAGATATTTGGTACTATCGTTAATGTTAGAGTTTATGCCTGGAAGGCGCTCTATTCCTTCGGTTGTGAACTGTGGGAGTTTGGTCTGGACTGGACGGCTGCTCGTATGTGTCATGAATAGGGCCATTGTGGATCCTTGTAAGGTTATTGGCCTAGTATGGTATGATTAGAATCGGTTTGAGGTCTGTTGGTGGGTCTAATGTGAATGTGTGCTCTACGTCAGCTCAGATATGTTCATTCGTCATAGCATTGCTACGGAGGAGTCATCAGGCATTGGATGTTATTCCCGTCGTCAGCTATTCCGTGTAATCTCTATTGTGCCATGTGGGTTGTGAGGCAGCTTGATTATTTGCACACGTATTGAGGTCCCGTGTAGCTTGTGGTGTTATATGAGCAGGATGGCTCTCGAGATGCAGGTCATTTATTGCACCTTAGTTGTGCTTGGGTTTCTTAGCGTATGATGCTATTCGTCTCCCCAGGATTTGTATTATGCATTTGGCGTGCTTGTGATCGATATTCGGGCATTTCGTAAGTATAAGCGCTATGGCTTGATGTGTGTTTTCTTCTTGATTGTTATGTGTGGATCGGGTGGCATGCCTCCACGAGTATATTGTTTGGATCGGGTGGCACACCGCCACGGGCATGTTATGTGGATCGAGTTGCACGCCGCAACAGTGTCATATTGGATCGGGTTGTACGCCGCAACAACGAGATGTTGAGCATAGTTCCTTACACTTATTTTGTGTCTATTTGTTTTCATCCCTGAGGTAGGTTCACAGCATCTATTCGGCCGTTTATTTTGTTACGTGGGCTGGGTAGTCCTTTTCTAGAGTTCATTTTTCCGTAGGATTCATATTCGAGTTTGTAGCTTGTTGGCGCATTGTGGGTGTCATGATAGATTTTTGGCAGCGTCTGAGATGACTTATTGCCTGAGCAACTTGTACTGGGTGAGACGAGGTTATTGGACATGGGATCAGTGCGATCGGAGTTATGTAGGGTATATTAAAGAGCAAATGTCGTTATTCAGTTCAGAATGAGGTAATGATTCTTGTCAGGAGGATAGACTCTGTGATTTGTTGAATCGGCATGTGATTATTAGTTCTACACATCTCTGCCGTCGTGGCAGTATTTCGAGAGTCGGAACAGGACTTATATGCGTCATGAGGCATGTTGCGGGCACCGGATTCGTGAAATCCCAGCTATTGTGGTCGAAGGATGTTATTATGGGCAACCAACTTATACGGTACATGGAGTGACTTCAGCATATGTGTGTGATCATATTTTGGTACAGTGTGTAGTGAATGATACGGTGTTCGTATGTTAGAATCGGGTCTTGTAGAGAAATTCGAAGGATGAAATTTGGTTCTAAGGCTTATTGACTAAATAAAAAGGGAGGATCTTCAGTCTGACTCGAGCTAATGTATTTAACTGGGTTGTGGTGGCACGGGTAAGTGCACGAGGTGTTAAACAGTGATTTTGGACCACTCCGGAGCAGTTCTTAGCACTTTTGAGGACGAACGTATGTTTAAGTGGGGGAGAATGTAACAACCCGACTGTTCGTTTTGAGATCTGGCGTGTCGTTCGGCGGTTCGAGGCTTTGAGTTGCTTCACTTAAGATATTATGACTTGTACGTGCGGTCGGAATTGAGTTTCGGAAGTTCAGAGTTGACTTGGGAAAGCAAATTCTAATTTCGGAAGCTTTAAGTTGGAAGAATTGGCTAATGTTTGACTTTTGAGAAAAAGACCTCGGAATCGGTATTTGAAGGTTCCGATAGGTTCGTATGATGATTTAGGACTTGGGCGTATATTCAGGGTAAGTATCGGATCGCCCGAGAGCAATTCAGGGCTTATTGTGGAAAGTTGGTATTTGGAAGGCTTTAAAATTTTCTAAGTTTGGTTTGAGGTGGACTTTGGTGTTGTCGATGTCTGTTTGGTATTCCGAGCCTTGGAATAGGTTCGTATTTTGATTTATGACTTGTGCGCAAAAGTTTGGCATCATTCCGGAATGTTTTGGTATAGTTCAGACATGTTTGTCGAAGTTTGAAAGTTTAAAGGAAGGTTTCGATCGTCGATTCGCAACTTTGATGTTGTTTGGTGTGATTTGAGACCCCGAGTAAGTTCGTACTGTATTTTGGGATGCGTTAGTATATTTGGTCAAGATCCCGGGGGGCCTCGGGTAGATTCCGGATGGTTAACAGATCATATTTGGACTTAAGGAAAAGCTAGAGAATTCTGGTTGCTGGTGCAACCGCTTCTTTGGAAGATTCACCACAGCAGCGACCTCACAAAAGCGAGGCAATGAACCGCAAAAGCGGCTGGGAGTGAGCTGGGCTGAGGTTGCAGGTGCGAAGGAATTTCTGCACTTGCGTGATCGCAGATGCGACCACTGGAGCGCAAAAGCGGAGTTTGCGGGGGAAGGCTGGGACCGCAGATGCGGAACCGCACCTGCGGATGAGGCGTCGCAGAAGCGAGGTCGCAGGTGCAGCATTTTGTTCGCAGAAGCGGACTTGGCTGAGCTTGGTGGGAACCGCTCCTGCGATGGGTATTTACGCAGGTGCGGAGCCGCAGAAGCGGCTAATGGACCGCAGATGCGGCTAATGGACCGCAGATGCGAAAGGTCGCTGGGTAGTGTATTCTTTAAAACTGGGGTTTGGCTCAATTCCACTTCATTTCGTTCATGGGAGCCGATTTTGGAGCAATTTTGGAGTGCCATCTTCATCATCTATTATGGGGTAAGTAAGTTCTTCACATTGTGAGTTAAATACATGGGTTGTATGTGGACTTAAGCATGAGAATTTGTAGAAATATGGGATTTTGGTGGAAAAATCTAGAAATTGGTATTTTTGGATATTTACAACAAATTTGGACATGGAATTAGGGACAAAAGGGGTTGCTCTGATGGTAAGCAACCTCCACTTCCAACCAAGAGATTGTGAGTTCGAGTCACCCCAAGAGCAAGGTGGAGAGTTTTTGGAGGGAAGGATGCCGAGGGTCTATTGGAAACAGCCTCTCTACCTTATGGTCGGGGTAAGGTCTGCGTACACACTACCCTTTTCAGACCCCATTAGTGGGATTATACTGGGTTGTTGTTGTTGTTGTTGGACATGGAATTAAGAACAAGTTATATATTTGAGTTCGTAATGTTATGGGTAATGTTTATCTTCGATAATTTTCGAAATCCAGGCACATGTGCCCGAGAGTTAACTTTAATGACTTTTAGAGCGGAGTTGGTGATTGTTAGGAATTGGTTAATCATAAGCATTGGAGTATATTTTGATTGAGTTGCACATTGTTTGACCAGTTTCAGATCGTTTGGCTTGAATTGAAGAGTTAGAGAGGCGTTGGAGCCGGTTTTGGAATTTCGTAGCGAGATAAGTCTCATGTCTAACCTTATGAGGGGAAAACTACCCCTAGGTGATATTTATTGTTATGTGCAAATAGTTGTGGGTGCTACGTACGCACGAGGTGACGAGTGTCCGTACGTAGCTAAAGCATGTTTATGTCCGGGTAGACTTAGGACTTTATCATGTAATAATTGAATTATTTGAACTCATTCTGCTGGCTTAATTAATTAAAGTTATATCTGAATTTGATTTGGAAATAAATATATGTATACTAGGCCGAGCCTTAACATTTTGAGTTGTGGGCGAGTTATTTGAGAAACGGTAAAGATTATATTCATTTGGTGCTCATATACTGTATTGTAAGCACGTGTCTCAAAATTCGGTAACTTCCTTCCTTTCTTGTGGAGCGGACTGAATGCCCCGGCAGCATAATAGATGCATCTATGGTTCGTGTCTCTCGACCCTCGATAATGTACACATTATTCTGGATCGGGCCGAACGACCTCGGTAGAATCGTGCGTTATATCGCTAGTAGTCCGAATATTCACGAGATAAACCTTCCACTGATGCCCAACATTTTTATGGTATTCCTTATTTATTTGATATTGATACTTGGCATTTCCTGAGCTATTAAAGTTGAATACAAGATCGAGAAGTTTATACTTAAAAAGAAATATTTGGAAGATTATGAAATATACAGATTTACCCCACTATCGCTGTGTACTTCATATCTGTTATGAATTATTATATTATTTTATTGGACCTCTAGTAAGTGTCGATGTCGACCCTTCATCACTACTTCTCCGGGGTTAGACTAGATACTTACTGGGTACGCGTTAATTTACGTACTCATACTGCACTTTTGCACTAAATGTACAGGATCTGACATATTCATTTAGTGATCATCTTGGTGCGTAGGCGCATATGTTGAGTAGACTTTATGTGAGATGCAATTCAGACTACACATCGCAGACCACTGAGTCTCCATCGTACTATTTATTTTATCCTGTCTTATTTATATTCTGGACAGATGTTGTATTATTATTGTACCTCTTAGAAAATGCTCATGCACTTATGATACCGGATTTTAAGGTTATACTAGTCGATGCTTAGGGTTTCATACATTATTATCGCCTTTCATTTCTTTTATAAATTACAAATGTTGTACGTTCCCGTGACTTGGAAGTGTAAATCTCCTTTTCTTATTAAAATTTGTGATTTTGAAAGTAATAAAATGAGCAATCAAATTGGTAAATCACCGTTGGCTCGCCTGACGGCGGCGTTAGGCGCCATCACGACCTATACTGTATTTTGGATCGTGACAAAGAATCTCCAGCTTCTCTCTTCCCACCATTGCTGGCAACTTTATACTATTAAAAAATCGTCAACTGTATCGTTCTTTTGCTGGAAGACTAGACAACACTGAAAATGAAGAAATAATCAGGAATTGTCTAAAGTTGACCGTAAAGTCGGTAGGCTTACAAATATTTTTGCAAATTGGGTATAAGTTTAATTATGACCCCAAAACTGGGTATAGATGCAAAAGCCCCCATATACAAGTCACATACAATAAAGATTTTAGAAAGAAAGAAAACAAGATTCAAAACTTACCCCCAACTTGATTATAGAGCAATATTTCGAATTTCGACTGCATTGTATCAATAAGAAATAGAGATTTTGGGTGATCAGTAAGAAAGAGAGAAATTGAGTTTGAAAATCTTTGGAAAAGGAAAAGAATCGGAAATTTGGGGGGAGGGGGTATAAAAATAAAAGAGAGATTTTGAGTGATTATTAAGAAAGAGAGAAAAAAGAAACAGAATCTTAAAAGTAGGGGAGGATTATTGAAAATGGGGGTGGATGTCGTGTAACCGACATGCTAAAATTAAGGGATCTTGACTTTTATTTTTTTTATGGTTTTGTATATAACTTGTAAATATAGATATATAAAGTAATTAATAAGGAACCTAAATAAAGATCGTAAATATGTTTCTATTATAGTATAGCTAGGTAAAATGAGATTTTTACCTAGCTATACTATATTAGAAACTTACTTACTTAGGTTCTCTATGTTTTGTAGTTTTTAATAAGTATCTAGGTTTTTCTTATAAATTATATACATTGCTCCTTAAAAGTCTCCACCTCATTATTAGTGTATTCAATTAAGGGATTCAATTACATCTTTTCCTTTCCCCTCCCCCCCCCCCCCCCCCCCCTTTTCCTCTCCTTTCTCCTTTTTTAAAATCAAAATCCCTTAGTCTATGCCAAGAATCTCCATCTTCTCTCTTCCCACTATTGCTCACAACTTTATACTATCAAACAATCGTCAATTGTATTGTTCTTTTGCTGTGAGATTTGACAACACTAAAAATGAAGTAATATTCAGGAATTGTATGATGATTGTATGATAACTGTATCATAATTGTATCAGATACATCAATCCTAAAATATATTTGTATCATACTTGTATCACAATTGTATCTAACGTATATTTGGTACATTAATACCCAGAATAATACCTGATACAATACTAATAAATTAATATATAATTATCAAATATTTGTGATACAAACTGTGAAATTCGTCATGAGCTCACAACTGCTCGTAACAATATACAATTTTCATATATTTGTAATACAATTCCTGCAATAATTATGATACATATACAATTATAATATAATCGCGATACATTTCTGCAAAATTATTATACAATTATGATCTTTATCTTCTTCCAGTTTCAATCACAATTCTACACTAAAAATCTAATACAATCGTATTATAATTGTATTAGTATTGTATCGAGTATTGTTTTGGGTATAGATCATATACAAGTAAAACTTGCACGGGCACCCTATTTGGTCGCCCCAATTTAATCTATACCCACTTTTTAAATTTTTTTAGACTTGTACCCACTTTATAAACAACTTCAGGCCTTTTTGTCCTTCTCCTCCTCCTCAGTGATTTTATATGGTGTTTGTGAACATATTTTAAGGTAGTTTATGATGTTTTACAGTGGTGAGATATTATGACCTTTTTTTACTATTGCTTAGGGTTTCTTCTTCTTTTTCTTAATTGCAAAATGGATTTGTTAGATTTTGTCACGACCCAATATCCTAACCTGTCACGATGACGCCTATCGTGGTACTAGGGAAGCCGACATTTATGAAATAACTCCTACACTTAACAGAAAACAGACTTAAAGCAGTTTAAATGAAAACAACTTCTCATAAACAGGACAGAAAATCCAAAATACAATGCAGAGATTCCCAACATCGGGGTGTCACTGAGCACTTGATCATCTATACACCACAAGTCTGGAAAATACTGTCTAATATAGTCTGAAACTAAATACAATAAGCGGAAAGGTAGGGAAGGAGAGACAAGGTCTACGAAACGCCGGCAGCTACCTCGAAATCTCCAGAAGACCAACTGTGCGCGGAAATTAACACCCATCATGTCCGAAAATACCTGAATCTGCACACGAAGTGCAGGGTGTATCGTGAGTACAACCAATTCAGTAAGTAATAAGACTAAATAAAGAACTGAAAGTAGTGACGAGCTTTATAGTTATAGTTCAATTACAGTGATTTTAACATAGGAAGGTAGGCATGCTTTCAAGTTCGATAATTAAGGATAAAACAGTAATTTTATGTTAGGTTCAACTGAAACAGAGTGTAATATCTTTCAGAAATTCTCAAGATAGTGGTACATGGTAGCTAAGTGCAACAAATATGAAATCAGATGCATCCTCTCAAGGCCACATTCACTCAGCCCTCCCATTCACTTAGCACTCGGCACTTGCACTCAGTAGGTACATGCGCTCACTGGGTGTGTGTGCAGACTCCGGAGGAGCTACTTCAGCCCAAGCGCTATAATCCGCACGGACAACTCACGTTCTATAATATAATATCTGAATTCGCACGGACAACTCACGTGTCGTACGGTCAACTTACGTGCTATAGTATAATATATGGATCCGTACGGACAACTCACGTGCTATAGTATAATATCTCACAATCAGGCCCTTGGCCTCACTCAGTCATCAATATCTCCAGTCACTCAGGCTCTCAGAAAATCATAATAAGCAGCCTAGACAACAATGATATGATGCATCAAAAATGAACAATAGAGACTGATATGTAATATACAAATAAACTGTGACTGAGTACAAAGCAGTAATTTAACATGTACATGACCTCTGTGGGTCCCTACAATGCCAACATGTAGTCTAAACATGATTTGTGATTCAATTTCTCTAATACATGGAGAATGTACAGATAATAACAGATTATTCAACTACACAGTTCCATGAAATTTGTCCAAGTCACAATTGCTACGGTGCAAGCCCACACGCTCGTCACCAAGCATGCGCGTCACCTCAAAACCAAATACATGACACGTAATACGGGGTTTCGTACCCTCAGAACCAAATTTAGAACTGTTACATACCTCAGTCCTTGTAAATCTACTCCAACACACCCTTGCCTCGCGAAATGGCCTCCGAATGCCTCGAATCTAGCCATAAACAATGCGATATAATCAATACGGGCTAAAGGAATCAACTCCATAAGAAAATACTAAGCTATTAATCAAAATCGAAAATCGGCTCATAAGCCGGCTCCCCGACCCACGTATCGAAATTTGATAAAAGTCACAAAACCTGAAAGCCTATTCAACCGCGAGTCTAACTATACAAAATTTATCAAAATCTGATGCCAAATCGTCATCCAAATCCCCAAATCAAACTCTCCAAATACCTAACCTTAAACTCCCAATTTACCCTTAAATACACACCAACTAGGTGGGAAAATCAATGGGGAAGCAAGATTATTGATAAACAATGAGCACAAGGGACTTACCTCAAGAATCCCCTCGAAACACCCTCTCAAGAATCGCCTAATTAAATGGTGCTTGAAATGTTTGAAATGAAACCAAAATCGCGAACCCTTGTTTTAATACTCTGCCCAGGCTTGTCGCACATGCAACCACATATCCGCACCTGCGGAGCCGCTTCTGCGGAAGCCATTTAAATCACAGGCCTGCATCTGCGCTCCATGTTCCGCACCTGCGGAGCCACTTCTACGGCCTTCCATCCGCTTCTGCGTAAACAAGACTCTCCCTCAACTCCGTATCTACAGAGACTCGCTCGACCTGCGGGCTCGCAGATGCGTTTAACCCCTCGTACCTGCACCCTGCCCAGGCCATCCAGCTCCTCTTCTGCGTAAAACTAGACGCATCTACGGCATCACACCTGTGGCCAATCCCCTGCAGGTGCGATCACACCAAAAGAGCTCCAGCTTCAGCAATGCACTAAGTCTTATTTTGGATCTGATGATCATCCGTAATCAACTCGAGGCCCCCCGGGACCTCAACCAAACATACCGTCAAGTCCCAAAATATCCTACGAACTTAGTCTTGCCCTCAAATCACATCAAACAACTTCAAAAACATGAATCGCATCTCAATTCAAGCCTATTGAAATTAAGGAAATTCGACTTCCACAAACGATGCCGAAACCTATCAAAACACGACTGATTGATCCCAAATTTTGCACAAAGGTCACAAATGACATTATAGACCTACTCCAACTTCCGGAATCCGAATCCGACCCCGATATCAAAAGGTCCACTCCCGGTCAAACTTCCCAAAAATTCAAATCACAATCCGGATACGCTCCTATGTCCAAAATCACCCAACGGAGCTAACAGAACCATCAAAACTCCGTTCTGAAGTCATTTAGTCAAAGATCAACATCCTGTCAATCACTTCATCTTATGCTTTCAACCTCGAGACTAAGTGTCTCATTTCATTCTGAAATCTCACCGGACCCGAACCGACTACCCCGGCAAGTCATATTACAACTATAAGATATAAAATGAGCAGTAAATAGGGGAACGGGGCTACAACTCTCAAAATGACCGGTTGGGTCGTTACATCCTCTTGTTAAACAAACGTTCGTCCTCGAACGGGTCTAGAAACATACCTAGAGCCTCAAATAGGTGTGGATATCTGCTCCGCATCTCCCGCTCGGTCTCCCAAGTAGCCTTCTCAACTGGCTGACCTCTCCACTGCACCTTTACTGAAGCTATGTCCTTTGACCTCAACTTTCGAACATGCCGATCCAAAATGGCCACCGGCTCCATATCATAAGTCAGATCACCATCCAACTGAACTGTGCTGAAATCCAAAACATGAGACGGATCGTCGACATACTTTCGGATCATGGAAACATGAAATATTGGATGCACACTCGACAAACTATGTGGTAAGTCAAGCTTGTAAGCCACCTCCCCAATCCTCTAAAGTACCTCAAATGGCCCAATATACTGAGGGCTCAACTTGCCCTTCTTCCCGAACCTCATAACACCCTTCATGGGTGAAACCTTGAGTAGTACCTTCTCCCCAACCATGTAAGCAACATCACGGACCTTCTTGTCGGTATAACTCTTCTGTCTAGATTGCGCCGTGCGAAGCCATTCCTGAATCATCTTAACCTTGTCCAAAGCATTCTGGACCAAGTCAGTACCCAATAGCCTAGCCTCCCCAGGCTCAAACCAACCCACTGGAGATCTACACCGTCTCCCATACAAGGCCTCATACGGAGCCATCTGAATGCTTGATTGGTAGCTGTTGTTGTAGGCAAACTCCATGAGTGGCAGAAGCTGATCCGAAGAACCCCCAAAATCAATGACACAAGCGCATAGCATATCCTCCAATATCTTAATAGTGCGCTCGGACTGTCCTTCCATCTAAGGGTTAAATGTTGTGCTCAACTCAACATGGGTACCCAACTATCGCTGCACGGCTCTCCAAAATTGTGATGTGAACTGCGTGCCCCAATCTGAAATGACACTAGCACGCCATGGAGACGAATAATCTCTCGGATGTAAATCTCAGCCAACCGCTCCGAAGTATAAGTAGTCCCAACTGGAATGAAGTGCGCGGACTTGGTCAGTCAATCCACAATCACCCAAATAGCATCAAACTTTCTTGAAGTCTGTGGGAGCCCAACTACAATATCCATGGTGATTCGCTCTCATTTCCACTCTGGAATCTAACCTATGAAGCAATCCGTTTGGTCTCTGATGCTCATACTTTACCTGCTGACAGTTGAGGCACCGAGCTACAAACTCCACTATATCCGTTTTCTTGTTTTTCCACCAATAATGCTGCCTCAAGTCCTGGTACATCTTTGCGGCACCTAGATGAATGGAATACTGCGTACTGTGGGCCTCCTCAAGAATCAACTCACGTAGCCCATCCATATTAGGCACACAAATCTGACCCTGCATACTCAATACCCCATCATCCCCAATAGTAGCATCTCTGGCATCACTGTGCTGAACTGTGTCCTTAAGGACAAGCAAATGAGGATCATCATATTGGCGCTCTCTGACGCGATTGTATAAAGAAGACCGATAAACCACATAAGCCAAAACTCTGCTCGGCTCAGAAACATCCAATATGACAAACAGGTTGGCCAAGGCCTGAACATCCAAGGCTAAAGGCCTTTCTGCTACTGGTAGATATGCTAAACTCTCCAAACTCTGCGCCTTGCGACTCAAGGCATCGGCCACCACATTGGCCTTTTCAGGATGATATAGGATGGTGATGTCATAATCCTTAAGCAGCTCCAACCATCTCTGCTGCCGCAAGTTAAGATCCTTCTGTTTAAACAGATGCTATAGACTCCGGTGATCGGTGAAAACCTCACAAAGGACACCATACAAATAGTGCCGCCAGATCTTCAAGGCATGAACAATAGATGCTAACTTGAGGTAATGGACATGATAGTTCTTCTCATGTACCTTCAGCTGTCTAGATGCGTAGGCAATCACCCTAACGTCCTGCATCAACACCGCGTCGAGACCAATATGCGACATATCACAATATACCGTATAGGACCCCGAGCCAGTAGACAACACCAATACTGGGGTTGTAGTCAAAGCAGTCTTGAGCTTTTGAAAGCTCTCCTCACAATCCTCGGTCCACCTAAACGAAGCACCCTTCTAGGTCAATCTGGTCATAGGTGCTGCAACAGACGAGAAACCCTCTATAAATCGACGGTAATACCCCGCCAAGCCAAGAAAACTCCGTATCTCCGTAGCTGAGGATGGTCTGGGCTAACTCTGCACTACTTCAATCTTCTTCGTATCTACCTTGATCCCCTCACTCGATACCACATGGCCCCAAAATGCCACTTAATCTAGCCAGAACTCACACTTCAAAAATGTTGCATACAACTTCTCTTCTCTCAAGGTATGGAGCACAGTCCTGAGGTGCTGCTCATGATCCTCCCAACTCCGAGAGTACACCAGAATGTCGACAATAAACATAATGATGAAGGAGTCAAGATAGGGCCGAAATACACTGTTCATCAAGTGCATGAATGCTGCCGGGGTTTTGGTCAGCCCAAAAGGCATCACAATGAACTTCTAATGACCATACAGAGTCCTGAAAGCAGTCTTCGGGATATCTAGCTCCTAAATCTTCAACTGATGATAGCCTGAACGCAAGTCGATCTTAGAGAACACCCTGGCACCCTGAAGCTGATCAAATAGGTCATCAATACGTGGAAATGGATACGTGTTCTTCACTGTAACCTTGTTCAACTGGCAATAATCAATACACATTCACATAGAACCATCCTTCTTCATTACAAACAAGACAGGACCACCCCACGACGACACACTAGGCCTATTTAACCCCTTATCAAGGAATTCCTGAAGTTGCTCTTTCAATTCCTTCAACTCAATCGATGCCATATGATACGGTGGAATAGAAATGGGCTGAGTGATCGGCGTCAAGTCAATACCAAAATTAATATTCCTGTCGGGAAGCATGCCCGACAGGTCTGCAGGAAACACATCCAAAATATCTCGCACCACCAAGACATAATCAATAGTAGGAGTATCAGCTCCCTACAAAGGCCAAATAAGATAAATAACCCTTCCCAACCATCCGCTGGGCCTTCAAATATGAAATCACTCTGCTGGGAATATAGTCTAGAGAACCTCTCCACTCGATCCTTGGCAACCCCGACATCGCCAACGTCGCAGGAGCGTGACAATCCAGAACAGCATGACATGAAGACAACCAATCCATACCCAAGATCACATCGAAGTCCACCATACTAAGCAATAAGATATCAACTCTAGTCTCCAATCCCCCAATAGTCACTACACACGATCGATATACACGGTCCACAATAACACTATCGCTCACTGGCGTAGATACATGAACAGATGAAACTAAGGACTCACGGGGCACATTTAGATAATGAGAAAAATACGATGATACATATGAATAAGTGGAACCAGGGTCAAATAATGTAGAGGCATCTTTATGGTATACTGAGATAATATTTGTGATCACTACATCAGAGGCAGCAACATCTGGTCTGGCAGGGATAGCATAAAATTGGGCCTGACCGCCCCTTGCTCGGCCACCCTCTCTAGGGTGACCTCTAGTTTCCTAGGCCCCACCCCAAGCTGGCTGAGTGGGTGGCGTAACTGCTGGTGCTGGTGCCATCTGCCTAGAACACTGTTGTGGAGCCTCACTCAATAACCTAAGGCAATCCCTCTTGATATGACCAAAGTCTCCGCACTCGAAACAAACCCTCTTGTGACGGAACTGTTGCTCCGGATAACCCGAGGAACTACATGTAGAAGCCTGAGCGGACGAGGCATGGTGAGAACTCTACTCTGGTAGTGCACTGAATGAAGACTTGCCTAAATGAGCACTATAAGAAACGTGGCTAGCTGATGCGCCACGATGAGCTGGACGAGTCGTCTGAGCGGGCCTATAAGGACGACCCCTACTGTGGTAGGACTGCCCCCAGAAGGTACATCAACGAAACCGCCAAACCTCGAGGCCTCTTGGCCTCCCTCTTACCACGCTCCTGGAAACAGACCATCTCTATTTTCCGAGCAATGTCAACGACCTCATCAAAAGTAGCACCTGATACACTCTCCCTAGAAATAAGCAAGTGCATCTGATACGTGAGGCCATCAATAAACCTCATGATCCTCTCCTTATCAGTGGGAACCAACCAAACTGCGTGACGAGCTAACTCAGAAAATCTCATCTCGTACTGGGTTACAGACATGCCATCCTGTCGAAGCTGCTCAAACTGTTTGCGCAGCTCCTCCCTATGAGACTGTGGCACGAACTTCTCCAAGAAGAGAACGGAGAACTCCTGCACCGACCGGCCTGCGCCTCTCATAACCCTCCCACCATCTGAAGGCATCACTAGAAAATTGAAAAGTAGTGAACGAGACCTCACTGGCACTTTTCCAAGAAGCCCTGGGCATCCTCCGACTCAGCACTAATAAATGATGGAGGCCGAAGCCTCTCAAATCTCTCAAGCCTCGTCTCCTCATCATCAGTCATAACGGGGACCACCGGGGCCTCAACAACTACAACCGACTGGGCTGGTAGAACCTCCAGTGTCTGAAGTCCCTACATCGCCTGCTCTGGAGTACGTGCAGTAGGGGTATGAGTACCTCCCCAGCCCTGAGAAGTGGCTAGTGCGGCTTGAGCCGATACCACCTGAGCAAGGCTTGTACAAGCCGTCAATATCTGGGCCAAGGCATCCTGGAGGCCTGGAATCATAATGGGTACAGTTGGTGCCTGAGCGGGCCCCACTGGCTCAGCTACATCTAGAACTTGTTCCTGAGCTGGAGCAACTGGTGTATCTGCAGGTGCTGCTTTAGCTACCGTACGAGCTGCACCTATTCTCATATCGCGATCTCGGCCTCTCATGGCCCTAGCTGGTGGTACTGGTGGCTGTCCATCCTGTCCAATAGCACGTGTCCTCACCATCTGTGAGAGAATAGAATACAGAAGTTTAGTTACCGGAACCAACAAATTCGCACGACAAGAATACAAAAACGTGAAATTTCCTAAGGGTTCGGCAGCCTCCCGAAGATAAGTACAGACGTCTCTGTATCGATCCGCAAGACTCTACTAAACCTGCTCATGACTCGTGAGACATATGTAACCTAGGCTCTGATACCAACTTGTCAAAACCCAAAATTCTAATTTGTCGAGATGGCGTCTATCGTGGTACTAGGCAAGCCGACATTTATGAAATAACTCCAACACTTAATAGAAAACGAATTTAAAGCAGTTTAAATGATAACTTCTCATAAACAGGATAGAACGTCCAAAATACGATGCGGGAATTTCCAACATCGGGGTGTCACTTAGTACATGAGCATTTATACATAACAAGTCTGAAAAACACTGTCTAATATAGTATGAAACTAAATACAATAAGCGGAAAGGTAGGGAAGGATAGACAAGGTCTGCGAAATGTCGGCATCTACCTAGAAATCTCCAGAAGATCAACTATGCACGGAAATCAACACCCATCGTGTTCGGAAACACCTGAATCTGCACACGAAGAGCAAGGTGTAGCGTGAGTAAAATTAACTCAGTAAGTAACAAGACTAAATAAACAACTAAACGTAGTGACGAGCTTTACAATTATAGTTCAATTACAGTGATTTTAACATAGGAAGGTAGGCATGCTTTCAAGTTCGACAATTAAGGCCAAAAACAGTAATTTCATGTCAAGTTCAACTGAAACAGAGTGTAACATCTTTCAGAAATTTTTAAGACAGTGGTACATGGCAGCTAAGTGCAACAAATATGAAATCAAATGCATCCTCTCAGGGCCACAGTCACTCAGCACTCGGCACTCGCACTCAGTAGGTACCTGCGCTCACTGGGGGTGTGTGCAGACTCCGGAGGGGCTCCTTTAGCCCAAGCGCTGTAATTCGCATGGACAACTCACATGCTATAATATAATATCTGGATCTGCATGGACAACTCATGTATTGTACGGACAACTCGCGTGTTATAGTATAATATCTGGATTCGCAAGGACAAATCACGTGCTATAGTATAATATCTCTCACTGAGGCCCTCGGCCTCACTCGGTCATCAACCTCTTCAGTCTCTCGGGCTCTCAGAAAATCATAATAAGCAGCCCAGACAGCAATGATATGATGCATAAAAAATGAACAATAGAGACCGAGATGTAATATACAAATAAACTGTGACTGAGTACAAAACAACAATTTAGCAGATAATTCAATATGTACACGACCTTTGTGGGTCCCTACCATGCCAACACGTAGTCTAAACATGATTTGTGGTTCAATTTCTCTATTACATGGAGAATGTACAGATAATAACAGATTATTCAACTACACAGTTCTATGGAATTTGACCAAGTCACAATTGCTACGGTGCACGCCCACACACCCATCACCTAGCATGCGCGTCGCCTCAAAAGCAAATACATGACATATAATACGGGATTTCGTACCCTCAGAACCAAATTTAGAACTGTTACTTATCTCAGTCCGAGCAAATCTCTACTCCAACACACCCTTGCCTCATAAAATGGCCTCCGAATGCCTCGAATCTAGCCATAAACAATGCGATATAATCAATACGGGCTAAAGGAATCAACTCCATAAGAAAATGCTAAGCTATTAATCAAAACCAAAAATTGGCTCACAAGCCGGCCCCCAGACCCACGTCTCGAAATTTGATAAAACTCACAAAACTCGAAAGCATATTCAACCACGAGTCTAACCATACTAAATTTATCAAAATCCGATACCAAATCGTCACCCAAATCCCCAAATGAAACTCTCCAAATTCCTAGCCTCAAACTCCTAATTTACCCTTAAATACACACCAACTAGGTGGGAAAATCAATGGGGAAGCAAGATTATTGATAAAAAATAAGCACAAGGGACTTACCTCAAGAATCCCCTTGAAACACCCTCTAAAGAAACACCTAAACTGTACTTGAAATGTTTGAAATGAAGCCAAAATCGCGAACCCTTATTTTAATAATCTGCCCAGGCTTTTCGCACCTGCGACCACATATCCGCGTCTGCGGAACCGCTTATGCGGTAAATTCTCCGCTTCTGCGGAAGCCACTTAAATCCCCCAGGCCCACATCTGCGCTCCATGTTCCGCACTTGCAGAGCCGCTTCTACGGCCTTCCATCCATTTCTGCGGAAACATGCCTCTCTCTTAACTTCTCATCTGCGGAGCCTCGCTCGCACCTACGGGCTCGTAGATGCGGTTAACCCCTCGCACTCGTGCCCTACCTAGCCTAGCCCAGCCCAGCCCAGCTCCGTTTCTACGTAAAACCAGCTGTATCTGCAGCATCGCACCTGCGGCCAATCATTCACAGGTGCAATCACACCAGAAGAGCTTCAGCTTCAGCAATGCACTAAGTCCCATTTTCGATCCGATGACTGTCCGAAATTAACTCGAGCCCCCCCAGGACCTCAACCAAATATACCATCAAGTCCCAAAACATCATATGAACTTAGTCGAGACCTCAAATCACATCAAACAACTTCAAAAACACAAATCGCACCCCAATTCAAGCCTATTGAAACTAAGGAAATTCGACTTCCACAAACGACGCTGAAACCTATCAAAACACGGCCGATTGATCCCAAAGTTTGCACACAAGTCACAAATGATATTACATACCTACTTTAACTTCCGGAATCTGAATACGACCCTGATATCAAAAGTCCACTCCCGGTCAAACTTCCCAAAAATTCAACTTTCGCCATTTCAAGCCTAATTCCACTACTGACCTCTAAATCACAATCTGGATATGCTCCTAAGTCTAAAATCACCCAACAGAGCTAACAGAACCATCAAAACTCCCTTTCGAAGTCGTTTACTCAAAGATCAACATCCGGTCAATCACTTCATCTTAAGCTTTCAACCTCGAGACTAAGTGTCTAATTTCATTTTGAAATCTTACCGAACCCGAACCAACTACCCCGACAAGTCATATAACAGCTATAAGGTATAAAATGAGCAGTAAATGGGAGAACTTGGCTACAACTCTCAAAACACCGACCGAGTCGTTACAGATTTATTATTGTTTTCACAAATTGATAATTGGGGTTTTTGCTTGATGATATGTAGAGGTTATGTTTCAAATTTGAGCTCATTTGGAGTAGATTTAAGTATCAAATCATATATTAGATTATTATAATTCGAAAAAATTTCTGTTTCTGGGCAATTTGTACTTCAGGCCTATTTGGCCTTAAGTGCAGGAAAGCATTGGTTGTATTTTGGACCTTTTGGCCTTAAGTGCATCTGAAGTGCAACGTTTCACTTCAGACTTATTGGCTGTAAGTGCATGAAACCATTGGTTACACTTCAGACATATTTGGCCTTAAGTGCATTTGAAGTGCAAGTTTTCACTTAAGACTTATTGGCCTTTAGTGTAGGAAAACGTTTGTTGCACTTCAGACCTTTTGGCCTTAAGTGCATTTGAAGTGTAATTTTTTACTTCAAACTTATTGGCCTTAAGTGCATGAAACCATTGGTTGCACTTCAGACCTATTTGACCTTAAGTGCATCTAAAATGTAATTTTTTCACTTCAGACTATTATTTTTTAACTTCAGACCCGATAAGTCTGAAGTTGATCGTAAAGTGGGTAGGCTTGCAAATATTTTTGCAAAGTGCGTATAGGTTCAATTGTGATCCCAAAACCAGGTATAGATGCAAAAGCCCTCATATACAAGTCACATACAATAAAAATTTTAGAAAGAAAGAAAACATGATTTGAAACTTACCCACAACTTGATTATATAGCAATATTCTGAATGCATTGTATCAATAAGAACTAGAGATTTTGGGTGATTAGAAAGAAAGAGGGAAATTGAGTTTGAAAATCTTTGGAAAAGGAAAAGAATCGAAAATTTGGGGGGAGGGGGTAAAATAAAAGAGAGATTTTGGGTGATTATTAAGAAAGAGAGAAAGAAACAAAATTTTAAATGTAGGGGAGGATTATTGGAAATGAGAGTGGACATCGTATAACTGGCATGCTAAAATTAAGAGATCTTGAATTTTTTTTATGGCTTTGTATATAACTTGTAAATATAGATATATAAAGTAATTAATAAGGAACCTAAATAAAGATGATAAATAGGTTTCTATTATAGTATAGCTAAGTAAAATCCCTTAATTTTATAAGTATCAATACCAATGTTGTGAAATTGTTTTTTGGTTTAGTTAGCATATTGTTTTAGTACCCAATGATGACGGAACTATATAATTACCAAAAGTCTTTATGAGAATATGCATTAAAATGATATTATGTTTTTTCGTCTCTTTAAATATTGGTGATTGTATAAAGCCAGCCACTTGAAGCAAATCTACATGATAAAAAATGAGTTGTAAATAATAAAGAACATATATTATGAAATTGTCTTTTGTTTTCGTAGGAATATAATTTTAGTACATTATGAAAAAGAACATTCATGTTTTATTAGTAACAAACTCACGTAACTATTAAACGTTTGTATCAGAATATGCACTACAATTATTATTATGTTTCTTTGTCGTCCTAATATGAATGATGACATCAATACACACAGTAATAATATAATTTTGTATTGATAAAGCTCTAATTCTTTAACTATCGATTATTACTGTATCGTTTATGTCACGACCCAAAATCTCATATGTCGTGATGGCGCCTATTTTAATACTAGGCAAGCCGACAACCTCAATAAACCACAATTTCTTTTAAGTTGAAAACACAATAAATAAATTTAAGAGTAAAATCCCACAAGCTTTTGATACAAAATACTGTCTTTATACAATATACTCCCAAAACCCGGTGTCACTGAGTACATGAGCATCTAAATGACGACACAATCTGATTGATAAAAATACTGTCTGAAAATATAGAACATCACAAATAACTGAAAGGGAAGAGAGTCAAGGTCTGCGGACGCCAAGCAGCTATCTCGATAGTCTCCAACAGATAAATCCATAAATCTAGCCACCACCATATCCGGAAGTACCTGAATTTGCACACGAGGTGTAGGGTGCAGTGTGAGTAGAACCAACTCAATAAGTATTGCAAATAAACAGGACAAGATAAGAGAAGCTTAATTTGTTGAATTCACTAGTTAAATTAGTACAATTATATACTGCTCAACAGTATTATGGCATGTAGGGGAAAGAAAGCAAGTAAATCAGAGAATGATCAAGAAAATACAAGTTTCACACATTGCATGAACAACTCGCGTGCTGCATGGACAACTCACATGCTAACAATAGAATCTGCACGGATAACTCACGTGTCAATAGTATCAATATATGGATCCGCACAGACAACTCACGTCCTGTACGGACAACTTACGTGCCAAAGTATCAATATATAGATCCGCATGGATAACTCATGTATTGCACGGACAACTCACGTGCCAAAGTATCGTACAGTAGCTATAAAGCAAGGGTACAAGTATATAATGAATGAAATAAAATTTCTTCTCCCCGGACTGGTATAAATAACATGCTAAAGTGTAGGCCTGTGCAAAGTGTGTTATCGTAACAAATCCGGAAATTTCATCAATGAAAAGCATTTATCAAGTTTGTTCCGGGATTTAAACCTCTGAGTAAACACATCATAGTTTACTTAAATCACATAAATTGTTACCACATATTAGATATCAAAGCTCGAAACTTAACAGTCATTTATGGGCTTATAGGAGCCCGAGCACAACCCAAACATGAATAAACAACCCCGGTGCCCACATATGGGATGATCCCCACACATGGGCGCATCCAAAAGCAAGTGGATATCACAACAATTCAGGCAACTAGTGCCTCAACCGAGTTTAAATATGATTCTTACCTCAAGCAACTCGAATCTCTCCGCTAGCAAGTCCTTGTCTTGCGAATCGGCTTTCGAACGCCCCGAATCTAGTCACGATAATTCGATATAGTCAACACAAATTATATGAATCAATTCCATATAAAGATACTAAATTTTACCAATTAAATCCGAAAATTCATCCAAAAATTAATAGCTGGGCCCATATCTCGAAACCCGACAAAAGCTATAAAATATGAACGTCCATTCAACCACGAGCCCAACCATACCAAATTTATCAAATTCCGACATCAATTCGACCTCCAAATCTTAAATTCTTATTTTGAAATCCCTAGGCTCAAATCCTCGAATTTCACCTCAAAAAAATGTAATCTAGTCGAAATACTTAATGATAATTCAATATTATTGACTAATAATGATCACAAGTGACTTACCTCAAGTTTTCCCGTGAATTCTCTCTAAAACATTACCCCAAACCGTGTTTGAAATGTCCAAGAATGAGAAAATCTCGGACCCCTCTATTTTTGTAACCAGATCAGTGCTTTCGCTTCTGCGGAAGTTTTAGCCGCATCTGCGGTCTCGCAGATGCGAGAATTGCTTCGCTTATGTGGCTTCCTCGCTTCTACGATCGCATCTTCGCATTTGCGTTCTCGCAGATGCGGAACTTCCCACGTATCTGCAAACTCTGCCCACACTGCTCCAGCCCGCTTCTGCTATCACCATGTCGCTTCTGCGGTCACGCACCTGCGACTAATTCTATCACAGGTACGATTGAACTAGAACTGGTAATTTTTCAGATTTTCTCCAAGTCCAAGTTTCGATCCGTTAACCATCCGAAATTCATCCGAGGCCCCGAGACCTCAACCAATTACACCAATAATTCCCAAAACATCATACGAACTTAGTCGAGGTCTCAAATCACATCAAACAATGCTAAAATCATGAATCTCACCCCAATTCAAGCCTAATGAAAACTAACGAATTCCAACTTCTATATTCAATGCCAAAACTTATCAAATCAAGTCCGATTAACCTCAAATTTACACACAAGTCATAAATGACATAACAGACCTATTCCAATTTCCAGAATCGGATTCCGACCCCGATATCAATAAAGTCAACTCCCGGTCAACCTTCCAAACTTTCAATTTTCTATTTTTGCCATTTCAAGTCTACTTTAACTACGGACTTCTAAATAATTATCCGGATACACTCCTAAGTCCAAAATCACCATACGGAACTATTGGAATCATCAAAACTCTATTCCGGAGTCGTTTACGTGTAAGTCAACATTCGGTCAACCTTTTCAACTTTAGTTTTCATTCTTGAAACTAAGTGTCTCAATTCATTCCGAAACCACACCGGACCCGAACCAACTACCCCAACAAGTCACATAATAACTGTAAGGCACAAAATGAGCAGTAAATGGGGGAACAAGGCTGTAATACTCAAAACGACCGACCGAGTCATTACAGTTTATGACAGACCCTGCTCGCGGATGTAAACCTAGTGTTTATTGTCATGACCCAAATTCCATCAGGTCATGATGATACCTAACCCAACCCATTAGGCAAACCAACGAATACAAATGCAACCCACAATATAAGACAATCATATAAATAAGAAGCAAAAATATAAAATTTCAATAACTATCAAAGAACTGTTGTCACAAGTCATGAGCCATTAAGAGCAGGTTTACAATCCCAATATGAAGATAGATACAACATCTGTTTGAATATATATAAAATGAGATGCAAGTTCTAAACTACTATGAACAAGATAAGAGCTTGTAACCGGAAAGACAGAATATATCCAAAGCTCGCTCTCGAACTCAGCAATATCAGAACTCTAATATCTACATACAAAGTGTAGAAGTCTAATATGAATACAACCGGCCCTGCGTACTCTGTAAATATCAAGAGTAACCTCAACGAAGTAGTGGCAAGATTTTAATCAAAATATTCTCACATTATATAACCTGTGTAGTTCATAAGCATATACAATAACAGAAAAATAGCCAATAAACAGTGAGTATCAATAATAAGGGGCATCATCAAAGAAGAAGATAATAAGCATGCCTTTTCAAATAACAAAGTCAAAAGCATATACAAATGCACCACTTTTGCATATAAAGAAGATAAGTAACAAGTAGTAAAGATTCAAACTTTACATCAATCGACAACCTCCAAGTATCTAACGCCCTGCTAATATCTCCCGTGCATATGCAAAATGCATCAAATATCATATGAGGATGATATACATGAATGATGCAGTAAGAATGCATGCATATGTGTATCTCATGTTAAAACAAAAACCCGTCGGTTTGTCACATCATGCACACACACACACGACATAAAGTAACATGAGAAATCACGTGACTCCGAAGAGATGGATCTAATCCATGTGCCATATGAGTATAATAGCTCCAAATTTATTCATCAATTAAGCATGAAAACACTCGTCATGCCAATATCTCTCTCATCCTCACCATGCATATATGTATATATATATTAATCCCCACTGAAACACTCATCATGTCAATATCCCTCTCATCCTCACCATGCATATATATAAATCCACACAAAAACACCCATCATGTCAATATCACTCTCGTCCTCACCATACATATATATCAATTCGCACAGAAATACCCATCGTAACAATATCCATCTCATCCTCGCCATGCATGTACATGGGAGACTACCATGCATGATATAGTGCATATGTACAAGAGGGATGATTATGCATGGTGCATGTATATGTACAAGAAATACTCGATATACATGGTGTATGAATACGCATAATGTATGACCATGGATATAACACATAATCCAACTCATATTTAGCCCTCATGCGCAAATAAAATGCCAAAAGCCTAGACATGATCTCTAACATGAGTAATAGTATTCAAGTAGTCATGCAAATAAGTAAAGCACATCACGAGTAGAACATGTATCAAAACAAGGTATAAAGAATCCTAAAATCCACCAAGCATGGTACAACCTTAATATCTGCATATACGCTCATCACTTTGCATATACATCACCTCCAAGCATGTAGCATGTAGCATATAAGTCCATTTTAGGAAAACTTTCCTCAAGTCAAGGATAAGTGTAATAGCCCGACCAATCGTTTTTCTTTCTAGATCCTCGTTCCCTTAAATAAGACTCCCCGTATATGCTTTTACTGTTTTATGACTTGGGGAGATGGTTAGTTCGGGTTTGGAAGGTTCGGGTTGAAATTGGAACACTTAGTTCCTTAATATTGGCTTAAAAGTGTTAAGTTTGATTTGGATCAACATTTTTAGTAAACGACCTCGAAATCAGGATTTGACGGTCCTAATAGGTTCGTATGATAATTTTGGACTTGTGCGTATGTTCAGAGAATAGCTTTGTCAGGTCAACCGACATAACTTCTTGCAGTATTCAGTCCAACTCAAAATTAGGAAATACTATACTCTAGCAAACATAGGTCATATTGCATAAACCTTAGGTGAATCGGTCCTTGGTATCGACACACAATTAGGAAATCCACCCTAATGTCAACAGCTCATGCACCCAACGACATGACTTTTGTGGAACGACGAAACAATCATGATGAGACACTAAAGATCCGGAGCAAACACTTATCAAACCATTTTTCTACCCTCTTCAAAAATGGAAATCAACCAGAACATCCCCGATATCAATATGATCATGGGAGCACCGCACAAGCTAAAATAATGGTGGAATAACATCCACTGAGGGCATGGAGACGAAATCAGGTCGCACCTAGGAGCATTGACTGCCTTACTGAACATCCGGGCCGACAGGGTGCTTACCCGTTTGCTGATAGAATTCTGCGATCCAGCCAAAGTGGTTTTCAAGTTTGCTGACTCTGAGTTTGTGCCAATGTAGGGAGAAGTTACGAGCTTCACAGAGCTGCCATTTACTGGGAGGAAGCCGATACCACCGTTCACTATGCCCGGCTACAGTTTTCTCGATGCTTAGGGTTTGGCGGGTAGTCAAAGTTTAAGGAACACTGAAGATTGATGGATAAGCCTGGACTAATTGTTCGACATGTTTGGACATCGAGAGAGCTATGAATGGTACTTAGGAGAGTTTCAGTGTCTCTGCCCCATAACCTTCTCTGGTGCTTCTAGGATTGCTGGTTTGCCCACAAAAGAGAGAACATATCAACATTAACTTACTGCATGTGGTCTTGGCAGCATTCCGAGGTAATCTCCAAGCCCCCTTAGTACCTATGGTGTTAGCAAAAATTCTCAGAGCATTGTCTGCATGTTCCCGGTTGTACGGTTTTCTCAAGGGTTGCAACTTGTTTCTCCAAATATGGGTCACAGATCACTTCTTTCCACGAGAGGCCACAGTTGATTACTTTGTGGGCGTTAGCAACATGATTCAAAGTTATAGTGAGAGAATGAGGCATTGGGTCTCCCCGCACAGACATGAAGAATAGAGAGAGATGCTGACCAACTTAAGCGGAGAGTGTATAAATTGAAAGCCGCCGAGGCTGAGCGGCAGGGCAATTCTAAGGACTCCCTAGAATTATTTCATCGAGCTGATAGGACTCAAAGGCATTCAGCCATATGCACCGCTACGAGTTCTCAGGAAGTTTGGGTTGATTCAGGATGTACCTCTCTGGATGAGGACGACACTGTATGAAAACTAGTTCAATGGACAGATCCCGATACCAAGGATAAGGAGACTTTAGGAGGAGTGGAATGATCTAATTATGTAACGACCCCATCGGTCATTTTGAGCATTTGCACTTCGCTCGGTGGTTCGAGGGCATGAGTAGCTCCTTATAAGGTATTATGACTTAAGTGTATCATCGATTTTCGTTTTCGGGTGATTCGGGATTGATTTGGAAGAATGATTCTCATCTTAGAAGCTTTAAGTTAGAAGAGTTGACCAAGTTTGACTTTTGTATATTTGACCTCGGACCGGAGTTCTGATAGTTCCGTTAGGTCCGAATGGTCATTTTGGAATTAGGCATATGTCCGGATTTGCATGTGGATATTTCTAAAAGGTTTCAACACTAATTGGAGAAAGTTGGAAATTTGAAGGTTTGGAATGTTCATAAGTTTGACCGGGAGTTGACTTCAATATTATCGAGTTCGGATTATTATTTTGGGAATTGGAATAGGTTCGTTATGTAATTTGGAACTTGCATGAAAAATTTGAGGTCATTCAGAGTTTATTTGATATAGTTCGGCATGAGTCTGGAAGTTGGAAGTTCATTAGTTCATTAGGCTTGAATTGATGTGAAATTCATGATTTTGGTATTGTTTGATGTGATTCGAGGCTTCTAGTAAATTCAAATTCTGTTTTAGGACTTGTTGGTATGTTTGGATGGGGTCCTGGGGACCTCGAGTGTGTTTCGGGTAAGTTCTGAGCAAGTTTGCGTATTTCAGCACTTTAATGATGTTCTGGAACAATTGAAGTGCGGAAGGGCACATTTTTGGAGTGTTGAGGCAAAGCCCATGTGCGGCCGCAAACAAAATTTTGTGAAGGCACTGGCCAAAGGGCAGACCGCAATAGGGAAATCTGCAGGTTTATTGGTCCGACTTCGGGAGCTTATAACTTGCAATCTCTAAGGCATTTGGAGATGATCCAAAAATAAAAATTATAGCTCTTTGAGTCTAGTTTTCAAAATATTAAACCGTTCTTTATTTGGACATTTGTACGTAAAGTTGTGATCAATTTATTAAAGATTGGTAATGTAGTTACTGCTGAAGTGCGGCCGCAGAACTTGGAAGTGCGGACCACACAAATAAAGGTGCGGTCAGCACTGTGGAAGATCAGATTTTGTACTCTATAAACGGGATTTTGAACTTTTATTTTATTCTTCACCACTTTAGAAACTTTGGAGCTCGGGTTTGAAGGTTTTCACCCTAGACCTTCATCTACAAGCTTGGGGTAAGTGATTCTAACATATATCTATGAGATTTACATGAATCCATCACTACATTTAACATCAAAATATGGGATTTAACAAGAGGAATTAAGGTTTTGTCAAAACATTTCTAAAGTGAATAAGGATTTAAGTGAAACTAGTATGGTTGAACTCGTAATTGAATGAGTTGTCGGATTTTGTTAGTTTTGTCGAGTTCCGAGGTGCGAGCCAAAGTTTGACTTTTTGGTTGACTTTGGGCTTTTTATTAAAGATTCCACCTTTATCGATTGGGTTTGTTTCCTTTGGCATTATTTGATGTTCTTGAGTTACTTTTGGCTAGTTCTGAGTCGTTCAGAGGTCGGTACGTGCGGGATGGCATTTCTAGAGTATTGTTTGGCTTGTTCGGTATTGGATTCAGCTTGTTCGAGGTAAGTAACACTTTCAAATTTGGTACTGAGGGTATGAATCCCTTAACATACGTGTTATGTTTTTGGTGTTGAGGTGACGCACTTGCTAGGTGACGGGCGTGTGAGTGTGCACCGTGTGAATTATGACTCGGTTGGCTCTGTGGTACTGTGTAGTTATTTAATCTTATTTGTATCCATGAAACTTCTATGTTCTAGAATAATTGAGTTGTGATCCATGTTAGAAACCATGTTTATGCTATATGCTTATCATGTTGGGACCCACTGAGGTCATTTTTGCTGTTGAGTTCTTTGCTTAAATCGCAATTACATACTCAGTCATATTCATTTATTTGTATATCATACCTTAGTCTCTGTTATCATTTGTTGTCACATCATGTTATTATTGTTTGGGATGATTGGCATGAGATTTGTGAGCTCGAGAGACTGGAGAGATTGATGACTGAGTTGGGGCCTGAGGGTCAGATTGTGAGTAATATTGATGGGAGCAGGTTGCATGCCGTAGCAGGCCCTATGGGCTTTATATATATTATTGAGGGGATCGGGATGCACGCCGCAGCAGGTCACATTGGCTTTATATGTATTATTATTATATGGATCGGTCTGCATGCCGCAGTAGGACCTATGGGCTTTATATATAGTATTGATGGGATCGGATTGCACGCCGCAATAGGCCATGATGGCTTATCGCTTGGGAAAGATCTGCCCCTCTAGAGTCTGACATACCAGCAGTGAGTGCAGTTTTTATTAATTTATGATGGGATCGGGTTGCGCGTCGCAGTAGGTACCGCATAGTGCTGAGTGACTGAGTGTGCTAAGTGATTGAGCGTGATGAGTGGGAGTGTGAGATAGTGAGATGGAGTACTCTGCGATGTGTGAGTACATGAGTTCATCACTGTGATGCATTATATTTGTCGTGCATACTTGACATACAGACATAGAGATGCATTTCCTCATGCTACACGATTTTGTGACATTTAAGATTCCACATGCACATTGACATGTAGACAGAGAGATGTACTTTCCTCATGCCATCTGAGAATGAAATATCTTATCTGTTGTTGAAAGTTTTCTGGAAAAATTGCAGTTTTCTGATTTACTCATATTTTGGTGATTTCGGTGAAAGATTTGAGTTTTACTGTTACACCAGAAAAGTATGCCTATTTTTCTATAACTGTGAATGAGCTGAGCATCATATCTTTGAGTTATTACTTGTGCTGCTTTTATTATATTATTACAAGTTATTACTGGCTATTGGTGTTGGACTCTGATTGTTGTCCACGCTCGTCACTACTTTCAATCTAACGTTAGATTTGTTACTTATTGAGTACATGAGGTCGGTTGTACTCATACTATACTTCTGCACCTTGCGTGCAGATTTTGGAGTTGATGCTGCTGCGAGTGGCGAGAGTTGGCATTGAAGATGTACCTACATTCCAGTTATAGCTACCTCTTGTTCTTGGTATCTTTAGATTTATAAATCTATTTATGTACATTTCGAACAAATGATGTATTTATTTTATACCAGCTTTGTAAACTCTAAGTCCTAGAAACTCATGATTTATACTATCAGTCCTTGGGGAGTTGTATAAAATTCAGTTATTGCATTTTGACTCTTATCATTAACATTATATGGTGGTTTATTGTTAACTGGCTTACCTAGCGGGTTGGGTTAGGTGCCATTACGACTAGTTGGATTTTGGATGGTGACAAATTATGATGCCAATGTGTAAGAATTTGTGGTGCACTCCAGCTACTATGTCTGGATTAATGAGGAGGATGCGCTAGCCTGACCAAGCAGGGAAGGAATAGCCTGTCTGGAATATGCAGTGGCAGCATTACAAATCTATCATGAGATTCTGCCTCACTACCTTGTGACTACCTCCATACATCGTCAAGTGGTCCCAGGATCAATTGATCATATGCTGCCACCTCCCGAGGATGATGACCGAGTAGTAAAGTGTATACAAATTGAGTCTGAGACATGACCAGAAGAAGATCCGGAAGAGGAGCCCGAGTTCAATGGTGATGAAAAAGAATTTGAAGAAGACCCAGAAAAGGAGCCGGAAGAGGAACAAGACATGGGAAATGATTCCGAGGATGGTTGTTAGTAGCTGGTTGATTTCACCCTTTTCCCCACCTTGTATATTTTATCCTGAACCCTTCCGTTTCCCTAAGGACAAGTCTGTTAAGCCCATGTTTTTCACACAAGTCATATATGACACAACGGATCTATTCCAAGTTTCGAAACCAAAATCTGAGCCCGGTAACTACAAAGTCAATTCTCGGTCAAACCTCTCTACTCTCTAAACTTGAACTTTTCCAAGTTTTGCCAATTCAAGCCAAAATCATCTACGGACCTCAAAATCAATATTCGGACACGCTCATAAGTCCAAAATCACCATACAGAGCTATCAAAACTATCAAAACTCTATTCCGGAGTCAATTACACATAAGTCAACATTCGGTCAACTCTTTCAACTTAGGCTTCCAACTTTGGGACTACATGTCTCAAGTCATTCCGAAACATCCCTGGAACTAAACCGACTACCCCGCCAAGTCATATAATAATAAATGAGAACAGTATAAGTAATAAATGGTAGAACGAGACTATAATACTTATAACGACCGGCTGAGTCATTACAAGTCCAAAAGTGTTGATTCTTTTTCCAAAAACTAATGAAATTGTACAAATTGCAAGCATGTTGGAGAATTGGACCTTAACAAAGAATTCTAACTCAAGAAAAGTATTCTATCTCAAAAAGGCAAGAAGGAGTGCATCAGGCCAAAGTGCAGTCCGCTGAAGCAATTTTGCGGCCATAGAAGAAAGTGTAGTTTGCAGAAATACATCTGCGGCCGCTGAGATGATACCTGAAGCTCAGAGGAATTCATAACAAGTGCGGTCCACACATCAAATTGTGTGGCCGCAAAACCTGGTCGCACCGACAAGATTTCAAAAAGTTCAGAGAAGGTGAAAAATGACCAAGTGTGAAGCCTTGCCAAAGTGCAGCCGCAGATAGAAAAGTGCGTTGTAGAAGCTGAAGTGCAGCCGCGGATGGAATTGTGTGGCTGTAGAATTTCTCCAAGTGAAGAAGAGAAGCAAAGTGCGGATCGCACTTGGAATTGTGTAGCCGTAGAACCTCCCAAAGGGCAGTTTTGTCAACGAATTTCAGGGTACTATAATTAGACGGGAAACACTTTTTCATGGCATGTTTTGAATTGTAATCAGCTGTAGCGGTTATATTTTGCTATTTTGGGAAAGTTGTCACTATTTTGGGTGAACAATCATTAGTTTTATCAATTTAATCTTAGTTTATGGCTTTAATTAGTTCGTTTTCTTTGTTTTCTTCACTTTTTAGCATGAGTAGCTAGATTTTCTCTAGGGTTGTGACCCAACCCTAGTGTGTAAACATTATGGGTCAATTTCGTACTTGTTTATGATTGAGTGTTTATTATTTAGCCTTATTTATGAATTTTTTCTAGAATTAATATTTGCAAACATTGATTCATGCCTATTTGACTTGGTTCTTACTTGAGAAATAGGGACGTAGTCTAGGAAAACTTGGCTAACAAGAAATTGGGCTAGTTAAGGTTTTGGCTAATTTAATTAAAAGATTTAAACTAGAGATAGGGAAAACCCGACTTGAGGTCATGTCAATTGTTTGAATTGATACCCAATTGGGCTTGAGAAAGCCAATTTGGGCATAACCACTCTATAACCGAGAGGTATTGAGTGGGTAATTGATAGTTGAGAGTTATAATAAATCTCGGTCAATAAAACAAGCATTAACCTGATTTACTCATTAGGTTAGCACCTAGGCGAATGTTATATTTCTAGGCTTTTTTCCCATTTGATCAAAAAACATCAAAAACAATTACTCACTTACTAGTTTCTTCTAATTAGTTTAAATTTGTTAGTATTAATTTTAGAATTAGAAAACAAAAACCCTTTGTTGGAAGTGAAATTGAGTTATTTCACGTATCTCATCAAGTGTCTACCCTAACACCCCTTATAAACTCCATGTGGAAATCGACCCCGACTATTATTGGGTGCTATTATTCCAATGATCATTTCCACGCACTATTGAGCACGGATTGGACGTGGATCAATTTTTGGCGCTATTGCTGAGGAGTTTTGATGGTGTTAGCTATATATTTGAGTGTGTTCTTGAAATATCTTCTTTTCCTTCTTTGTTACTAATTTATTGAAGAAATCATAGGTACAAAATGGTGAACAATGAGCTCAGAAATATGCCATTGGGTGAGTTAGATGGCGAGGAGGAATAACTACATGATGTACCTCCAAATCGTTGAGGACGGGGTCAACAAGACAACGTGCCCCCATCACCCCGACCTCCACCACTACAACCACAAGCAACGCAACATCAGATATTGCCCAACGATAGCTATGCTAGTGCAATAGTCCCCCCTCGCATTAGGGCGGAAAACTTTCAAATTACTAATGTGATGCTCACTTTGCTAGACCAACAAGGCTTTTTCACTGGTGCACCAAATCAAAATACCTATATACATTTGAAGGGATTTGTGGATATATGTTGGGGGAGCAAGCAAACTAATATTTCCGAGGATGCTTTGATGCTAAGGCTTTTTCCCTTCTCTCTACTGGGTAAAGCTTTAGATTGGTTGGAACGCTTGCCTAATTATTTGATACATACTTGGGATGAATTGGCGGCAAAGTTTATTGCTAAGTTTTTCTCTCCCGGGCATATGGATACTCTTAGGGATGAAATATTAGCTTTCAAGCAAGAGCCCAATGAACCTTTGCATGAGATTTGGGAGAGGTATCGGACAATGGTGAAGGAGTGCCTGAATAATGACTGACAACCTGATCCAAATATCATGACAATCATCCCAAACAATGATGATATGATGTAATCAATAAATGGCAACACAGACTGAGATATGATATGCAAATGATAGATGTGACTGAGAATATAATTGTAAATTAAGCAAGTAATTCTCAATTTCACTAATAAATGGAGGATACGTGGATAATAGCAAGACTATATGGCTACATAGTTCCACGGAATTGACCAAGTCACAATTTCTACGGTGCACGCCCACACTCCCGTCACCTAACATGTGCGTCACCTCAACACCAACCACATAACACTTAATTCAGTGATTCACACCCATAGCACCAAGTTTAGACGTGTTACTTACCTCAAATCGTGCAAATATATACTCCAACAAGCCCTTGCCTCACGAATCGGCCTCCGAACGACTCGAATCTAGCCGCAAACAACTCGATATAATCAACACAAGCTATAGGAATAAGTTCCATATGATAAAGCTAAGTTCTTTAACAAAAGTCAAAAAGTCAACTCAAAACGTAGACCCCAGGACCACATCTCAGAACTCGATAAAATTAACAAAATCCGAACACCCATTCAACCACGAGTCGAACCATTCAAAAATTACTCAATTCCTATCACAATACGGCCTTCAAATCCTCAAATTAAAGCCTATGAAGTTTCTACAATTTTTCCCAATTTTTCTAATCCAAAACACTAATTAAATGATAAAAAAAATGATAGACTCATGTATAACAACCAAATCCGAGTTAGAATCACTTACCCCAATTAACCCCTTTAAAATCCCTTCAAGAATCGCCCAAATCCGAGGTCTCTAGCTCAAAATATGAGAAATGGGTTCAAACTCTCGATTTTGATATTTAACACTGCTGCCCAGATGCCCTTCTTCGCGAACGCGGAAAGTGCCTCGCGTTCGCGAAGCACGAATCCTCCACTGCCAAAAGTTTCTCTTACGCGAACGCAAGTGTCCAGTCGCAAACGCGATGACCAAACGACCTCATACTTCATGAACGTGAATCCTCAATCGTGAAAGCGTAGGTCTAATGCATGAAGTCACCCAACCTGCCTCTCTTCTTCGCGAACACGGCTCCCTACTCGCGATCGTGATGCACAACCTCACCAAGCCTTTGCGAACGCATCCCTCTACTCGCGAACGCGAGGGGAAAACTTCTCCAACCTCCCAGATACCCTTCGCAAATGCGAGACCCCTCTCACAATGCGTATAAGGAAACCAGACACCAGAAATCTAAAGCTCTACAAGGCCAAATTCAATCCGCAATCAACCCAAAACTCACCGGAGGCCCCCGGGACCTCAATAAAACATACCAACAAGTCCTAAAACATCATACGAACTCGCTCGAAGCCTCAAATCACATCAAACAATACTCAAATAACAAATCACACATTGATTCAAGCCTAATAAACTTATGAACTTATAACTTCCAAAACTAATGCTGGAACATGCCAAACCAATTTCGATTAACCTTAAATTTTGCACACAAGTCATATATGACACAACGGATCTATTCCCAATTTTGAAACCAAAATCTGAGTCCGGTAACTACAAAGTCAATTCTCGGTCAAACTTGAGAAATAGGGACGTAGTCTAGGAAAACTTGGATAACAAGAAATTGGGCTAGTTAAGGTTTTGGATAATCTAATTAAAAGATTTGAACTAGAGATAGGGAAAATCCGACTTGAGGTCATGTCAATTGTTTGAATTGATACCCAATTGGACTTGAGAAAGCCAATTTGGGCATAAACACTCTATAACCGAGAGGTATTAAGTGGGTAATTGATAGTCGGGAGTCGGGTTTTCAAAGGCCCCCAATGTATCAACAACATAGCAACCCACCTCCTTATCTTTCCCATGGTTCAAGTTATTCAAACAATGAGGTGGGGTGTATTGAGAATATATTTAAGCAAATGATGGAAAAGCATTCTGATTGGATGCCCAACTTGCCTCACACAACACATCAATCCGTAATCTAGAAGTTCAAATGGGGAAAATCTTTCAAGCTCTTAATTCTTGTCCTAAGAGTATGCTACCAAGTGACACAATGGTGAACCCAAAGGGTGGTAACAATACGGGATATGCTATGGCGGTTATCACAAGAAGTGGAAGAGGCGGGAATGTACCCACCTCAAGTGAAAGGCAACTTGTGGAGGATGACCAAGTGATACAAGAAAAGGATATCCCAAACAATGATGTTCAAGCAAAAAATGAGGTTCAGATTGACATTGATGATAGTGTGAAAGAGACTCAAGAGGAGATGAACCCATCTAGGAAGCACATCATTGACATACCAGAGCCGGTAGTACAAAAGGCTAAGGCACCATTGCCTAAGCCTCCACCTCCCTATCCTCAAAGACTTGCCAAGCAAAATGGTGAGAATTAATTCAAGAAGTTCATTCAAATGATGAAGAGTCTCTCTATTAATATGCCATTGGTAGAAGTTTTGGAACAAATGCCTGGTTATCCAAAGTTTATGAAAGATTTTGTGACCAAGAAGCAGTCAATGAATTTTGAAACTATCAAGGTCACTCATCAAGTGAGTGCAAGTTTTAATTCTATGGCTCCTAACTTGGAGGATCCCTGTGCTATCATGATTTCTTGTACAATTGGGAGTGCCGAGTTTGCTAAAGTTCTTTGTGATATCGGTGCGTGTATGTATCAATTTGATTCCCTATTTGGTTTTCAAAACTTTGGGAATTGGGAAGACAAGACGCACATCTATGAGGTTGCAAATGGCCAATCATACCATGAAGATGCCATTGGGAGTGATTGAAGATGTTTTGGTCCAAGTTGATAAGTCCATTCTTCCGGCGGACTTTGTTATTCTAGATTGTGAAGTTGATTATGAAGTGCATGTCATTTTTGGGAGACCTTTCCTTGCTACGGGTAAGGCTCTTTGTGATGTGGAAGCCGGAGTACTCACTTTCTGAGTTGGTGCGGCAACCAAATAGCAATGAGGTGTGTTCTTTTGTGATTTTTGTGACCGATGTTATTATTGATGATACAAGTGCTAAAATCAATATTGGTGATATGTTGAAAGCTAGTTTGCTCAACTTTGATGATGATGAGATGGATGGTTTCATGGAGTGTGTGAATTCTTTTGCAAGGAATGAGGTACAACTATGCACCCTAGAAATTATCTTTGGATCTTGAGAATAGGAAGACTTCTCTGTTGAGGAGCCAACTACTTTGGATTTGAATCTATTGCCTCTACACCTCCGGTATGAATTTCTTTTCCCTTGATTTACTTTACCAATTATTCTTTCCTCTTGTTTGAATAACGTGCAGGTTGATTCCACATTGGCGGTGCTGCAAAAGAAAACGAAGGCTATTGGGTGGACTTTGGCAGATACTCGGGGTATAAGCCCCGTATTTTTCATGCATAAGATCAAGTTAGAGGATGGTGCTAAACCGTCCATTGGACATCAAAGAAGAGTCAATGAGGCTATGCAATAAGTGGTCAAGAAGGAGATTATCAAGTGATTGGATGCCAGGGTTTTCTACCCCATCTCTGATAGTTCATGGACCTCTCCGGTTCAATGTGTCCCAAAAGAAGGGGGGCATGACGGATGTTACCAATGATTAGAATGAGTTGATTCCCACAAGAACGGTGACCGGTTGGAGGGTTTGCATGGATTATCGCAAGCTCAACAAAGTCACAAGGAAGGATCACTTTCCATTTTCTTTCATGGACTAAATGCTAGATAGATTGGCCGGCAAAGCTTTCTATTGTTTTCTTGATGGGTACTCGGGCTACAACCAAATTCTTATTGCTCCACAAGATCAAGAGAAAACAACCTTTACATGTACTTATGGTACTTTTACTTTCAAGAGGACGCCTTTTGGTTTGTGCAATACACCTGTGACTTTGCAACAGTGTATAATTGCTATTTTCACACACATGATGGAGGACTACCTTGAAGGTTTCATGGATGACTTCTCGGTGGTTAGGGATTCTTTTGATGATTATCTTTCAAATTTGGACAAAGTGTTGGCTAGATGTGAAGAGACCAATTTGGTGCTCATTTTAGAGAAATGTCATTTCATGGTTGAGGAAGGCATTGTCCTTGACCATAAGATCTCGAAGAATGGAATTGAAGTTGACAAGGCGAAGATTGAGGTGATTTCTATGCTTTCGCCCCAACTTCGATGAAGAGTGTGCGGAGTTTCTTAGGTCATGTGGGTTTCTACCGGTGCTTTATCAAAGATTTCTCTAAAGTGGTGAACCCATTGTGTAAGCTCCTTGAGAAGGATGCCAAGTTTCATTTCAATGATGATTGTATACGGGCTTTTGAAAAATTAAAGCTCAAGTTGACAACCACTCCTATCATTACTGCTCCAAATTGGAGCTTGCCTTTTGAACTCATGTGTGATGCAAGTGATGTAGCGGTTGGGGGTGTTTTGGGGCAACGTATTAACAAAGTTTTTCATCCGGTTTACTATGCTAGTAAGACCATGAATAGTGCCCGAGTCAATTATACCGTTACGGAGAAAGAACTCATTGCTATTGTGTTTGCAATTGAGAAGATCTGCTCGTACTTGATAGGTGCCAAAGTTACTGTCCACACGGATCATGCGGCGGTTCTCTATCTTATGAGAAAAAAGGAATCTAAAGCTCGATTGATGAGATGGATGCTTGTTGCAAGAATTTGATATTGACATTCAAGAAAAGAAGGGTAGTGAAAACCAAGTGGCGGACCACTTGTCTCGTTTGGAGGAGGAGGGGAGGCCACATGATGGCCTTGAAATCAATGACTTTTCCCCGATGGGAAACTATTGGCACTATCAAATAAAGAGGTATCGTGGTTTGCAGATTTTGTAAATTTTCTTGCAAGTGGTATCATTTCGGATGAGTTTTTTTCAAACCAAAGGAATAAGCTCAAAAGAGATTGTCAAGATTATTATTGAGATGATCCATACCTTTTCCGCATTTATACGGATGGGGTGATTAAAAGGTGTGTACCGAAAGAAGAGCAAGGTGATATTCTTGGCGCTGGTCACTCTTCGCCATATGGTAGTCATCATGGTGGAGCAAGAACAGCGGCCAAAGTTCTTAGTTGTGATTTCAATTGTCCTACTCTATACAAGGATGTAAGTAACTTAGTGAAAAGATGTGATGAATGTCAATGGGCCGGTAGAATTTCAAAGGAAAATGAGATGCCTCTCACAATTATCTTAGAGATTGATATTTTTTATGTTTGGTGCATTGAATTTATGGGCCCTTTTGTGAGTTCTTGTGGAAACACATACATCTTGGTCGCGGTGGATTATGTGTCCAAATGGGTTAAGTCCGTCTCCTTACCCAACAATGAGGCGAGAAGTGTAGTGGCTTTCTTGAAGAAGTATATGTTTATAAGATTTGATACTCCACGTGCAATCATAAGCGATGGGGGGTCACACTTTTGCAACAAGACTTTTGACACTTTACTTAACAAGTGTGGTGTTAATCACAAGGTGACGAATCCCTATCATCCACAAGCTAGTTGTTAAGTGGAAGTCTCCAACCAGGAGATAAAGAATATCTTGTCTAAAACAGTGAATGCAAATCAGACAGATTGGTCCAAGAATCTTGATGATGCATTATGGGCTAATAGAAAGGCTTACAAAACACCTATTAGAATGTCTCTATACCAGTTAGTGTTCAGGAAAGCTTGTCAACTTTTGGTGGAACTAGAGCACAAGGCAATGTGGGCCTTGAAGAAATTGAACCTTGATTGGGATGTAGTCGCTAACTTGCGGGTTATACACTTGAATGAATTGGATGAGTTCTGGTACCATGCATATGAGAGTTCGCCCTTGTACAAAGAAAAGATGAAATATATGCATGACAAGTACATTTGGTACAAAGATTTCAAGGCCGGTGATCTTATAATGTTGTTTAACTCACGATTTAGGATGTTTCCTGGAAAGCTCAAGTCCAAGTGGAGTGGTCCATTTGAAATTGTTGGTGTGACACTTTTCGGTGCATTAGATTTGAAGAACAAGAACAATGAAATATTCTGAGTCAATGGTCACCGCGTGTAGCACTACTTGGGTAAAGTTGGAGAGAGCCATATGGTGGCAGTCATTTACTTCACTTGAGGATGCTTAGACATTGCGCCGTGACGCGACATTAAATCTGGCTCTTCTTGGAAGGCAACCCAAGTTCTTTTCCTTTTTATTTTTATAGTTAGATGTTATTTGTTGTTTTTAACTTGATTTAAAGTGTTCTGCAAGGTTGATTGTTACATGAAAGAAGGGTGAACAAAATTGTGTAAGAGAAGAAGAAAATACGGGCTGCACTTTTCAATTGTGCAACAGCAGAATTCAAATTGCCATCATAGGAGACTTTGCAGACCGCACTTATGGAAGCTAAACAAGATGTTAAATGATGAAGTCTCTGAACTTTTTCCCTGTCAGTGCGGAGATCGCGATAGGAATTGGGCGGCCGCACTTAAAATTGTGCGGACCGTATATGAGAATCAAATAATTATTTACCAGGTAGGAGTACGGACCACCCTTGGAATTGTGCAGCCGCACTCGTTCTTTTTCCCTCTTAATGACTCTAAGTATAAATAGGTGTTTTGGCCTCATTTTACACTTTTAACTTTCTTGAGAATTCACTGCTACTCTAGAGCTTACATGAGGATTTCATATTGTCAAATACACACACCCATTTGCACTCACAAGATCTTGTTCACTCACATCATCTGGTATGCTTCATTTCATGTTGATCGTTTGTGTTATTTTGATTTTTGACTTTTTAGCTTCTTTTTTTAGGCCATCTGTTATTATATTTCATCCATGTATCTATGTGGGGTAGATTTGTACCAGGTAGTAGTTAAAACATGCTAGCATGGGTTGGGTTAGTTGAATTTTATCTACATACCATGTTGCCAATTAGATTTGAACAAGTATTTGCAAAACCCAGGTAAAATCTGCGGCCACACTTGAAATTGTGCGGACCGCAATTGGCTAATTGTGGTGACTGGGTGAAGGCAAGTGCTTATGCGGCTGCACTTTAATTGTGCGGACTGCAGAATTCCTAGAGAGACCGCATTTAGGTGAGCAGTCTAGGCCACAGGGGCGATCGGAGCCTATGGATGTGCCTTCATCATCTCAAAATGCTTTTGAGGGTTCAAAAATTGCTAGCCAGGCTTCTGAGGCAGCTGCTCCAGGGTCTGGTTTTGGTGATATTCCTGATGATGGGAGAGGGGGAGAAGGTACATCCATCGGTGTAGATCGGACAAGGAAGAAGAAAGCATGGGAGGATAGAGAAGGTAGTGGATGTCAAGGAGCACCTTGTCCGCGAGTTCTATTCCAATACTTCACATATTCACAAAGGGACATAGGTAACCAAAATGCGCAACCTCAAGGTAAATTTTGATCAGCACATGTTGAATGCGTACTTGGGATTGGAAAGAAGAGGCCATGACATGGCTTGTAGAGATTTTGGCACTATTGCAGAGTATCTGACCGATATGAAGGTAGAGCCCAGGCCGTTTGATACAAAGGTAAAGCCGAAAGGGCCATTTGAGCAGTACAAGTTGCAGGATCCGAGAAACCCGGAGAAGAGTGCTCAGTCTTCTACTACTACAGACCAGTCTGATGAGCCAGTAGTGGTGGTTTCTGATACAACTAATATTCCATCCATATCAGCTAAGCCATTTACTAGTGCAGCAGCTGATATGCCTGAGCTGCCATCTTCATCTCCCTCCACAGCCCCTTCTGCAGAACCTAGGGCAGTCCCTACTCTAATTTTGAGACCGGTGCCCATGCCTACAGGCCCACTTTTTGCTTTGCGAGTCTTAGCAACTGGATGCAGGCAGCTACTTCAAAGCTGTCTGAGATTTCCAATACTATTGCAGGCCAGTCATACACACAGGCACCCCCAGGATTCCACTAAGCTTGATGAGAAGATGGGAAAGATTTTGGACAACCAGAAGGTGATTATGGACACACTGGTACAACATGGTTCAATTATTGAGGGGTTGACCAAGCAGGTTAAGAATATGCGAAAGTCCAAGCCAACAACAAGTCGGTGGATAAGCTTCGGGCTGAGGTGAACTGGCTAGCTACAGATGGGGATTTGCCTTTTGATATGTTGCTTGACCCATCCCAGCCCGACCCAGATGTATCTACATAGGATGCTCTAGCTGGCCAGTCTAAGGAGCCATGCCTTGCCGTCAACACTGCTGACGCAGTGCGTGCGATGTTCACCACTGCTGCCACTCCGAGATATGATGATGATATTCAGTTGGCTGAGCCAACAGAGACTAATGCTACTAGGGACACAGAGATGTCCAAGGACGCTTGGGGAGTTTCTTTGCCCTCTCTCCTTTTACTCTTATTTTGTTAAGCATTAGGGACAATGCTTACTTTTATTCGGGGGGGGGGGGGGGGGGGGGGCTTATTTGATGATACATTTGGATACCTTTGAAATGTAATAATCGAATGATTCTGTTTTCTTTTTGTTTTATCTATCTTTAGAAGTTTCTGCTTTCAATAGCTTCTTTATTTGTTTACTTTGATTTTGTTTATGTTTATAGTTTCTTTTTATGTAGTAGCTTTTACATTTTTTGTAGTAGTGTGGATAATAAGCCTTTGATTTTCTTAATGCCACGGTTCTTTCCAAAGGTGGTCTTTTGTGTGAACCGGGTGAATCTTCCCGAGGATGGATAGTGTAACAACTTATTTAAGGGAATGAGTTTGTTTTCATGTTTAGGTAATAATAATAGTAGTAGTAATGAATAAAATCCCTAAATCAAATCATTCTCTAAAAAGGGTTATTCATGCTTCATTTGGCACCAACACACTTAACTGCGTGCTTATGATTTGAAACAAGGTTTTTGAAAGAAAATAGCTCTAGTTAGTGACATTGAGATTCTTGAGTTGACTTTAATAATCATTGAGTGGTTAAATGGACCATAGTGATCTTTAACTTGAATGTGATCGTTGTAGGCTTTAGATTCTATCCTCTTTTATGGTCTAATTGCATGAGAGGTGAGATAATTTTTGTTTCTAGTCCAAGTATTTGATTGAATGGTAAAGAAGATGATTGGTTCGGAAGATGAGTTGGATTAAGGCATAATT
>AWOL01S0002004.1:9884-21508 GCA_000715115.1 Nicotiana otophora | reverse complement strand
CCCCCCCAGGTGTTCTCCTCTACATCACATCCATGCCATTTAACCAAGAACTCATGGTGACCTTTCCTTGAGGGGTGAATCACTCGATTATCAAGAATAACTTCAGCAAGCCTTTTCCCGATTGAATTGGGGCCTCGAATACTAGTTACTATGAGTTGGCTCCATGAAGGATCCTCCATATCTTCCCGAAAAAGGTTTTAGGAGACTGACATGGAAAACAGGATGGATTTTCCACCAAGCTGGGTTATCCACCCGGTATGCAACTTTCCCAATGCGCCTTTCAATGGACAAGGGTCCAATATATTTTACAATAGGCGAGGGTCATGGACCCCTGCAAAGAAGTACCACTTTGGGATTTTGACCATCACTTTGTCTCCTACTTGATATTCAGCGATGATTTTGATCAGCATGCCTCTTCAGCCGCTTTTGGGATTTGATAAGATAGCCCCGCACTATCTCCAAATTTTGCTTCATTCTTTTCAGAAGCTAGCAGTTCGAGGAGATTTTGACATGTTTGGTGCATTCACGGTTTGTGGGAGTGGCGGTTGTTGTCCGGTAATAATTTCAAAAGTGCTTTTGTTGGGACTAGAGCTCTTTTGTGAATTGAAACACAGTTAAGCAGCATCCAAAAGCTTCACCCAATCCTTCTGTGACCCGGTTACAAAGTGGCAGATATATTCCTCCAGCATGCCATTGAATCTCTCCATCTGGACATCAGATTGCGGATGAAAACTTGAGCTATGACTCAATTTTGACCCGAGGCACTTAAAGAGTTGGTTCCAAAAGTTGCTAGTGAAGCGTGTGTCACGATCACTAACGATATCTTTAGGCAGGCCCCAATATTTGACAACATGAGAGAAGAAGAGTCGAGCTAATTCTTCTGCTAATATATATTGTGGGGCTGCTATAAAGGTAGCATACTTGGGAAACTAATCCACCACAGTCAGGATGGTTGTGAGATCTCCGACCTTGGGCAATCCGGAGATGAAGTCCAGGGAAACGCTTTCCCAGGGTCTTTTTGGGACAGCTAGTGGTTCTACGAGTCTTGCTTGCTTCAAGAGGTCCGACTTATCCTTCTGGCATACTAGACAAGTCTTCACATACTGAGTGACATCATCATCCATTTGAGGCCAATAATATGCACGACAAAGCAATGCCATGGTGCGTTCTTCACCGGGATGACCGGCCCACACAGTATCGTGGCATTCTACCAGAAGTGCCCTTCGTAGATCTCCTCCTTTAGGAACATAAAGTTGGTTCCCTTTCACTTTCAGGAAACCATCTTCTGTGTAGAACTGGCAAGTCTTGCCTTGTCCTACCAAATCAACCAAATACTGTACAACAGGATCCTTGATGAGTAGGTCGTGTATCTGGTCTTTTATGGTGGTGGTTACATCGTTCCCCTTTAGGGTGGCGAGTAGGCACACCGAGGCTAGATCAGCCCTCCAACTGAGTGCATCAGCAAAATGATTAGTCTTCCCACTTCGGTACTCCAGGTTGAAGTGAAATTCCGCTAGGTGTTCCTGCCACCTAGACTATCGACCATTCAACTTTGGCTGGGTCATTTAATGGCTAACAACTGTATTGTCAGTCTTGACCATGAACGGGGCTCCCAGTAGATAATGCCTCCAAAGGCGTAAGCAATGAACGACAACAGATAATTCTTTCTCGTGGGCAACATAGTGTCGCTCTGCATTCTTCAGTATCCGTCTCTTGTACGCTATGGGATGCTCATCTTATAGCAAGACTCCACCAAGGGAATAGTCGGAGGCATCCGTTTGTACCTCGAATGGCTTGGCCAAATCAGATAGGGCCAAGACGGGGCTACTAGACATAGCCGTTATCAATACGTTGAAGGGCTCTACTCGCCTGGGTCCCCAATACCAGGGTGTGGCCTTCTTGGGTAGCTCTGTCAGCGGCACTACACTGAGGGAGTAATTCTTCACAAATAGCGGATAGAAGTTTCATAGGACAAGGAACGACCTCAAGGAGTGGATATCCTTAGGCGGTGGCCAATCTGTGATGGCTTGAATCTTCTGTTGGTCCATCCTGATCCTCCCTTCCTCGATGACATGTCCGAGGAAATCAATTTGTTTCTGAGCAAAGGAGCACTTGTATAGCTTTGCATATAATTAGTGCTCCCGCAATCGGGCTAGGACCTTCCGCAAGTGCTCCAGATGTTCTTCCAATGTCTGGATATTTACCACAATATCATCCAAGTAGACCACCATTAATTTGTCAATGTATTCTTGAAAGACTTGGCTCATCAGGGTGCAGAATATTGCTGGTGCACTAGTCAAACCGAATGGCATAACCAGGAAGTCGTACGACCCATATCTTGTCACGCATGTCATCTTGTGTTCATCACCCTCTGCAATCCGAACTTGCCAATAACCTGTCATCAGGTCTATTTTGGTGAACACCATCGCACCGCCCAGTCTATCAAACAAGTATGCCATTAACGGAATAGGGTACTTGTTCTTCACGATGATTTTTTTAGAGCTCGATAATCCACATAGAGTCGTAAATTGCCATCATGTTTCTTTTGGAATAGCACAGGGGACCCGTATGGGGACTTAGAGGGTACGATGATACCTGTGTCCAGCATTTCTGTAAATTGTCTCTAATGTTCGATGAGTTCTAGTTGTGACATTCTGTACGGCGGTCGGGAAGGTGGCTTTGCACCCGGCACCAACTTAATCTCATGGTCCATAATTTTCCTAGGCGGGAGATGCTTTGCCATGTCTTGTGGAATGATGTCTTAAAATTCCGGTAGCACCTCCTTCATGGGTGCAAGAATGGGACCCGAGGAGTGTTCTATATCTTCAATGCATAGGGTAGCCAGGAACGTAGGTTCATGTATTTTGACCCCCTTCTTCAACTGCAAGGCCGAGATGTGCTCAGTGGCCATCTGCATGGGCATGCAGGGGATAATGCAGGGCTTGGCCCCATTTGTTTGCATCATCATTAGCATGGATGCATACAATATGGGCATGGTATTGGTTTGCCTCAGGAATTCCAACACCACAATCAACTCGAAGTCATCTATGATCACCACGCGCAGGTTGAATTTTCCTTCATAACGGCCAAGCTTCACTGGTACTTCGTTGGCTATTCCACCCACTGGCTGAGGGGGTGAGTTGATAGCCTTTACATGACCTCTGCCCTTTCCTACAACTAGGCCGAGGTGCTCCACATGAGTCGAGGCTAAGTAGTTGTGGGTAGCACCCATGTATATCATCGCCCAAATGGGCTTGATATTTACCTTCATGTCGACGAACATTATGGTCCTCTCTTGATTAAGACAATTCCACTCATTCGCCTTCTTTTCTCCTTTCTTGGAGATTGGGCAGGGGTCCTTCTTCTTACGGATACCAGTACTAGTTCCCCCGATGGACTCANCATGAGTCGAGGCTAAGTAGTTGTGGGTAGCACCTGTGTATATCATCACCCAAATGGGCTTGCCATTTACCTTCATGTCGATGAACATTAATGTCCTCTCTTGATTAAGAGAATTCCACTCATTCGCCTTCTTTTCCCCTTTCTTTGTGATTGGGCAGGGGTCCTTCTTCTTACGGATACCAGCACTAGTTCCCGCAAAGGACTCAGAAATAAAGCCAGCAATTCCATTGAATGTACCTACTGGTTCAATCTGGTCCACATCATATGCATCGTCATTTGTCCCATCATCAAAAGCTTGATGGGCGGTTATCTGTGCATGTGGGCATTCATTATTCCAATGTGGTCTGCCGCAATGACGGCATTCTGAGGGGGTTTCCTCCCCCGATCATTGTTGTTAGATGCAGTGCTTGTACTTCTTGAGGAGGGAGCCTTAGATTTGGTTGCACTCCGGTCTCCTCCACTTATGTTAGGACCACCAGTGTTTGTTGGCCCCCTTTGTATCCTCCTCGGACAGGTTATTGAGGCTTGTCCTTCCTGGCTTCCACTTGACAATCCCCAAGTCACTCTACTACTTGGATCACCTTAGGTAACGTGTCTACTCTCTGTCTTTCAAAATCCATGCGCGCATAAGGTTTCAACCCTTCCAGGAAGGTGAAGAGTTTGTCTTTGTCCCCCATGTCGCGTATGTTCAGCATGAGCACAGAGAATTCCCGCACGTAATACCGCACTGATTTGGTTTGGCAGAGCTATCGTAGCTGCCTTGAGTTCTTTGCATGTTTCGAGAGCATCTATCGGCCTTGATGGCTTCGTATTTCACTCGCCACCAGAGTTTGGCATCACCCTGCAGATACATGGCAGCAATTGCTACCTTCTTAGCTTCTTCTAGGCCCCTACGGTATCAAAGTATTGATCAATGTTGAAAATGAAGTTTTACACTTCTTTGGTATTTCGAGCTCCACTGTATGGCTTTGGCTCAGGAATTTTTAGTTTTTGTGCCACAGGGGCGAGGTTCACAACACCCCCAATTTGTTTTCTGCCTCCTCGAAGCAGGCCTTGTAAAGAAGCATTGACAACGTTGAGCTGGCCTGTCAAGCTATCTACAGTTTGTTGCATTGCAGTCACCTTGTCTGCCTCTTATGCCAGGTGGGCTAAATCCTCAGCACGCTCCTATTGGAGGACCTCGAATTTATAAAATATTTTGGCTGCCTCTGTGGCTGCCGTTTGCTGGTCTCTTTCAGATTCGCGACTGATGTTTTCTATGTGATCTTCGGTCTGGAGTAGTCCGTGGTCCAAGTCGTCCAACCTTTGCACTAGGCTGGTCTTTAGGTCATGCACCATTTCCATAATGGACCGTAATGGTCAGAAATGGTGGTAATTGTAATGTAATCCCTTGTCTGATGTCGAGCCTAGGCTCTGATATCAACTGTTACGCGGCACCTTCCTAAGATTCTTTGGTAGCGCAATTGTTGTCTGCCAACTGAGGTCCCCTCTACATGCTAGACTAGATTGCCACTGTCGTACGGGAAAACCAATGTCACGAGCAACTGAGAGAGCAGAAAAAAGAATTGATAATGAAAGAAAACTTGATTGGATTAATGAAAGCTATTAGAGAAAAGCAACACGGTGTCGGGGGGAGAGACACCAGTACAGAGAATTGTTTGCTTGCTAGAAAGTTTGATTGTTGATCCCCCTTAATAATGCTTAAAAAAAATAAACCAAAGTTACATAACTTGACCTAAATAAGTTGTAGAAGTACACTTAAAGAAAATACAATAAAACTACTCTATATTTACAATAAAAAGGACTTGGTCCTCTACAAGGTAGAGACAAGTCCGTTGGCAGCAACTTTGTCTTTAGCATTAGGGTTTGTGAGCGCGGCGCTGTTAGAATCTTCCTGTGGCTGGGCGCTGGCAATGGCTAGGGGTGGGGCGACAATGGCACATGCGCGCTTGTCACTTGGAACTACCGAGACCACGAGGCTGATCGTGGCGCTGGGCGTTGGGTGGCTTGCCAGGACACCACAGGGCATGTGGGGTCATGGGGCATGGATGGAAAGCCGCCCATGATAGTACTAACGTCCCTTTTCTCAGCGGCGTTGCATCTTCAATTGGTGCAGGTGGTTCATCAGCGGGTAACTTTGGTCCTCGTTAGCCGTTACTCCCTATTCAGCATGTTTTGGTGAGCCCTACTCTATTTCGGGCCTGATGTCATTTGATGTTGTACTTTGTATTTTGAGGTATAGCCGAGGCCTTCTTGCCAGTATTTCCATATTACTCTTTTGTTGTACTTAAAGGCTCTGTAGACATGTTGTGGGTGGTGTTTGATGTTGGGAATTAAACTAGAAGTTTTGGTATTTGGCAAACATGTTTTCATTATATCTATAAACTCGTAATATTTGTGAAATTATGAATGAAGCTGCTAATGGAAATGAAATGGGAGTTAGTAATGCAATCGTTTCAGTGTTTGATTAATGGAGTGCGTCTCCTCTTTATTCATGGTTGAGTTTGGGTAGAAGGAAATCTAACAGGCTTGCTCGGCTCCACTCACTCGGTTGAGTGCCTGGCGCGCTCCTCGAGTTCGAGGCGTGACAGATTTGGACTTGGTTTTGAAAACAGAACATATATTTGGGCTCGTGGGATAATGGGTAGTCGACATCTACCCCTCGACTCAGGCTTTGACCGGTGGGGCCTGGGGGTGACTTTTGTTGACTTTTTAGGAATTTAGTAAAGATTTCAACTTTATTAATCGAAATTGATTACTTTTGGATTATTTGATATTGTTGAGTCTCTTTTGGCTAGGCTTGAGCCGAACGGAGATGCATTTTAAAGGAAAAGCATTTTTGGAGTATTGATTTGGCTAAATTGAGGTATCTTCCCTAACCTTCGGTGGGGGAATTGCAACTTAGGATTTGGTCGTAATTGCATATTGTGTTATGTGAGTTACATGTACACGAGGTGCTGATTGTGTACACGGGCGTGTGTGATTTATGGCTGGATTAGGCCTTAGGTTATTAATATGCCTTGAATTGTGGTTGTTTGCTATATGAAACATGTTTTATTATTGAATACGCACTCTTATGTTATTTTATTATCCTTGTGCACGTTATGTTTGAGTTGTGAGACTATATTTTGACACGAGTATTGATTTTGTTGTTTTGTGATATTGTTGTACATGTGGACATGATGTGTGGGTTGATCGATGTTCTGTGGAGTATAAGGGTGGCGAGACGTGCATGTGGTAACATAAGGGAGGCATTTTATTGTGATGCACATGCGGCAAGATAAGGGTGGATCAAGTATATTCAAACCAACCCACGAGAGACCGACACTCACTCCCATACAAGGCCTCATACAGAGCCATTTGAATACTCGATTGGTAGTTGTTATTTTAGAAAAACTCCGCAAGCGGCAAGAACTGATCCCAAGAACCCCCGAACTCCATAACATAGGCACGATGAATATCCTACAATATATGAATAGTTGATGAAGTCCAAATCTACTACTAAAAAGTAAATGGACACAATCGCATGCAATATAATTTACCTAACTATGAGTTGGGGTCGGATCCCACAAAGAACAATATATAGGAGATTAGGCGTGTAAGAGAATTATCACTTATTATGATAAGCCAAACACTTATAATGGTTTTCGAAATATTTATGTCTAAATGCAAAAATGTAATTTAACCTAGAAAGCAAGTAAAATGATTAATGGCTACAATCATGGATGCAATGGGAATTACACTCAAGTAATGATCCAATGTATTTCATGTTTATGTTAATTAGCCTAGGGCAATAATTCTATAGTAGCTTCTTCCAAAGACTAACAATACTTCCTAACTGAATTATCCCTAAAACAACTAAGAGATTAAGCTTGCCCAAATATGGCTACAAGTAGTTCAATCCTATCCCTAGGTAAAATCTATAAAGTGAGGGTTAAAGCCTCAAGTTCTTGTTAATTAATCTTTCCCAACCCCAAATTATATTTCCCAAAATTAATTCAAAGTTAATGGGCGAGTCATAGGGTTAGCTAATCCCTTTGGAAACATTAAAGAACAAGATTAATTAAAGAAACAATAACTCACTTCATTATAAATATAAATCGTTCAATACATAAGCACAACAATGTATTTAATCCACACTTTAAATATGAATATTTCCATAAACAAGATTCAAGTGTTGGAAAAGATACTACGCACTTAGATATTCAATACAAAGCAAAGAAATGAAGAAATGAACATAAATGGGCAAGAAATTCTCAACCAAACACTCCAAATCTTCAAGACCCAAGTGTGTGTGCAAGAATCCTAGCTTTCAAACTTGTCTTCTCTAGTCATGAGACTGAAAATAAAGCCAAGATATGTTTCTAATAAGCTGGGCCCTCCCCCAGCCTGAGACGGGTCCTGTGAGGTTTTGGAATGAATAGGTATTATTTGCTTTATGTTGTTATGAACTGTTGTGGACTATTGGTTTTGGACCCGACCTTGGTAGATGCTCGTCACTACTTTCAATCTAAGGCTAGGTTTGTTACTTACTCAGTACATGGGATCGGTTGTACTGATACTACACTTCTGCACATTGCATGTAGTTGTTGGCTGTTGTTGTTGCTGTGCTCGATGGTTGCGGGATTGNTATACCAGCATTCATGTTGTAGCTGCCTCTTGTTCATGGTAGCCTTAGAGTTATAACTCTGTTTATGTACTATTCAAACAGACTATGTATTTATTTCATTTTCGCTTTGTAAACCTTATTCTTATAAGCTCATGATTTGTACTACGAGTTCTTGGGGATTATATAAGATAAAGACCTTTAATTACCTAAATTGCTTTAATAATTATTATTGGAATTGGATAGTTGGTAATTGGCTTACCTAACAGGTTGGGTTAGGTGCCATCACGACTAGTTGGATTTTGGGTCGTGACAATCAGGTCATAGGTGCAGCAATAGATGAGAAACCCTCTACGAAATGATGATAATACCATGTCAAACCAAGAAAACTCTGGATCTCAGTGGTTGAAGATGGTCTGGGCCAACTATACACTGCTTCAATCTTCTTCAAATCTACCTTGATCCCCTCACTCGACACCACTTGACCCAAAAACGCCACCAAGTCAAGCCAGAATTGTCACTTTGAAAATTTTGCATACAACTTCTTTTCTCTAAAGGTTTGAAACACAATACTCAAATGCTGCTCATGAACCTCTAGGCTCTAGGAGTACACCAGGATGTCTTCAATAAACACAATAACAAATGAGTCAAGATAGGGCTAAAATACACTATTAATCAAGTGCGTGAATGCTGATGGTACGTTGGTCACCCAAAATGACATTACAAGGAACTCATAATGACCATACCGAGTCTTGAAAGCAGTCTTTGAAATATCCGAATTCCGAATATTCAACTGATGATAGCCTAACCATAAATCAATCTTTGACAATACTCTGGCACCCTGCAGCTGATCAAATTGGTCATCAATGTGCGGCAATAGATACATGTTCTTTACTTTAATCTTGTTCAATTGCCGATAATAAATACACATGCGCATATAACCATCCTTATTCTTCACACACAAGACCCGAGTACCCCAAGGTGACATACTAGGCCGAATAAAACCCTTATCAAGGAACTCTTCCAACTGCTCTTTTAACTTATTCACATTTGCTGAGGTCATACGATATGGTGGAATAGAAATGGGCTTAGTGCCTGACAACAAGTCCATGCCAAAATCGATATCCCTATTGGGCGGCATGCCCAGAAGATCTGATGGAAATACATTTGGATAGTCTCTCACAACCGAAACCGACTCAACGGTAGGAGTATCAACATTGACATCTCGCACAAAGGCTATATATGCATCATACCCCTTCCCTACAATCCGATGTGCCTTAAGGAAAGACACCACCCTATTAGGCACATAATCTAAAGTACCCCTACACTTCAACCACAACAAACATGGCATAGCCAATGTCACCATCTTGGCGTGACAATCAAAAATAGCATGATAGGGCGACAACAAATAAATTCCCAAAATAACATCAAAGTCTACCATACTGAGCAACAATAGATCAACTCTGGTCTCAAACCTTCCAATAATAACTAAAAACGATTGACACACACAGTCAACAACAATGGAATCTCCCACAGGCGTGGACACATAGATAGGAGAACTCAAAGAATCACTGGATATACATAAATACAGAGTAAAGTAAGATGATAGATATGAATAAGTGGAGCTTGGATCAAATAAGACTGATGCATCTCTATGACAAACGGAACAATACCTATGATAACTGAGTCTAATGCAACTGCCTCCATCCTCCTCAGGAGAGTAACTGGTGCGGTAACGACGGGGACCCTGTGGAATAAGTGGAGCTTGAGTAGTATGTGAAGGTGTACCCATCTTGAGTCAGGGGAAGTCCCTTACCAAATGACGAGTATTGCCACACTCAAAACAAGCTATCGGAGGACATGGCTGCTAAAAACACCCCATGCTGGAGGTGCACTAGATAGTGGCGGTGCATAATGGGAAACCTGAGACCCGGGAGTAGCCGGAATACCACTGGAAGATGTAAGTTCTGAAGGAACTGGATGACTCTCATAGCCTCTACCATGACAAGCTGCAACTGGGGCACGTGCACCACTATATCCACTAGAATCTCGAGGTTTCTTGGCCTCCCTGTCCTCTCTCTCTCGGCCCCGCATATCCTCCAATCCCCGTGTGGTCTCTATCACCTACTGGTATGGAGTATCAGTCTCCAACTCTTGAGCCATGCTGAATCTAATACCATAGTTGAGCCTTTGATAAATTGATGGGCTTGATCTATAATTGTGGAAAATAAGGCAGGTGTATACCTGGACAGCTCATTGAACCTGAGAGCATACTGTGATACGATCATAGCACCATGGCGCAACTTCTCAAACTCCACGCGCCCATGCATCCTAAAGGTTGCGGGGAACAAACTCTTTCGGCAACATCTCTGAAAACAGAGCCCATGGTACAGAGAATTCGGTGGCACTTCTCTAGAAAGCCTTGTTCGTCCTCTGTAACTAGGCCACTGAAAGTAGAAGGATGGTACTTCTTGTACCACTCGAGCCTGAGCTCCTCCTCCTCATATGTTGTTACCCAAACGTCGTGCTGAACTGGGACAACCGGCTGCACTGATATAACCATTGGTACCTACTCTACATGGAATCCCTGCTTTGGGGTATGGGCCTGTTACAACCCAAATTTGCGTGCCTTAGATCATGCCATAAGTTATTCGACGTAAATCCAAGAAGAGATTATCTTTGAGATGATAAGAAGTTAATCCTATTGGTCTTAAACGATACAAGGGTGTATAAGAGTGGTTAACAAGTATTAGAAGTTAAACGAATCAAGGATGTTGTAACCCGTATTTTCGGGTAACACTAGAGGTGATTAATTGTCCCAAGAGGTCATGTTTTAATGTATTTTAATCATATAATATCCGTATCATAAGTCTTGAAGTCAAGCGAGTTATGAAATAAAAGTCGATAAAAGTTGTCGCAACTTACGTTTATAATTTTACTTAAACATTAGGTCACATGTTACTACATTTTTCTGCCAATTTACTTGGAATTATGGGGTTCTATATCTATCAAATTGAAGATATATGAGTCTAGTTTCCAGCACATTAAACCGTTCGTCGATACGATCTCGGAATAGAGAGATATTCGCATTTTCGCGAGAGTGCGCCAAGCAGCTCTCTATGGGGCCCACATAGGCGGTTTAAGACATATGGATATATATAAGATACCTCAACCCCGTTTAATGTAATTAGTTTTCAGTATATTCAGACCTTAGAACCCTAAAAACAGTCTCTCAAGGTTCCCTCATGATCCAAGACCCAAACAAAGGGCAAACAACACAAATCAAATGTCGGGAATCCCGTGGCGCTAGTAAGTTTCTTGTTCTTCTTGTTGTTGCTGATTTTTGTGTTGTTCCAGATCGAGTGGGAGGTTGTTTTAAGTTTTTAATGTTCTGTAAATACTCCTTCAAGTTTTTAATATCAACCCTAGGTGATTTCAAGTCTTCTAAAGTAATTCTAGTGCCGAACAACCCGAATTAATTGCTAGTTTCGCTTCCTTGTTCTTGTTGCCGAATTGAAGGGATATTTCGTGGAAAATTAAGGTCAAATTGGAGTTGTTCTTTCTGTTTAAAGGTAAGGAACCTCTTACTCTATATATATTTAAGATTATCCAAGTT
>AWOL01S0002001.1:247014-265786 GCA_000715115.1 Nicotiana otophora | reverse complement strand
GGTGATCTTTGGGGAGGAAAGGTACGGCTATTGCGAGGAATTTACAGTGATCTGCATTCTATGTTACGATCCACAGCATACAGAGTCTCCATCAAAGTTATTTACATTCTCCTGTCTAACTTGTATTTCAGACATATGTTGTATTTTATTATATTTTCTAATAGATGCTCATGCACTTTTAACCTCGGGTTTTGGGGGTTCTTAGTGGATGTTCATTGTTATAGTTCACGCAATTAATATTATTTCACCTTATAATTTATGTTTCATACGGGAATTGGAAAATAAAATCACCGGTTTTCTACGAGTATCATATTTTTCTCTATTTATTTAATGAGATTTATGATTTCAGAAATAATAACATAAGTAACTAAATGGTTAAATCATTGTTGGCTTACCGGATGGTGATGTTAGGCTCCATCACAGTCTATAGTGGATTTTAGGTCGTGACAGTTTGGTATTAAGTTTACTTAGGTATCACGAGTCATGAGCAAGTCTAGTAGAGTCTTGCAGATCGGTACAGAGACTTATGCACTTATCTTAGAGAGGCTACATGGATGTTAGGAGCACTTCCCTTCTTGATTCCTCGTCGTGCAATTTGATTCCATTGAGGCTTATGCCTTCGTTTCCTTTCTACTCATTCTTATATAGTGTTGAGTGCTTGTTACCAATTGGTCATTGAGGAGTTGTAAAGGTACTGCATATGTGGTGCAGGATGTTTTTCCCCGCATATTCGAGTTGGCTATTGTCTTCACCGTATGGATGGGTGTTCTGTCATTTCAGCCCAGTGTTTGTGTTGCCTACGGTCTAGAATTGATACTTTCGTGTTTGGAGGGACTCTTGTTAATATTATGGTGTCACCGTACTTGATTGAATACATGGAGGCTCATCGGCATGTTGATCTTCATTTGTTTACCTTTGGGCACGGTGTCGTTATATGGAACCTAAGAAGAAGTTATCAAAGATGGTTGTGCGCTGCGACTTCAGGATCGAATTGGCGTTTCCAGTGTTGATGGCTCGAATGAGATAATCTCTGAGGTGGTTTCTATGCCTAAGAAATTTTGGTTGTGGCGAGAAGGGCTTGATGATATATTGTGGACCTTTGGGTGATGTTAATGAATGAAGGGATTCTTACGGATGGCGGGTCAGTGCAGACCCAAGGAGGTTAGTTGACTTTATGATATAGCAGTGAAGTTAGGAGCTCGAGTGTATGATTATGGCGGATAATTCGGGATGTGTTATGATTAGTCCAATAAGAACTTATGAGAAATTTGGCCGAGCAATGACGTGGGATCATGGTAACCGGGAAGAAGAGGTTGTCGTGGGGTCCGGATCTACGTGGTTGTAGCATAAAGCTATGTAGGGGAGCTGTTACACCCTGTGCATCCCAAGGTGACTTATAATGAATATGAGACCTATTAATCATGATTTAAATAGGTTTAAAGTCATAATATGACCATATATGATGTTGGGATAGAAAATATAAAGTTTGGGAAAAATTGGATTTAAGTTGCGGAAATATCGACAAAGGATTTGCCTTGTAACGGAGCTTTTTGAGAAATATATTTCGTGTGCTATATGGGGTCTCTTTTTGAGCAATATATTTCGTGTGCTATATGAGAGATGCTATTCAGCTATTGACTCAATTAGTGGCCGTAAAGGCTCGTCGCCAAGAGGTAGGTATTGGTTATGTAGATAAGGCCATCCGTGCGAGGGTTCGTGATTTCATTAGTTTGGACCCTCTGATATTCACTGGAGTAGATCCAAACAAGGACTCTCAGGTATTTAGCGATAGGATGCAGAGGACTTTGATGGTAATGAAGGCCACTGCGACTGAGTCAGTTGAGCTAGCTTCCTATAGACTTCAGGATGTTGCAGTTAATTGGTACGAGTCTTGGGAGTTGTCCAGAGGTGAATATGCCTTTCCAGCAGTATGGAAGGAGTTTACAAAGGCTTTTGTTCGTCATTATTTGCCACCAAAGCTTAGACAATCCAAAGTTGATAGGTGCTTAACCCTTCGGCAGGGTAATATGAGTGTTCGGGAGTACAACCTTCAGTTTGATTCTTTGGCTAGGTATGCTCCCACTATTGTAGCTAAGATGGAGGATTGGGTTCATCGGTACGTGATGGAGTTGGATGATGATTTATTTGATCAGTTGCAGGTTGCCAGGTGTTTCTCGAAGATAGACTTGATGTGTAGGTACCATCAGGTAATGGTTAAAGAGAAAGATATTCCAAAGACAATATTCAGGACCAGATACAGGCACTTTGAGTTTCATGTTATGTCATTCGATTTGACCAATACCCCAACATTATTCATGGGCTTGATGAACCGTGTGTTCAGACCCTTCCTAGATCTGTTCGTGATTGTATTTAGAGATGATAGTTTGGTTTATTCTCGTTCAGAGGCTGAGCATGCAAATCATTTGCGTAGTGTGCTCACAGTTCTACAAGAAAGGAAGTTGTACGCAAAATTCTCCAAATGTGAATTCTGGTTGAATTCTGTAGCTTTCCTTGGACATATTATTTCAGGTGAGGGTATCCAGGTTGATACACAGAAGATTGAGGCAGTGAAGACTTGGCCTAGACCCACGACACCGACGGAGGTTCATAGTTTCTTGGGTTTGGCAGGTTATTACAGGAGATTTGTAGAGGGATTTTCTTCTCTTTCAGCACAATTGACAAAGTTGACTCAGAAGGCAACTAAGTTTCAGTGGACTGATGCTTGTGAGCGGAGTTTCCAGGCATTAAAGGACAGATTGACTTCAGTACCGATTCTAACACTCCCAGAGGGTACCGATGGTTATGCTATCTATTGTGATGCTTCGGGTATTGGATTGGGTTGTGTACTGATGCAGCATGGTAAGGTTGTAGCTTATGCTTCTAGACAACTAAGAAAGCACAAGAAGAATTACCTGACCCACGATTTAGAGTTAACAATAGTGATTCATGCACTAAAGATGTGGAGACACTATTTGTATGGCATTCATGTTGATATCTATATGGATCATAAAAGCCTTCAATATATCTTCAAGCAAAAGGAATTGAATTTATGCCAAAGGAGATGGTTGGAGCTACTGAAAGACTATGACGTTGATATTTTATACCATCCAGGGAAGGTGAATGTAGTAGCCGACACCTTTAGCCATAGATATATGGGTAGCACATCATATTTACAGCCAGAGAGGTGTGGGATAGCCCATGAGATTCATCAGCTAGCTAGTCTTGGAGTTCGATTACTGGACTCAGGTGATACCGAAGTTACTATTCAGGACATAACAACATCCTCTCTAATAACTAAAGTGAAGGAACGCCAATATGAAGATCCTGTGCTAGTTCACTACAGAGATACAACCCCTCAAAAGGAGAAGACACCATTTGAGATTACAGGAGATGGAGTCCTTAGATATCGAGGTCGATTATGTGTTCCTAATGTGGCAGGGTTGTGCCAGCAGGTTATGGGAGAAGCTCACCATTCTCGTTATTCTATTCATCCAGGAGCGACACAGATGTATCATAATATCGGGGGAATATACTGGTGGGACGAAATGAATAAAGATATAGCAGAGTTTGTTGTTCAGTTCCCTAATTGTCAGTAGGTTAAGATTGAGCATCAGAAACCCGGTGGATTATTGCAGGCTATAGAGATTCCAACTTGGAAATGGGAAGTGATTAATATGGATTTCATCATAGGCTTACCTCGTACCCAGCGTAAGTTCGATTCTATATGGATTATTATTGATAGACTCAAAAAATCAGCCTATTTTCTGCCTGTCAAGACTACATATTCAGCAGGGGATTATGCAAGCCTTTACATTAAGGAGATAATACGACTTCATAGTGTCCCTATATCTATTATCTCAGATAGAGGTGCTCAGCTTACACCTGATTTCTGTAGGTCCTTCCAAAGAGGATTGGGGACTCAAGTAAGTCTTAGTACAACATTGCATCCCCAGAGAGATGGTCAGGCAGAGCGTACTATTCAGACACTGGAAGATATGCTACGGGCTTGTGTGATGGACTTCGGGGGTGGCTGGGATGATCATCTTCCCCTTATTGAGTTCGCATATAATAATAGCTATCATTCAAGTATCCAGATGGCTCCATATGAAGCTCTTTATGGACGGATGTGTAGGTCATCTATCAAATGGTTCGAGGTTAGGGAAACTAAGTTAGTAGGACCATAGTTGGTATGACATGCAATTGAGAAGATTAAGCTTATACGAGAAAGGCTATTAGCAGCTCAGAGTCTTCAGAAGTCCTATGTAGATAATCGACGACGAGACTTGGAGTTTCAGGTAGATGACTGGGTATTCCTAAAGGTATCATCGATGAAAGGCGTTATGAGATTCGGTAAGAAAGGAAAGCTTAGCCCTCGGTACATTGGACCTTATAAGATCATACGCAGAGTAGGCCAGGTAGCATATGAGTTAGACTTGCCTTCCAACTTGGAGTCAGTACATCCAGATTTTCACGTGTCTATGTTCCACAAGTGTATTGGAGATCCTTCTAGAGTTGTTCCAGATGACGATGTTCAGGTCACAGAGCAGCTATCATATGAGGAAGCTCCCATTGCTATACTAGATAGACAAGTTCAGAGATTGAGAACTAAGGACGTAGCTTCGGTTAAAGTACTTTGGAGGAACAAGAATGTGGAGGATATGACTTGGGAAGCTGAATAAGACATGAAGTCTAGGTATCCTCACTTGTTTCTGCTTTCGAAGGAGGATCGGACTGAGACATCACAGCCTTTAGGTACGTATATGGTACTTGATTCTTATGTTAGTTATTGTTATTGGTCATGTGAGGCCATTAGTGTTATTGATGATTGTGGCCCTGTCTGGATTTGTGTTGTTGATAGTAGTACCGTTATAGAGGAGACTCTGCCAAAATTTCTATAGATCTCTGGGAGTTTAACATGCGAGGACGAATGTTTCTAAGGGGGGAAGATTGTTACACCCTATGCGTCCCAAGGTGACGTATAGTGAATATGAAACTTATTAATCATGATTTAAATAGGTTTAAAGTCATAATATTACTATATATGATATTGGGATAGAAAATATAAAGTTTGGGAAAAGTCGGAGTTAAGTTGCGGAAAAACCGACAAAGGATTTGCCTTGTAATAGAGCTTTTTGAGCAATATATTTCGTGTGATATATGGGTTCTATTTTGGAACATATTATATACCAAATTGAAGGCCTTGGAATATATTTTCCAATTCTCTTAACCATTTATTCATACGACATCCGGATAATAAAATATAAGCATCGGAAGATGGGCCAATGAGAGGGTTTCTATCCGACTTTTCCAAACTTGATATATATAGGTCTTAGTCCGTGTGTATCTTCATTTTACCATATAAAACGACCTGAGAAAATCCATAAACATATCCATAAGCCCTCTTCTATGGTTTCAAAGGATATTAGCATCCCGGGCACGAAATCGAGAAGCGATAACATTAAAACTATCCGTACGATGTAAGTATCGCCATATCACCTCTCTTTTGCTTTGTAGTTTGAGTTTTGGAATGTATTTAATAGTTAAGAAAATGCCTACTTTCTGTATTTATGCTTTAAAATATCAAGGAAGGTTGATTCATTCATTTCCTAACATTTAGAACTGACGGGACGGTGATCGGAAGTCGTGAGTTCGATTTATTTCACTTTTACTGGATTATTTTGTAGTCCACTCATGTTGCCCTATTGTGCTGCTGATTTATGGAGTTTGGAAGGATGAATGGCGTGGCGAAATGCCACATGTGGTAGGGTAGTAGGCTGGTCGCTCGTTGTTGCAATTTCAGGCTAATTGATAACTTATTGATTGGGTGTGTTATGGTATATTTGGGGGTTTTATTGTATTGAAGCTCCCGAATTGTAGTTGGGTTGTTTTTGAGTTGCTGATTGTATTGTCTTTGTATCTCACCTATAGTAGGTTTGAGGGAGCAGTGAAATCAGGGGAAATGCTGCCCGTTTTATTTTAGAATCGAGTTATCATTTGAGATACGTGATATACCACCGCCATCTAAGTTGTACACGTATTTCTTTGTTATAGGGTTGGCGCGCTAGTTGTCATAAGCTTGTTGTTGAGTTGCATTGAATACTTGAGATATGTTAAGGCTATCCATTCTTTTCTTTTGGCATGATCCATATGATACAAACGAAACGTCCAAACGCAGAACTTTCATAAATGACTCTATTCATAGAAGTACTAGGGGTGCCTATATTCTAGATTCCCCATATGTCCTACTTTCATATTGTTTGTTCATGGGTCTCATGACATTCCGAGAGATATTATTGACTTACTTCATTATGCATTACATCTATTTATACATGTATACTGACCCATGACCAGATGATGTTATATACGCGTATAGTATATGTATATGGGGTATGGGGTATGGGGAAAGGTTATGGCATTATATAGCACCACCACCTGATCAGCCGGTATACGTTTGTGATTTCGCCCACAGAGGCTGAGATGATATGATGGGATGCCCTCAGAGGCTTGATGATGTTATGTACGCATATACGTATGCATGATATGACATTTATATGCATATACATGACATTATAATTGTTTCATGATTCACAGAGCTATTCATACTTATAGCTTGAGTCCTTTACTCCATGTTTCTTTCATGTCTTTTATATATTGATTTTTATGCCTTACATACTCGGTACATTATTCGTACCGATGCCCCTATTGCCTGGGGGCCTGCGTTTCATGCCCGCAGGTGCAGGTAGACAGGCTGATGGTCCCCCATCTTAGGATCCTTTCTCAGCGAGGTTTGGTGTGCTCCATTTGATTCGGAGCTGCTATTGAGTTTTGGTATGATACTTTTGTATACATATGTGTATGACGGGGCCCAGTCCCGTCCTCTATACAGTTGTACACTATGTTAGAGGTCTGTGTACAGTCATGTATAGTTGGATAGTATGTGGCCTTGTCAGCTCGCCCTACCGTATTCCATATATATACATATATATGTATATTTGTATCTTAGGCATGTTTTCCCACGTATGTTGTTCATATGAATCATTAGTTTATTTCCAGACTTTATGCATGACCTATATTTTTTTCATGTTTATATCTTAGACATATTCGGGCACTCGTCACTGCCCATCGGTTTGGGTCGTGATAGAAGCCCACCGTCTATAAGTGAGTCACGTTGTCGTGTGCTTGTGTAATTCTGGTTATCAGTGCATTAGTGGATTATTTATCACCAAGAGGACGAGGAATTGTGGACTAGGAAGTTTGACTTATATGTGTTACATTTCGCCTTATTGATTTGTGTGCAGGTGCTGGGGATGACTCAGAAGTTATGCATCTGTGCATGTGATGGGCAAGGAAAATGATTCATCTGGTTGCTTCATGGGAGTGCTTATGTTCTAATAGAGCAATAGTTATTTGGTTAAATAAAGGAGATTGGATTAGAGTGGGCGACTCTCAATAATGGTCCTAGTGGATTCAAGAATTAAGGTGTGGTGCTTAAGGATTTTCGGGTTCGTTATGTGGCTGACGACTGGGTTTTGCGCAGAATGTGAAAGGTACTTGGAGTATTCTATGTTATCATTGGGTCTGTGGTGCAGTGTTAGTGAAGCGGGAGAAACAACTTCAGATTCGCAGAAGATCTAATCAGCGCAGGTGCATCAGTTGGAGATACTATGGAGTGCACGAGGAGGGTATACAATGACTTATGGGTATTGAAATGACATGGTCTTGCGATTTGTGTCACTCGGGATGAGTGTTGATTGGGATCCGTTATATGATTGAATATAGGTATTGATTCCGAAGGGCAGGTCAAGGAGAAATCGGAAGAAGGTGAGTCAGCCTAGTAGTGGTTTGGATCAGCATGGTTAAGGAAATGATCTGTTCCTTCGGTGTGGTAAGACTATATGTAACGACCGATCGGTCATTTTGAGCATTTGCACTTCACTCGATAATTTGAAGGCATGAGTAGCTCCATATGATGTATTATGACTTGTGTGAATCGTCGGTTTTGTTTTTCAGGTTATTCGGATTTGATTTGAAAGAATGAATTTCATGATTTAAGGTTTAAGTTGGAAGAGTTGACCAAGATTGACTTTTGCAAATTTGACCTAGGAACGGAGTTTTGATGGTTCCGTTAGGTCCGAATGGTGATTTTGGACTTGGGCGTATGCACGAATTCACATTTGGATATTTCTAGAAGGATTCAGTGCTAATTGGCGAAAGTTGGAAATTTGGAGGTTTGAAAAGTTCATAAGTTTGATTGAGAGTTGACCTTGAGGATATCGGATTCGGATTGTGGTTCCGAGAGTTGGAATATGTCACGTTCCAATTTCTCCTATATGTCGTGATGGCGCCCAACGTTACTGCTAGGCAAGCCAATAGTGAACTAACTACGTGATTGTTTCTTTGAACAATTTAGAAATAGTTGATTTTTAATTATGGAACAAATAGGAAGTGAAAAATTTCATAAAAGTGAGTAATAGAAAATTTAAGAGTAAATAAGAGGAAATAAATAATCAAAATCAACATGTGCCTACTAGCATAATTTCAAAGATCTGGTGTCACAAGTGTATGAGCTACTAGTAGAATATACAAAAATACTACACTACTGTCTGAAGTGAAATAGATAGAAAAATAAAAGCAAAAGAAAGACTTCGGGTGCTGCAGAAAGGGCTCGGAAGGCAGCTCACCGCAAAGTCTCGTGAAATCAAGGGAGCGCGCCAGGATGATAACCAGATGCACCTTACTCAGATTTTGCACGATCAATGCAGAAGTGTAGCGTGAGTACATAAACAACATGTACCTAGTAAGTATCTAGTCTAACCTCGAAGAAGTAGTGACGAGGGGTCGACTTCGATTCTTACTATGGGCTAACAATAAAATACCGAGATTTATAATTAAGCACTGGCTACATAAATGAAACTAAAATCTCAATAACAAGAAATAGTGGACAATTCTTTCACTAATAGTAAATCCCAATTCAATTTCCATCCTTTAACAATCCAACCACTCAAGACAATGAAACAATATCAAATATAACTGGGCTCCAAGTATTATTACGCACGAATTATGCCGAGGTCGTATGACCCGATCCAAAATATAAAGACACACACACACACACACACACACACACACATATATATATATATATATACTGTGCACTGCCGAGGGTTGAACTACACGAACCATAGATGCATCTATTCTACTGCCGAGGAGTTTGGCCCACTCCACACGAAGAGAAATACTTTATAACAACTGATTCAAAGATTATTAAGAGGCTAATATTCAAAGAAGCGCAAATTCTTATTAACGGCCAAGTAACCCGTCCAAACTCAAGTAAATGAAATACAACCTTCTACAATTCCTTTATCAAGTTCCAATATGACTTAAGCACTTAAAATAACAAGTAGGGTGCAAACGTCGCAAGTATAACATGATTCGGGTCCTAAACTACCCTGACATAAGCATAATTAGTAGCTACGCACAGGCTCTCTTCACCTCGTGCACACGTAGCCCCCACAAATAGAAGCACATATTAATTCAATTTACCTATGGGGTTAATTCCCTCTTACAAGGTTAGAAAAGAGACTTACCTCCTCTCAAAGCTTACTTTCCGGTCCACAAATGTGCTTTAAACCCTCAACTCGGTGCCAAACGACTCGAAACTAGTCAAATGTTATATAAAATAATCAATACGTGCTCAAATGTTCATATTCTAATTATTACAGTGATTACCCAACCCTAATTGAAGAATTCCTAAAATTCATCACCGGTCCCACGTGCCCGAATTCCAGAAATTTTCTAAGAAATTTGTTACCCATAGCCTCACGAACTCAAATATATAATTTTCACTAAATTCCATAACTATTTTCGTGGTTAAATCCCATTTTTATCAAAACCCTAGGTTTTTCATCTAAGCTCATGATTTCACAAATGTTTCATATTACATCTACCCATAATCTATATATTTAACTCACATTGTGTAGAAATTACTTACCTCAAAGTGTTAGCTGAAAACCTCTCTCTAAGAGCTCCAAAAATCGCCCAAGGAATGAAATATATGAGCTCAAAATGCCTAAGTCTCGTCTTAAATGAGGTTCTGCCATTTGCGATTTTCGCACATGCGGAGGGTTGGCCGCTTCTGTGGCTCCGCATCTGCGAAAACGTCATCACAAGTGCGCTTCTGCGGGTCCTCTCCTGCGATTCACACGCCGCACCTGCGGCTTAGGACGCTCCTGCGATTTCTTCTATCGCACCTGCGCGTTCGCAGATGCGCATGCCCACCCGCATCTGTGGTTCCTAGACTGCTCTTTCTGGACTGCTTGTGCGGATTCTTGCTCTCTTCTGCTAGCTCGCACCTACGGCTAGCCCTCTAAAGGTGCAATTACACCAGAAGCCTGGTGCTTCAGCTTCTGCCCCTAAGTCCAAACGTGGTCCGTGCCTAGTCCGATTGACACCCGGGCCCCCGCCCAAACATACCAATAAGTTTGAAATCATAAAACGGACTCGCTCGCACCCTCAAAACTCATAAAACAACAACAAATCGAAGAATCATACCCCAAACCAAATTAAATCAACTTATGAATTTCAAGTTCTTCCAACTTACTCTGAACGCGCCGAAACATACTTAGACTACTCAAAATGACACTAAATTTTGCGTGCAAGTCTTAAATAACCATACGGAACTATTTCCGGGCTCGAAATTCCAAACAAACCTTGATAACACCAAAACCTATTCCAAACCAAATTTAAAGAACTTTAAAACCTTCAAATAGTCAACTTTCACTATTAGGCGCCGAAACACTCCCGGTCGTCCAAACCCCGATTCGAACATAAGCCCAAGTCCAGAATCATCTAACGAACCTATTGGAATCATAAAATCCCGATTCCGAGGTCGTTTACTCAAAATGTTGACCGAAATCAAACTTAGCCTTTTAAAGCCAAACTAAGGAATCAAGTGTTCCGATTTCAACCCGAACCCTTCCAAATCCCGAACTAACCATCCCAGCAAGTCATAAAACAGTAAGAGCACATACGAGGAGTCTTATTTATGGGAACGTGGTTCCAGAAAGCAAAACTACAGGTTGGGTCGTTATATTCTCCATCTCTAATACAAACGTTCATCCTTGAACGGGTCTAGGATCATACCTAGAGTACTGAATAAGTGTGATATCTTCTCCGCATGTCCTCCTCGGCCTCCCAAGTCACCCCCTCGACTGGTTGGACCCTCCACTGAACGTTTACCATAGAAATCATCTTGGACCTCAACTGGAGAACCTGTCTGCCAACAATGGCAACTATCTCCTCTTCATAACCCAACCTCTCATCTAGCCGAACCGTGCTGAAGTCTAACACATGCGACCTATCGACATAATACCTCCTGACCATAGACACGTGGAAAACCAAATAGACTTCCGATAGACGGGGAGGCAAGGAAAGCTCATAAGCAACCTCCCCAACTCGTCTCAACACCTCAAATGGACCTATAAACCTTGGGCTCAACTTTCCCTTCTTCCCGAATCTCATGATCCCCTTCATCGGCGAGACTTTCAATAGAACCTTCTCGCCCACCATAAATGATAAATCATGCGCCTTCTGATCCGCGTAACTCTTATGTCTAGGTTGTTCTGCGCGAAGTCGCTCCTGAATCAACTTTACTTTTTCCAAGGCATCCTTCACCAAATCAGTACCATACAACTTGGCCTCGCCGGGCTCAAACCATCCGATGGGTGAACGACATCGCCGACCATATAAAGCCTCAAATAGAGCCATCTTGATGCTAGACTGATAACTGTTGTTGTAAGAAAACTCGGCCAAAAGAAAGAATCGATCCAACCGCCCTCCAAAGTCAATCACACATGCTCTGAGCATATCATCCGGGATCTGAACCGTCCGCTCCGACTGTCCGTCAGTTTGTGGATGAAAGGCGGTGTTGAGCTCTCTCCGAATCCCCAACTCACTCTGTACTGCTCTCTAGAAATATGAAACAAACCGAGGGCCTTTATCTGATATAATGGAAACAGGAACACCATGCAACCGAACTATCTCTTGAATATAAATTTGGGCCAAACTCTATGAAGTATACGTGGTCACAGCCGGAATGAAGTATGATGACTTGGTCAACCTGTCGATAATGACCCAAACTGTATCTAACTACCGCAAGGGCTGTGGCAACCCAACTACGAAGTCCATAGTAATGCGCTCCCATTTGTAGTCAGGTATAGTCATCTGTTGGAGTAGGCCACGTGGCATCTAGTGCTCATACTTAACCTGCTGGCAATTTACACACCTCGTAACATACTCAACTATGTCCTTCATCCACCACCACCAATAATTCTTCCTCAAGTCGCGATACATTTTCGTAGCGCCTGGATGAATAGAATACTGAGAAATGTGTGCCTCCTCTAGAATCCTCTCCCTCAAGACATTGACATTAGGAACACATAGGCGACCCTGGAGTCGCAGGACATCATCCTTACCAATAGTAACCTCCTTGGCACCACCCTGTAGTACCGTCTCTTTGATAACCAACAAGTGCAGGTCATCAAACTCACGAGCCTTGATCTACTGTAATAGTAAAGACTGGGCAACAACGCATGCAAGAACTCGACTGGGCTCTAAAATATACAACCTCACAAGTCTGTTAGCCAAGGACTGAATGTCCAAAGCTAATGGCCTCTCCTCTGCTGAAATGAACTCCAAGCTACCCATTTTTTCGCCTTTCTGCTAAAGGCATCTGCAACTACATTCGCCTTGCCCGGATGGTAAAGAATGGTAATATCATAGTCCTTTACTAACTCAAGCCACCTGCTACCTCAAATTGAGATCCCTTTGTTTGAACAAATGCTGCAAGCTGCGATGATCAATGTAAACCTCACAGGACACCCCATAAAGATAATGGCTCCAGATCCTAAGAGCATGAACAATCACAGTCAACTCTAAATCATGTACAAGATAATTCTTCTCATGGAGCTTCAACTGACGTGAAGCATATGAATAACTCGCCCCTCCTGCATCAATACAAAACCCAAACCAACGTGTGAAGCGTCGCAGTACACAGTATACATCCCTGAACCAGATGGCAACACTAACACTGGTGCCGAAGTCAAAGCTATCTTGAGCTTCTGAAAGCTCGCCTCATAATCATTAGATCAACAAAATGGAGCACCCTTCTGGGTCAATCTAGTCAAACGGGTTGTAATAGATGAGAAGCCCTCCAAAAAGCGGCGATAATAACCTGCTAACCCCAAGAAGCTCATGATCTCAGTCTCCGTGGTAGGACGAGGCCAACTCTGAACTGCCTTGATCTTTTTGGGATCCACCTTAATACCCTCGCCAGTTACAACATGCCCCAAGAATGCCATAGAATCTAACCAAAACTCTCACTTGGAGAACTTAACATATAGCTTCTGTTCTCGCAAGGTCTGAAGCACCACTCTCAAATGTTGCTGGTGATCCTCCATGCTACACGAGTTTATCAAGATGTAATCAGTGAAGAAAATGACAAACGAATCAATGTATGACCTGAACACCCTGTTCATCAAATCTATAAATGCTTTCGGGGCGTTAGTTAGACCGAAGGACATTACTAGAAATTCATAATGGCAATATCTGTCCGAAAAGCAATCTTCGAAACATCCGAATCCCGAATCTTCAACTGATGGTACCCCGATATCAAATCGATCTTAGAGAACACCCTGGAACCGTACAATTGGTCGAACAAATCATCAATATGTGGCAACATGTACTTGTTCTTAATGATAAATTTGTTCAACTGGCAGTAATCAATACACATTCGCATAGTCCTATCTTTCTTCTTCACAAATAACACAGGTGCACCCCAAGGCGATACATTTGGTCTGACGAACCCCTTTGATAGAAACTCCTCAAGTTGTTCCTTCAACTCCTTCAAATCTTTAGGAGCCATGCGGTATGGTGGAATAGATATAGGCTGGGTACCTGGCGCCAAATCAATACAGAAATCGATATCACGATCTGGTGGCATGCCTGGAAGATCATAAGGGAAAACATCGGAGAACTCCCGGACTACGGGCACTGAATCAATTGTCAGAGCCTCTGCAATAGTATCCCGAACGTAAGCTAGATAAGCCAAACAACCCTTTTTGACCATATGTCGATCCTTTAGAAAAGAGATAACCCGTCTAGATGCACTGATAGACGAACCCTTCCACTCCAATATAGGCAACTCTGGTATCGCCAAGGTAACAGTCTTGGCATGGCAATCGGGGATGGCATGATATGGAGATAACCAGTCCATGCCCAGGATGAACTCAAAGTCGATCATATCAAGCAACGGAAGGTCCGATCTAGTCTCATAACCATAAAATATGACAACATAGGACCGATAGATCCGTTCCAAAATAATAAAATCGCCCACTGGAGTGGACACATAAACAGAAGTACCCAAGGACTCACGAGGAACATCTAGGAAATGAGCAAATAGAGATGACACATATGAATAGATAGACCCTAAATCAAATAATACCAAAGCATCCCTACCGCAGACAAAAATGATACTTGTGATCATTGCATCTGAGGCCACTGCATCTGGTCTGGCCGGAAAAGCATAGAATATTACTGGAGTGCCATCTGCCTGGCCTCCACCTCTAGGACGGCCCCTACCCACCTGCCCTCTACCTCTAGGCAGCCGGACGACTGGTGCGGCTATAGGTGCTGTAATCATAGGCTGAGAACCCTACTGCACTACCTTGCCCTGAAGCCTAGGGTAGAACCTCAGCACATGGCTGGGATTCCCGTATTCGAAACAACCTCTCAGTATAGTGGACTGCTGACCTGAAGTCTGACCTTGATGGTCGGAATACCCACTGGAGGAACCCTGAATAACTGTGGGCGGTAGGAACTCTCTGGTATGGCACTGAAATAAGGTTGCACTGGAGCACCTCAAGGAGGCAGCGGTGCTGGATATATGGGCCTTCCAGGATGACTTCTCCCGAACTGACCTCTGCCCCCAAACGGGGCATCACTGAACCCTCTGGAATAATGGAACCGCTTCTCTCGCGGCATCTGCTCTCGGTGCGACTAACAATAACCCTCAATTCTCCAAGCTATCTCCACAACTAGCTGGTACAAAGTCCCCATATCAACCTCTCAGGCCATGGTGGCTTGAATACCTGAGTGCAACCCCACAACGAACCTCCGTACTCTCTCCGCCTCAGTAGGAAGTATCATAAGTGCATGGCGAGACAACTCAAAGAATCTCGCCTCATAATCGGTCACTGACATTTGATCCTGTTGGAGCTGCTCAAATTGAAACTGCAACTCTTACCTCTGAGAGGGTGGAATATACCTATCCAGAAAGGTACGCGTGAACTGGTCCCAAGTCATGGGAGGAGAACCTGCGAGTCTTCCAAGGAGATAAGACTGCCACCATCTACGGGCCCTGCCCTCCAGCTGGAAAGTAGTAAAGTCCACCCCGTGGGACTCCAATATCCTCATATTGTGCAGTCTTTCCCTACACCAATCAATGAAGTCCTAGGGATCATCATGTCGCTCACCTCCAAAGACATGAGGGTGTAGCCTAGTCAATTTGTCCAATAGCTTCTGTGGCTCGCCGGCTGCAGTTGGTCTGGGCTCAGGTATGGTTGCTACTACTGGATGGGCTCCGCCCACGGGTAGTGTGCCCGGGGTCTGATATACATCAACTGCATGCCGAGGAGCCTTAGCAGTAGGGGTCTGTGCTCCCCCTCCCATCTGAGATGTGCCTGGGTCTGCTGGAAATAAACCATCATGAGTCATAGTGTCCATGAACCGTAGCATATGGCCCATGACCTCCTGGAAGCCCGGTGCTGACATGAAATCTACTGGGACTAGCTTTGCTGCAGGCACATCGACCGCTCCTCAATAATGAGATCTTCTACTTGATCTGCTGGTGGCATAGTTGGAGCAACTCTGGGACGTCCTCGTCCCCTGCCTCGGGTCGGTGCCCTACCCCGGTCTCTGCCTCGGCCTCTGGCAATAAGGGGAGCAGCTCCTCCCGCGTCTGGAACATCTGTTGTGCGCGTTCTCACCATTTATGAGAGAATAACGGAAAGATTTTTAGTATAACATCAACTGCACGATATGAGATGAAGAAAGAGTAGTTTCCTAACACCCTATAGCCTCTCGAAGATAAGTACGAACGTCTTTGTACCAATCCGCAAGACTCTATTAGGCCTGCTCATAACTTGTGATACTTACGTGAACCTAGTGCTCTGATACAATGTTGTCACAATCCAATTTCTCCTATAGGCCGTGATGGCGCCCAACGTTACCGCTAGGAAAGCTAATAGTGAACTAACTACGTGATTGTTTCTTTTAACAATTTAGAAATAGTTGATTTTTAATTATGGAACAAATAGGAAGTGAAATATTTCATAAAAGTGAGTAATAGACAGTTTAAGAGTAAATAAGAGGAAATAAATAATCAAAATCAACATGTGCCTACTAGCATAATTTCCAAGATCTGGTGTCACAAGTGTATGAGCTACTAGTAGAATATACAAAAACACTACACTACTGTCTGAAGTGAAATAGACAAAAAAATAAAAGCAAAAGAAAGACTTCGAGCGCTGCAGAACGGGCTCGGAAGACAGCTCACCACAAAGTCTCGTAAAATCAAGGGAGCGCGACGGGATGATAACCAGATACGCCTGTCTCAGATCCTGCACGATCAATGCAAAAGTATAACGTGAGTACATAAACAATATGTACCCAATTAGTATCTAGTCTAACGTCGAAGAAGTAGTGACGAGGGGTCAACTTCGACCCTTACTATGGGCAAACAATAAAATACCGAGATTTATAATTAATCATGGGCTACATAAATGAAACTGAAAACTCAGTAACAAAAAATAGTGGACAATGCTTTCACTAATAGTAAATCCCAATTCAATTTCCATCCTTTAAGAATTCAACCACTCAAGCCAATGAAACAATATAAAATATAATTGGGCTCCAAGTATTATTACGCACGAATTATGCCGAGGTCGTACGACCCGATCCAAAATATAAACACACACACATACACACACACACACACACACATATATATATATATATATATATACACATACTGTGCACTGCCAAGGATTGAACGACACGAACCATAGATGCATATATTCTACTGCCGAGGCGTTCGGCCCGCTCCACAAGAAGAGAAATACTTTATAACAATCGATTCAAAGATTATTAAGAGGCTAATATTCAAAGAAGCGCAAATTCTTATTAACGGCCAAGTAACCCGTACAAAACTCAAGTAAATGAAATTCGACCTTCTACAATTCCTTTATCAAGTTTCAATATGACTTTTGCACTTAAATTAACAAGTAGGGTGCAAACATCGCAAGTATAACATGATTCGGGTCCTAAACTATACGTACATAAGCATAATTAGTAGCTATGCACGGAGTCTCTTCATCTCGTTCGCACGTAGTCGCCACAAATAGAAGCACATATTAATTCAATTTACCTATGGGGTTAATTTCCTGTTATAAGGTTAGAAAAGAGACTTACCTCTTCTCAAAGCTTACTTTCCGGTCCACAAATGTGCTCTAAACCCTAAACTTGGTGCCAAACGACTCAAAACTAGTTAAATATTATATAAAATAATCAGTACGTGCTCAAAAGTTCATATTCTAACTTTTAAAGTGATTACCCAACCCAGTTGAAGAATTCCTAAAATTCATCCCCTTGCCCACGTGCTCGGATTCTGGAAATTTTCAAAGAAAGTTGTTACCCATAGTCTCACGAACTCAAATATATAATTTTCTCTAAATTACATAAGTATTTTCGTGATTAAATCCTATTTTTTATCAAAACCCTAGGTTTTTCATCTAAGCCCATGATTTCACAAATGTTTCATGTTACATCTACCCATAATCTATGAATTTAACTCACATTGTGTAGAATTTACTTACCTCGAAGTGTTAGGTGAAAACTATCACGCCCCAAACCGAAGGATCGCGACAGGCACCCGGCGTCTTTCTCAACCGAGTACCAACCTAACATATCTTTCTTATCGTACTATCATTGGTAACTGGGCCAACATGGCCACAACTTGTAATGTATAAATATAAGTGGGAAATCTCTGTATCATTGAACCATCTTTCTTAAAGCATGAATACATATGGGCCGTCAAGGCCTCTGACATACTGTACAAAATGAACCTCTATCTACAAAGCCTCTAAGAGTATTAGATGTTAAATGGGACATGGTGCCGGCCTACCCATATGTCTGTAGCAAAAACCTGACACGATGACTCATAGACTCGGCTGCACTCCAAATGAGGACGAGTCTTACCGATCCTTCGTTGAATGCTAACCTCGTCTACTATGAGGGCTCTTCAAACTGATTGTCTATACCTGCAGGCATGAAATACAGCGTTCCAAGAAAAAAAGGATGTCAGTACGAAATAATGTACCGAGTATGTAAGGCACTCAAATAACTGAAAGCTGAAACTGAATTGATAATATAATAACTGAAAGTAACTGGGAGTCAAAGATAATCTGAAGATATGCTTACCTGCTGATACTGACTCAACTCACTCAATAATAAGTAAAATAGTTGTCTGGCCTTATAAGGCTCGGTATGTATAATTGCTTTGTCGTAGTAGGCTTGCTCATAGGGACTCGGTCATACTAGGCTCTGTATCTCGGCCAACTGGGCTCGCTCATAGGCGCTCGGCTACAGTAGGCTCGGTATATAACTTACCATCTGATCAGAGGTTGCCCAATAGGGGCCTGCCCATCGATTATAGCTCGAT
>AWOL01S0002001.1:103150-233161 GCA_000715115.1 Nicotiana otophora | reverse complement strand
ATATATATATATATATCATTGGGCCGCAAAGGCGCGGCTATTGGGGGGACTTTACGGTGAGCCGCATTCCATGTTACGATTCGCAACATACAGAGTTTCCATCAGAGTTATTTACATTCTCCTGTCTAACTTGTATTCAAGACAGATATTGTATTTTATTATATTTCCTAGTAGATACTCATGCACGTGTGAACCCGGATTTTGGGGGTTCTTAGTGGATGTTCATTCTTATAGTTCATGTAATTATTATCATTTCACCTTGTAATTTATGTTTCATACGGGAATTAGAAAATAAAATCACAGGTTTTCTACGAGTATCAGATTTTTCTCCATTTATTTAATGGGATTTTTGATATCAATAATAATAAAATGAGTAACTAAGTGCATAAATCACCGTTGGCTTGCGGCCTATAATGGATTTTAGGTCATGACAGCGTGTTACAAACACCTATAAGTAATCCTTCAATTAACGACCTCCCTAGAATCGAGAAAAATACTTTTATATGACTAGTCTTAAGGTACACGCATTGCACGTGTAATCTATATTGATGAGAATAATTTTTGGGACTTTTTCGTATACATTTCAGATTTTAAACTCATTACCGCTTTAGTCTAGGTTTTTCTATTTACGTAAATTAACTAAAGTTGTTTTATAAAATATATATAAATTCGGTCAAAATCTATAATATACCTACAACTTAAATATAATTGTTTTGTATAAAAACCGGTCAAAAACTATCATTTACTTACAATTTATATACAATTTATATATAATTATATTTGTTGTATATATTATGTATATCGTTTCTTCCCACGAAATATAAAATATATACAATTATTTAAGTCTTCTTTTTCGAGTTTCAATCTGAAATTCCAACAAAAACTATCTCGAATCTTCACCAAATTCTCTCAAAACTGAGATATAAACTCCAAAACATATTCCCAATCATTTGCAACAATACTCAAACCAAACAAATAACAACTTCGTAAAATTCGATTTTCGAATTCAAAGCTTTGAAGCTTTTAATGGTTGTCAATAGAGTTTTTAATGGATTAATATAGTTTCTGATTCAATCTACTTGCTTCTAATTAATACTATTTTATTTATTGATTCCAAAATCTCATATATAAATATTCAAGTTGTTGAAAATGATAAATATTGATAAGGAAATTGATGCACATATTAAAAAGTAAAAAATTGAATAAATTTTAAAGTCCTAAATATTAGGACTTCTTACATATTAATAATCTAATAAACAAAAATTTTGTTGATCTCAAAGTCCTAAATATTAAGAATATAACTCAAATTATAATTTTTTCCAATGTGAAATCATTTTTAAGTATAAAAAAGACGAACGATATTTCGCTAAGGCGTTTCATACTTTTAATATAGTATAGATATAGATAAAAGTAGCTTGATTATGTAAAGATGATGTTGTTTATAGCTGCTCAGGAGCATCAATAGTAGAAAAGCCTGGTGCTTTTATTGCTCCGGGTTTGTTTATTGGTCAAAAACAAACTCACCACATAGACCAACACTATGATGACAGGTGGCATGGGAGCCGAAACAATAAAGAAGAATGATATACAAAGAAGATATGAGCAATACCCTCAGAATCAACTACGAAGATACCGCACATGTTAGCTACATAAGAGAAAATAGGTACATACATGATAATTAAGTATATTGGAAGCCATAAAAATGAAAAGATCATTAATAGCCACGAATATGGAAAGAAATCAGTTGAATCCCTGATTATGTCCGATTGGCTATTATTACTATAACTGTTACAAATCACCCACGTAATGGGTAATCAATATGATAAATACTAGCAACGTGCGGAAATTAAATAGGGTAAGCAGTTATAAATTGTACCCTTATATAAATCTATTTACCTATCATATATCCCTATCGAGAAAACTACAAAGTAATACTATCAATTATCAATACTCTTGTTATTCTTTGCCATTGGAATATCTTGTTCTTTCCTATTGAAAGAAAGCAACAATCATCAATAAGATTTCTATTTCTTTATTCTCTCGGTCTTATTTTTCATTATTATTATTCTTTTATATTAGGAAATGTGAAGTAAAATTGGTTGTTAGAAATTTAAATTATTCTTTTATTTGCTTTGACTACAAAAACTATTTTTTGGTTAAACAAACTGGTTCCATTATCAGAAAAATCTAATAATCTTTCTACTTTCTATCTACATACTTTGTCTTTAGAAACTAATTATGTCTGGAGATGATTAAATTACTCAGCAAGGGTATGAATTAGGAGGCTCTCCTCTACGCAACTCACCCACACATTCTTCACAACATTCACGTGAGAGCCCACTAGTCTGATCTACTAATCATAATGCTGGGCAGCAAAATGAAGAACAATCAATTAAACAAGATGACTTAAAATAATTTATTGCACAGCAAATCAGGGAAGCTTTACGTGCTTTGACAGGTGGATTGTCGTTGTTCAGGGTTTACCACCAGTTAATACAACTATGAAAAATCCAATTCAGGGCTTGAACACTTTGGAAGCAGGGAAATTCTAAATAATTCTTGAGCCGTAAGTTAAGATACGCCAAATAATTCTAATTTATAAAATCAAGTTCTAACTTTGCAGAAACAACTCAAGGAACAAAATGAGCGGATAGAGCAGTTATCGGGAGTTCCACCCGTAATCAAAAGAGTGGCTATAGACAAATATTTACAACAAGCATGAAAACCAAGTGCAATATTACAAATACAAAAAAAAATTAATATGCCCGATATTCCTAAGTACGATGGGACTTCCGACCCATGAGATCATGTTACTGCGTTTATCACAAGAGTCAAGGGCAATAACTTGACCAAACAGAAAATCAAATCAGTGTTGGTAAAAGAAATTGGTTAAACCCTTACAAAGGGTGCAGTAACGTAGTATTCCCTTATACCGGAAAATTTAATTGACTCTTTTACTGAGCTTGTAGATTCATTTATTAAAGCACATTCGGGAGCCTAAAAAGTAGAAAAAAGAATGAAAGATATCTTCAAGGTAAAACATGAAAGTACATAATTGCTCAGAGAATTCGTGGATCGCTTCCAGCGAGAAAGGATGATGTTACCTTGCGTACCTGATAATTGGGCCGAAATAGCATTTGCGAGCAATCTGAATAAGAGAAGCTCAGAAGCCACAAGAATATTTAAGTAGAGTTTGCGAGAATTTCCAGCAATAACTTGGAATGATGTTTATAACAGGTACAACATAAAACTTAGAATAGAAGAAGATACGGTATCCCAACCAAAAATGGAGTATAGGTTCGGATATAGACGATCAAAATCAGAATGAAGGATTGGAAAAAATAGGTACGAACCTTACATGCGACCACCAAGGTGAAATCTTATGCCGAAATCGGAACATACACGGTTTGATCAAAGATCACGACAGAAATAAGAAAGTTTCTCTTCTCAATTCGGAAAGGAATGGGATATGACAGGGAACAACGACCAAAATTCTCGATAAACAATAAGTGGCACAAAGAAATAAGATGAGATATTAGCAAAAGAAGCCAGGAATGTTTGAGTGAATTTCATAATGATCAAGGGCAGAGAACGACGGATTGCAGGCTCTTACAAGCGGAGGTTGATTATTTATTGAAAAAAGGTTATCTCACTGATCTATGTAGTGAGAAAGGGAAGTAGTCTTATATGAAGAACATGGAATAGCCACATTCCCCATCATCAAAGATGTCGGTGAACGTAATAACTGAGGGTGGGAAGGTTAATAGAGTAATATATACGGCAAAAAATAGCCTAAATATCAGTGACTCATGGGAAGCGAATTCGGCAAGTCTTAGAGGGATCTATCGCGACCTAAAATCCACTAAAGGTCGTGATGGCGCCTAACACCGCCGTCAGGCAAGCCAACAGTGATTGATCAACTTATTTACTCATTTTAGTATATTGAAATCATAATTTTCATTAATTAAATACAATTTATAGGATAAATGATAATATTTACTCGAACTACAATAATGAACAACCTGTAGGAACTCCCAAAATCCGGTGTCACAAGTGCATGAGCATAAACTAGGAAATATAATAAAGTACAATACCTGTTTGGAATACAAATTAGACATGAGATTATAAATAACCTTGATGGAGACTCTACAGGCTACGGGTCGTAACGTGAAATGCATCTCACGGTAAAGTCCTCGCAGTAGCCGTGCCGTTGCACCCAAAAGACCACTAGACATATATGTACATGCACAATAAGTGAAGCGAGTGTAGCATGAGTATGTAAATCAATGTATACCCAGTAAGTATCTAGCCTAACCCCAGAGAAGTAGTGACGAGGGGTCGACGTCGACACTTACTAGTGGTCTAATAAGACAGATACAGTAGAAGTAAACAGATGTGATTCAGAGAAAATAAGAAAAATAACAAGTATAAATATGTGGTACAATTCTCCTCTCAGCAATAACTCAATCTCTTAGCTAGTAGTTACCTCCTCAATCAGAGTATATATATATATATATATAATGGACCTTACCAGATAGGTCGTCACAGTTCAAATCAGGAAAAGCTCGCAGATATACTGGCTTCTTGCAAATTATTATGCACGATTTCATAAGAGTATTTTATAGAAATGTCGAGGCGTATGGACTGATCCATCATAATATTTCCGAACCATAGATATATCTATTGCATTGCCGAGGCGAACGGCCCGCTCCCATGAGAGTGTGATACATAATCCTGCCGAGGCGAACGACCCGATCCCATCATAATGTGCTCACTGCCGAGGGTCGAATAGCACGAATCATAGATGTATCTATTATACTATCAAGGTGAATGACCCGATCCCATTAGTATAAAAAGCTTTGACGGGTCCTTGACCCCACTCACGAATAAACGTGTGAGTTATAAATTTTAAAGGAAACCTTTCGATGAGAAAACATAACGCGGGAGAAATTCATAAGAGGAGTACAATTATTTCACGGCTAATCATGAAGCCTGTCGAATTTGTACAATAGCAAGTCTATCACTCTACACAAGTCTAGTCTCAAACCGCAACTTAAAATAAAGAAATTTAATAGGCAAGAAACAACTCCAATAGTACAGTTATAGCATGGCGGGAACCTAAGTCTACCCGGACATAACATGAATCTAGCTACGTACAGATTCTCGTCACCTCGTGCGTACGTAGCCCCCGCAACAAGTAACATATAACAAATACATCACTTAGGGGTAGTTTTCCCCTCATAAAGTTAGACAGGAGACTTACCCCGCTCTGAAGTTCCATAACCGGCTCCAACGCTACTCAAATACCTCAAACCGATGCCCGCCTCTCCAAAACTAGTCAAACAATGTGCAAACCAATAAAAATATACTCTAATACTCATAATAAATCAATTCATAATAATTCTCAACTCCGCTCGAAAAGTCAATAAAGTCAACCCTCAAGCCCACGTGCCCGGATTCCGAAAATTTTCGAAGATAAACTTTACCCATAATACCACGAACTAAAATATATAAATTATTCCAAATTTCATGTCCAATTTCGTGGTTAAAATAAAAAAATACCAAATTCTAGGTTTTCTACCAAAATCCTTAGTTTCTACTAATTTCCATGTTTAAATCCATATACAGACCATGTATTTAACTTGTAATAGGTGGGAATCATTTACCTTGTGTTGCTTGATGAAAATATCCCCCTTGAAGCTCTCCAAAAATCACCCTAACCAAGTAAAAATGAAAGAAAGTGGGTCAAATCCCGTATAAAACCAAGTCCTCTACCTAGCGACATTTTCGCATCTACGGAACATTAGCCGCTCCTGCGGCTCAGCTTATACGGCTCCCTTCAGGCCCCTCACCCTCCGTATTTGCAGCCCTCCAGTGCTTCTACACCTTCGCTTCTACGATATTGCATCCGTAGGTGCAGTTCCGTTTCAACCTCAGCCAGTTCACTCCCATTGGAGCGCAGGTGCGGGAATTTCGTCGCACCTGCGACCTCAGCTAGTTCACTCCCAACTGCTTCTGCAGCGCGATCCTGGTTTATACTATGCCGCTTCTACGACCCAGCTTCCGCAGAAGCGATTGCACCAGCAACTAGAAAATTTCATTTTTCCCTTAGTCCAAAAATTGATCCGTTAACCATCCGGAATCCACCTGAGGCCCTCGAGACCTTAACCAATTATACCAACGCATCCCAAAATACATTACGAACTTAGTCGAGGACTCAAATCACGCCAAACAAAATCAAAACTATGGATCGACGATCAAAACCCTTCTTACAACTTCCAAACCTTTAAACCTCGACGAACGCATCCGATTCATATCAAAACATTCCGGAATGACGCCAAACTTTTCGCACATGTCACAAATCATGATACGAACCTATTCCAAGGCTCAGAATCCCAAACGGACATCGATAACACCAAATCCCACTCCAAACCAAACTTAGGAAATTCTTAAACTTTAAAAATGTTAAGTTTCCATAACAAACGCTGAAATGCTCACGGGTGATCTTATACTGAACCCAAACATGCGCCCAAGTCTGAAATCATCATACAAACCTATTGGAACCTTCAAATCCTGATTCCGAGGTCGTTACTCAAAGGTCAAATCTTAGTCACTTTTTCCAACTTAAAGCTTCCGAAATTAGAATTTTCTTTCCAAATCAATCCCGAACTTCCCGAAATTCAATTCCGACCACACGTACAAGTCATAATACCTGAAGTGAAGCTAAGCAAGGCCTCCAACTGCCGAAAGACGCGCTAGAGCTCAAACCGACCAGTCAGGTCGTTACATTCACCCTCACTTAAACGTACGTTCGTTCTCGAACGTGCTAAGAATTGCTCCGGAGTTGTCCAAAATCATTGTACAACACCTTGTGCACCTACACGCGCCACCACAACCCAGTTAGGCACATTAGCTCGAGCCAGACTGAAGGCCCTCCTTTTTATTTAGTCAATAAGCCTTAGAACCAAATTCCAACCTCTGAATTTCTCTACAAGACCCGATTCTAATATACGAACACCGTACCAAGCACCACACACTGTACCAAAACACGATCGTACACCTTTTGCTGAATTCACACCATGCACCACATAATTCACATGCCCATAATAAATCCTTCGACCACAACAGCAGAAACTAACGTCACGAATCTGATGCCCGCGATACGCCTCATATCATATGTGAGCCCTGTTCCAATTCTCGCAATACTATCACGATGAAAGAGACGTGTAGAAACTCACAACCACCTGCCGAATCAATAATTCATGGAGTCTCTCCTCATTACAAGAACCATTACCTCTTTCCAAATCGAATAACAATAGTTTCTCTTTAATGTACCTTGTATAAATCTGATTGCACTAATTTCAGGTCCAAGAATCTCGTCTCACCCAGTTCAAGCTGCTCAGGGAATAAGCTATCTCAAACACTGCCGAAATCGCATAGGAAGCCAACAATGCGCCAATAAGCTACAAACTTGAATGCATTATATAAGGAAAAATGAACTCATGAAAGGACCTATCCAGCCCGCGTAACGAATAAGGCGGTCGAACAGACAATATGAACCCTTCTTAGAGAATGGGAAACAAAATACACTAGAATAAGTATAGGGGACCGTACTCAACATCTCACTGTTGCGGCGTGTAACCCGATCCTCACATGACACCGTTGTGGCGTGCAACCCAATCCAAACGTGATACCGTTGTGGAGTGCAACCCAATCCAAACAACGTACCCGTGGTGGCGTGCCACCCGATCCACACATAACAATAAATAAGGACGTACCCATCAAGCCATACTTATTATACCTACGGAGTACCGAATATCGTCCACAAGCACGCCAATTGCAAAAATGCAACTTTGGGGAGGTGGATAGCGCAATACGCCACAAACGCAAGAATAACTAAGGCGCGATAAATGACCTGCATCTCGAGAGACATCCTGCTCATATAACATCACAAGCTATACGAGACCTCAACACATGGGCGAATAATCAAGCCGTCTCAATCCAGAACAACTCCCACAATTCACAAATAAAGGAATAGAGTGCCTTCCAGGCATAAACTCTCAAATTAACGATAGTACCATAATCTCCATACTTGGTTCCAATTATAACCATCAAGTGACTAACAAGTCACATTTATACAAATTTACCCGTGGGATACGCTCCCATAACCTTCCGCACCAGGTGACAAAGTATGCACATCCATACCACCAACCGTAGTAATTCTGTAGAGCAAACCAATACACAAAACTTCTTACACAGAACACCGTTTTCAGGTGACACTAAAGAAAATGCCAGCTTACTGCACCTATCATGCCGCTACGCGAGAGTATAAGAATTCATCATAACCCATATACTACTAGTAGAATAAACACTTTATTGGCTATAACCTTTCCACTTAGCTCATTTCAGAACAGAAAATACAAACCTCAATTCATGCTCTAAACCGCCATGATTCCTCCGGAATCCATTTACATCACAAGGCCATTTTGAATCAAATGCCTCCCAAATCAATCAAGTTGTGGTGGCTGTCAAGCCCGCGCATACAACTGCAAACCACACGTATAACTTCACATGCTGAAGGAACTAATCTTTGACACAATCATGCTGATTCATCTATTACTAATCGACCCAACTTCTTCCAATTTACTCTCAACTTGCCTTAGAAATAATAATATCTCCATTCAAAACATAACGAACTCAATCAGAACTCATCCCGAGTGACCCAAATCACAAGACCACATTGTCTCGATACCCATGAACCGTCTCATACCCTCATTAAGTGCACAATAGCATCTCCAACTGGTACACCCATTCTACAAGAGCGTCCGCGAATCCGAAGCTATTTTTTTCTTTCCTCCAATACTGCACCGCATACCCGATGATAACATAGAAAATTCCAAGTTCCGTTCATAATCCACTGCAAAAACTTGATCCTTAACCACACAACGGACCCGAAATCCTTAGGCACTGCACTTTAATTATTGAACCCACTAGAACCATTGTTGAGAATCACCCACTCTGACCTGATCCCGAATATAACCAAACTTCAACGCTCTGCGAGCACATGACCTCTCAAAGAAGCAATCAACTAAATTCCTTTCCTTGTACATTACATCCACAAGAAGCACAAACTCTAAGTCTTCCCAAATCCTGCACCTCAATTGATAAGGCGAAGTATAACACACATTCATTGAGTTACTTGTTTTAATTACTCCTGACATTTTCTTTTTCCTAGTCATAATTAATCCACCAAAGCATCTATAACCAGAAACTACACAAGCAAACAACCATGCGACCTAATCGTAAACAATGGGGCTCCCCTACTTAGCTTTAAGCTACTATTACATAAACACAGAACCCACAGGGATTCCTCTTTCTCAGTTACCATGATCTCGCACCTTTAACCGGCCAAATTTCTCGAAATCTTTTGTTAACCTTTTCCTGAAACATTCTGAATTATCGGCCACGATTGCATATCCGATCTTCTGTTGGGTAGTAGGTTGGACGCTTCGTAGAAACTTCATCAAAATCACACAACCGCTAATTCTGCTCACATGAGATCACTCACCTGTGGAATTCCTTACCGACATCTTCCAACGACACTGCATTGGGTACAACTACCACATAATCAGTAAATTCTCCTGAAACCATGCTCGCCCTCCAGCTGTATAAATCCGTTCCTTCTCCATTGACATCAACTGAAAGTTCAACGACACCTTCCAAACTCAAGTCATATTACATCTGAAACGATAATCAAATCTTCACACCCCTCTTCATTTCAAGCAAACTCTTTTTCACCATATTCAATCTGTCTTCTTACAGTAACCATCATTCCAAATAAAATCTGTTGATCAATTCACCTTCCATCACGATTCCCAAACCATTCTACACTTTCTCAAGGCACGCGACTATCTTACCACAGAATCCAATGCGAATCTGCCACTCTTACTACGGTTAAACCATCTCCCTTAAGCAACTCCTCGACTTCTGTTGTTCATACTTGACCTGCTAGTAATTCAACTACTGCGAGACACTTTCTGCCATGTCCTCCCTCATACTTTGCTGCCCAACTGCTACTTTATACCAACTCCATATCTGTAGCACATGAACTAATGAATTGCTACCAAATCTAAACATCCTGAAAGATCATCTTTCTCGAGCCATCAACATTAGAATCACCCATTCCATTCAGAAACGCTACACCATGCTATCTCTGACAACCACGTCTTAGACACTATTTCACAACACCCTGCCCCGAAGGAAAAAATCAAAGAAGACAATAACACCGACAAATTATTAATGCGTTCCAACAAGGACGACGATACCACATCACAATTGAGAATTCCACCACGCTCAAAAATATCAAGTCTCGTTACTCTATCAACCAAAGCCTGAACGTCCAGAGTCTGATTGCCCTTCCTTTGCTAGAATTAAGTGTTGAACCTCTAAGTCATGACTGAAAAATCCTCCTTTCAAGTCATTCATTGTATCAACACATATACAAGCACCCTACCATTATACCAACATTGTGCGATAATAGCACATTAACATCATAGAAATCCGTGCATAGCTTCAAAACCATAGGAAGTACAAATACTGAACTGAAACGACAAAACACTCTTCAGCAAGGCGACGATAATAGCATGCCCGAACATGCATGGAAAAACATCCTGCACCACGTCAGCAGTACCAATTCAACTCCTGGACGTCCAATTGACAACAAACGCTTCATGTTGCATAAGTTTGAGTAGGAAGGAAATAAAGGCACAAGCCTCAATGGAATCAAACCGCACAATGAGGAAATCAAGAAGGAAAGTGCTCCTAACAGCCCTGTAGCCTCTCGAAGATAAGTACAAACATCTCCGTACCGATCCGCAAGACTCTACTAGACTTGATCATGACTCATGAGACACAAGTGAACCTAATGCTCTGAACGGGAGCTGTCACGACCCACAATTCACTAAAGATCGTGATGATGCCTAACACCACCGTCAGAAAAGCCAACGATGATTGATCAACTTAATTACTCATCTTAGTATCTTGAAATCATAATTTTCATTAATTAAATAGTATGAAATAAAATTTACATAGTAAATGATAATATTTACTCGAACTACAATAATGAACAACATGTAGGAACCCCCAAAACCCGATGTCACAAGTGCATGAGCATCAACTAGGAAATATAATAAAATACAACACCTATCTATAATACAAATTAGACAGGAGAATATAAATAATTCTGATAGAGACTTTGCAGAATGCGGATCGTAACATGGAATGCAGCTCATGATAAAGTCCCTGCAATAGCCGCTTCGTTGTGCCCAAAAGACCACCAAACATATATGTACCTACACAATAAGTGCAGCAAGTGTAGCATGAGTACGTAAATCAACGCATACCCGGTAAGTATCTAGCCTAACTCCAGAGAAGTAGTGATGAGGGGTCGACGTTGACACTTATTAGTGGTCTAATAAGATAGATACAGTAAAAGTAAACAAATGTGAGTCAGAGTAAATAAACAAAATAACAAGTATAAATACATGGTACAATTCTCCTCTCAGCAATAACTCAAGATCTCATCTAGTAGTTACCTCCTAAATCGGAGTATATATATAATGCACCTTACCAGATAGGTCGTCACAGTTCAAATCAGGAAAAGCTCATAGATATACTGCCTTCTTGCCAATTATTAAGCATGATTTCATAAGAGTATTTCATAGAAATACTGAGGCATATGGCCCGATCTATAATAATATTTCCGAACTATAGATAGATCTATTGCATTGCCAAGTAGAACGGCCCGCTCCCATGAGAGTATGATACATAATCCTACCGAAGCGAATGACCCGATCCCACCATAATGTGCGCACTGCCGAGGGTCGAACGACATAGACCATAATTGTATCTATTATACTGCCAAGGCGAACGTCCCAATCCTATTAGAATAAGAAGATTTGACTTTTCCTTGACCCCACTCACGAATGGACGTGTGAGTTATAAATTTTAAAGGAAACCTTTCGATGAGAACGCATAACGCGGGAGAAATTCGTAAGAGGAGTACAATTATTTCGCGGCTAATCATGAAGCTCGTCGAATTTCTATAATAGCAAGTCTATCACTCTACACAAGTCTAGTCTCAAGTCGCAACGTAAAATAAAGGAATTTATTAGGCAAGAGACCACTGAAATAGAACAGTTATAACATGACGGGAACCTAGGTGTACCCTGACATAACATGAATCTATCTATGTATGCACTCTCATCACCTCGTGCATACGTAGCCCCTACAACGAGTATCACATAGCAAATACATCACCTAGGGGTAGTTCCCCTCTCATAGAGTTAGACAGGAGTCTTACCTCGCTCGGAAATTTCATAACCGAATCCAACGCCACTCAAACACCTCAAACCAATGCCCGTCTCTCCAAAACTAGTCAAACAATGTGCAAACTAATAAAAATTCACTCTAATACTCATAATAAATCAATTCATAACAAATCTCAACTCCACTCGAAAAGCCAATAAAATCAACCCTCGGGCCCACATGTCCGGATTTTGAAACTTTTCGAAGATAAATTTTACCCATAACACCACAAACTAAAATATTTAACTTATTCCAAATTGCATGTCCAATTTCGTGGTTAAAATCAAAAAATGCCAAATTCTAGGTTTTCTACCAAAATTCCAAGTTTCTACTAATTTTCACGTTTAAATCCATATACAAACTATGTATTTAACTTGTAATAGGTGGAAATCATTTACCTTGTGTTGCTTGATGAAAATCTCCCCATTTAAGCTCTCCGAAAATTGCCCCAACCAAGTGAAAATGAAAGAAAGTGGTCCAAATCCCGTATAAAACCAAGTTCTCTACGTAGTGATATTTTCGCATCTGTGGATCATTAGCCGCTTCTGCGGCTCAGAGTTCGCTTCAGGCCCCTCACCCTCCGCATCTGCGGCCCCTCCAGTGCTTCTACACCTTCGCTTCTGCAATGTTTCATCCGTAAGTGCGGTTCCGCTTCTGCGGAATTTGACCGCATTTGCGGTCCCAACCTCCCCCAGCAAGGTCTGCACCTGTGCTCCAATGGTCGTATCTGCGATCATGCAGGTACGGGAATTTTTTCGCACCTACGACCTCAGCCAGTGCACTCCCAGATGCTTCTGCAGTGTGATCCTCGCTTCTGCGAACCAGCTTCCGCAGAAGCGATCACACCAGCAACCAGAAAATTTCAGCATTCCCTTAGTCCAAAAATTGATCCGTTAACCATCCGGAATCTACCCGAGGCCCTCGGGACCTTAACCAATTATATCGACATGTCCCAAAATACATTATAAACTTAGTTGAGGCCTCAAATCATGCCAACCAACATCAAAACTACGGATCGATGATCAAAACCATTGGTAAAACTTCCAAACCTTTTAACTTCGACGAACGCGTCCGATTCATATTAAAATATTTTGGAATGACACCAAACTTTACGCAGAGGTCACAAATCATGATACAAACCTATTCCAAGGCTCGAAATCCCAAATGGACATCGATAACACCAAATCCCACTCCAAACCAAACTTAAGAAATTCTTAAACTTTAAAAATGTTAACTTTCCATAATAAACGCCGAAATACTCCTGGGTGATCCGATATTCAACTCGAACATACACCCAAGTCCGAAAATATCATACAAACCTATTGAAACCTTCAAATATCGATTCCGAGGTCGTTACTTAAAGGTCAAACCTTAGTAAATATTTCCAACTTAAAGCTTCCGAAAATAGAATTTTCTTTCCAAATCAATCCCAAACTTTCCGAAATTCAATTCTGACCACACGTACAAGTCCTAATACCTAAAGTGAAGGTACTCAAGGCCTCCAACCGCCAAAAGATGCGCTAGAGCTCAAAATGACTGATCGGGTCGTTACAAAGAAATCATTGCATTCGTTGATGAGGATGTTGATGGCTTGTTCATCCCTCAACATGATGCACCGGTAATTTCTTTACTTGTTCATGATACTAATATCAAATGAGTTTTGATTTATCCAGGTAGATCAGTAAATATTATATTACTAAAAGTGGTCAACAAAATACAAGCAATTGATCAGGTAATACCCAAGGCTTGGTCTTTGTTTAGATTCAACAATTCAAGTGTCATAACAAAGGGAGAAATTATGTTGTCCATATTTGCTGGAGTAGTGAAAGATACCAAATTTCAAGTGGTGGGTGTAGACAAGGCTTACAACATGATTTTAGAGAGTTTGTGGATTCATGATATGGATGTAGTACCGTCGACTTTACATCAGGTTATCAAATTCACGTCACTATGAAATTCGTCAGATAAGGGGAGGTCAACGAGCAACACGAGAAACTAATATGGTGGATGTACACAACCCAAAACAATGAAGAAAAATAGCAATTATAAGGTCAAGTTGAGAAAAATATGCTCTCTACCTCACGTTAGATACGTGAGACAAAACAGACATGGATGTAAGGCTTGATGTGATCTGAGAATCAGAAGAGAATGAAACTATTAAAAAAATAACAGAAGAGATCGAACCTGTTATCTTATTCACTCACTGGCCCGAGAGAAAAGTTTATAGTGGGATAAATCTTAGCCCGAAGTTGAAAGGTAAGTTAATAGAATGTTTACACACTATTTTCGATTGTTTTGCCTGGTCGCACTCAGATATGACAAAAATTCCACCGAAGGTAATGACTCGTAAGCTAAATGAAGATACATTACACGCAGTGACAAAACAAAAGAAGAGAAAGCAATGATCTTTCAAAAATCAGGTAACTCGGGAAGATATAAGTAAACTCTTAAAAATTTGTTTAATTTGTGAGGTCCAATACCCTGACTGGTTAGCAAATATTGTTGTAGTCCTAAAAAATGGTAAATGATGAGTATGTGTAGATTATACCGATTTAAATAAGGCATGTCCCAAAGATTTATTTCATTTACCACATATATACCAACTAATCGATTCTACTGTTGGACATGAACTTTTAAGTTTTTTAGATGTTTATTCTGAATATAATCAGATTAAGATGGATCGTAGAGACAAGGAAAAAACTTCTTTTATTATAGACATGGGGACCTATTGTTATAAAATCATGTCTTTTGGTCTAAAGAAAGGTGGGGCTACGTATCAAAGATTGGTGACTAAAATATTTCAAGAACATCTGGGGAAAATCATGGAAGACTACATTGATGATATATTGGTGAAATCAAATCAAGCAGGAGATCATCTCAAGCATTTGAATGAAATCTTTGCCATTCTTCGCAAGTATAATACGAAGCTGAACCTAGAAAAATGCGTATTTGGAGCGGCATCAGGTAAATTTTTGGGTTTCTTTCTTTGTAACTGGGGATTGAGATAAATCCTGCTCAAATTAAAGCAATCGAATAAATATCGAACGTGCTCACGAGTACAAAAGAAGTACAGAGGCTAATTGGGAGGATAGCAGCCTTGGGGAGATTTATATCTAAATCTTTAGAGAAATGCTTCAAATTTTTTCGTTGTTAAAAAAGCAAAATAAGTTTGAATGGACAGATGACTACCAACAAGCATTGAAAAATTTGAAAGCGTATCTTTCAAAACCTCCTTTGTAATTGAAGCCAAGGGTTGGAAAAAAATTACTTGTTTACTTAGCTTATCTGAAGTTGTAGTGGCATGACCCGAAATCTATTATAATCCGTGATGGCGCTTAACGCTGCCGTCAGGCAAGCCAATGTTGATATATCAATTTATTTACTCATTTCATTACTTTCTAGATCATAATCTCCATTACTTAAATAGTATAAAATGGAATTTACATGGTAAAGGATAATAACTACGGGAACTACAATAAAGAATAACCAGTAGGAACCCTCAAAACCTGGTGTAATAAGTGTATGCGCATTTTCTAAGGAGTACAATAGTAATACAACATTTGTCTCGAATGTAGTAAGATAAAATAAAATAAACAGTACAATGGAGATTCGGTGAACTACGATGTGTAGCCTGGAATGCAGCTCACATAAAGTCTCCTCAACAGGTGTGCCTATGCGCCAAGGTGATCATCAAATGAACCTATCAGATCCTGCACATTTAGTGCAGAAGTGCATCATGAGTACGTAAATCAACTCGTACCTAGTAAGTATCTAGCCTAACCCCGGAGAAGTAGTGACGAGGGGTCGACATCGACACTAACTAAAGGTCCAATAAAATAATATAATAAAACATGAGCATATATGAAACATACGACAATGATGGGATAAATCTGTAGGTTACATAATTTTCCAATTACTTCTTTTAAAGCAAGAATTTACAAATCTTGTATTCTGCCTTAACAACTCAGAAAATGTCAAGTGCCATTATCAAATAAATACGTAATACCATATAAATGTCGGGCATCAGTGGAAAAATTAGCACGTGAATATTCGAACTACTAGCGATATAACACACGATTCTAGTGAGGTCGTTCGGCCCGATCCAGAATAATGTGTACACTGCCGAGGGTCGAGCGACACAAACCATAGATGCATCTATATACTTCGGAGGCGTTCGGCCCGCTCCACAAGAAAAGGAAGGAAGTTACCGAATTACTAGACACGTGTTTACAATACCGTACATGAGTACAAAATGGATATAATCTTTACCATTTCTCAAATAACTCGCCCACAACTCAAAGTGTAAAGGCTCGGCCTTGTATTCTTATATTTATTTCTAAATTAATTTAATTTATAACTTCAATTAATTAAGCTAGCAAAATGAGTTCAAATAATTCAAATATTACATGATAAGATCCTAAGTGTACCCAGACATAAACATGTTGTAGCTACGTACAGACTCTCGTTACCTCGTGTGTTCGTAGCACCCACAACTAGTTGCACATAACAATAAATATCACCTAGGGGTAGTTTCCCCCTTACAAGGATAGACAGGAGACTTACCTCGCTCTGAAGTTCCAAAACCGGCTGCAAAGCCTCTTAAACACCTCAAATCGATGCCCGTATCTTAAAAACTAGTCAAACAACATGCAAACTAATCAAAATATACTCGAATAACCATAGTTACTAAATTTAAACAATTCCCAACTCTGCTTGAAAAGTCGATAAAGTCAACCCTCGGATCTACGTGCCCGGATTCCGAAAATGTTTGAAGATAAACCATAGCCATAACCCCACGAACTAAAATATATAACTTATTCCAAATTCCATGTCCAATTTCGTGTTCAAAATTCAAAAATACCAAATTCTAGGTTTTCTACCAAAACATACTAATTTCCATGTTTAACTCCATATAAAAATCATGTATTTAACTTATAATAGGTGGGAGTCACTTACCTTGTGTTGCTTGATGAATATCGCCCCTTGAAGCTCTCCAAAATTGCCCCAACCAGGTGAAAATGAAAGAAAATGGGACAAATAATGTTCTTAAAAGAACATACTGCCCAGCGACCTCTCGCACCTGCAGTCCCTTAGCCACTTCTGCGGCTCCGCAGGTACGACCAAAAATATCTCTTTTGCAGTCTCCCTTCAGCCCCCTGCCTTCGTATCTGCGGACTAGACTCCGCTTCTGCGGAGTCACACATGCGAACAAGGAAATGCTTTTGCAGTCTCCCATGTGCGGCACAAACCTCACACATGCGCCTCCAGGCTGCCTTACTCCATGCCGCTTCTGCGGTCACACAGGTGCAGAAATTCCTTTGCGCTTGCGGTCTCTTCCCAGCTCCCTTCTAGCCAATTCTGCGGTCGAATACCTCGCTTCTACGAGGCCTCTTCTATGATGAAGCTTCCGCAGAAGCGGTTGCACCAGCAACCAGAATCGTCCAGCTCTTCCTTAAGTCCAAAATCCGATCCGTTAACCATCCGAAATCAACCTGAAGCCCTCGGGACCTTAACCAATTATACCAACGCATCTCAAAACACATTACAAACTTAGTTGAAGCCTTAACCCATGTCAAAGAACATCAAAATCATGAATCGCGCCTCGAATCAAACATATAAATTTTCAAATTTCTAAATTCTATATGTTGTGCCGAAATGTATCAAATCAATCTGGAATGACTTCAAATTTTACACACGAGTCATACATAATATAACAAAGCTATTCCAAGGCTCAGAACCCCAAACAGACATCGATAATATCAAAATCCACCTCAAACCAAACTTATGAAATTCTTAAACTTTCAAAATGTTAACTTTCCATAATCAATGTTGAAATGCTCCCAGGTGATCTGATACTCAACCCGAACATTCGACTGAGTCCGAAAGCTTCATACGAACCTGTTGGGACCTTTAAATCCCAATTTTGAGGTCGTTTACTCAAAAGTCAAGCCTTAGTCAATTATTCTAACTTAAAGCTTCTGAAGTTAGAATTTTCTTTCCAAATCAATCCTGAACTTCCCGAAATTCAATTATGACCGCACTTACAAGTCATAATACCTGAAGTGAAGCTACTCAAGGTCTCAAACCACCGAACGATGTACTAGAGCTCGAAACGATCGGTCGGGTCTTTACATATAGTAAGTGCTATACTTGTACGAGAAGCAAAAGGTACGCAGTATCCTATCTATTATGTTAGTAAGGCATTATTAGAAGCTGAAAAATGATATCCACATTTAGAAATTTAGTGCTGACATTAATAATGGCATCAAAAAAATTACGACCTTATTTCAATGTCATCCTATATCTGTCGTGACTACTTTTCTATTACGGAACATTTTGAATAAACATAAATTATTAGTAAAATTAGCTAAGTGGACAATAAAGCTTAGTGAATATGATATTATTTATCAGCCACGAACTGTTATAAAGTCACAGGTACTAGCAGATTTTAGTTCAAGTTTACTTCCTGAAGCTGAAAATGAAGTACGTGCGTCTACCAGATCTAATCTGGAGACTTGGACTCTATACATCGATGGATCATCAAATGTAAAGGGAGCAGGTTTGGGTATTATCTTAATATCTCCCTCACCGAAGACTATTAGACAAGCGATAAAATGTTACCCCATTACTAACAATGAAGTTGAGTATGAGGAAGCGGTTGCAGGCTTGGAGCTTGCAAAAAGATGAAAATTGACCAAATTGAAATCAAAAGCGATTTTCAATTAGTGGTTAATCAAAAGCAAGGGAATTACATGGATAGAGATACACAAATGCAACAATACTTGAAGAAGGTAACGAGACTTGTTACATATATTTTGAGTGTAGAAAGCGATTTAAATTTCAAGAAAAGTGAAATGCGGAAGCAGATGCATTGGTAAACCTCAAATCAGTAGCTAATGTGACAAATTTCGAAAATGCAGTCATGGTGCATGTATTTCATTCAGCACTCAATCATGTCAAGGATGAGGTAAATTTTAATAATTTAATGTGGGATTGGAGAAATAAATTCATGAATTATTTGCAGTATGAAATATTACTCTAGGATAAAAAGCAATCCAACCAGCTACGAGTGCAAGCAGCTCGATACTATTTGATAGTAGGAAATTTGTATCGTAAAATATTCGGTGGACCTCTAGCTAGGTGCCTTGGGCTCTCACAAACTGAATATGTGATGCGAGAAGTGCATTAAGGTCACTGTGAAAATCATGCAGGTGGAAGATCATTTGTAAAAATACTGTTAACAACATGCTATTATTGGCCAAAAATAGAAAATGAAGCAGAAAACGTCGTAAGAAGGTACGGTAAATGTCAATGGTATACAAATAATATGCATCAACCGGCGGAACTGCTTCATTCTGTAATCACATTGTGGCCGTTTATGAAATGAGGGATGGATATCATAGGTCTTTTACGACAAGCACCAGGAAAGGTAGGATTATTATTAATTTTAACTGATTATTTTTCTAAGTGGATGGAAGGATGCGCCTTTAAACATGTATGATAAAAAGAAATTATAGACTTCATTTGAAGGAACAAAATTTGTTGGTTCGGGGTTCCAAAAGAGATCGCACGTGATAATAGGCCACAATTCATGGGATCAAAGATCACCGAATTTCTCAAAGGTTATAAAATCAAGAGAATAACATCATCACCATATAATCCCATAGCTAATGGGCAGGCAGAGTCGACAAACAAGATAATTGTCATTAGTGTGCAGAAGTGTTTAGAAGCAGCAAAGGGCATGTGGCCTGAGGCGCTACCAGGGGTGTTATGGGATTATAGAACGACATCCAAAACAAGTACGAGAGAAACTCTTTTTCACTCGATTACGGTACTGATGCCCTAATTCTGGTGGAGACAGGAGAACCGAGCCTGAAGTTTAAACATACGAATGAATTATCAAACGAAGAGGAACTTCACACAAACTTGTATTTGGAAGAAGAATAGAGAAAGTCAACTTTAATACGAATGGCGGCTCAAAAGAAAATGATAGAACGATATTATAATAGAAAGGCAAATCTTCGATATTTCAAGATTGGTGACTTCATCCTTAGGAAGGTATTTTAGTCTGAGGCATTGCTGGAAAAAGAGCGTATGAGTTAGTGACCATGAACGGGAAATTGTTACCTTCTAATTGGAATGCAATATACTTGAAGAAGTACTACTTTTAAGCAAGTACCCATGGTCAGATATCTCTTAATTCATTATTTATTTGTTCATATAAATTTTACTAACTTTGTTAGATGATAAGAAAAAAGGTAACCCAGACCAAATGATGACATTACACCCAAAATGACACGTGAAATACATAATTATTTTTTTATCAAGGTTACAATAATTCTGATGGAAAGGATTAAGCAATCGTCGTCTAAAAAATTTCCCTCGAGTCCCGTGTGTTGGACCAAGGAGAGAAGTTGATTTATTGTTCAAGTTGTCATACTTCAAAGTCAAACACTAGGGATGTGGGACTATATATATATGGAAAAATCATTGAGCAAATATCTCAAGAACTTCGAAGAAGAAAAATATCAAGAAATTTGTAGAAGAAAAATTTCAAGCTCGAAGATCTAATGGAAAGTGAAAAATTGAATATTCAACAAAAACTCCCAAGAACTATTAAATTGACTACACAAATAGTCACAGGACAGTACATTCCCAAAATTTACTTGTAATTTTGCAGAAATATAGCAGTTGTAAAGATGATATATATTAATATTCATTTTGAAAGTTCAAATAAAACTTCTCAAATTATTTCATATTTGTACACCAACATGAAGATGAGATGTCATTTTTATTAGTGTCGATTGCATAAAAGGTTCCTCTTGTATAATTAAGACTGTGTATATTTAGTCACGACATATTAAAGCATTCATTCTACTAATATAATGGAATAAAAGGCTCAAGAAACTAAAAGACAAAATACATAAGTTGCTCCCTATACTTATCCCGAAAAGTGAGTTTCCCGCTCAACCTTTACGGGTGTCGTTTTTCCCCCATGTACTTTTACAAACTGAATTTATTTCCTCCTTAATAGATTACATGACAGAGGAATTTATTTTCACATTACAAAAGGTGCGTGACAAATAGAAAAATAGTCAAAAAGTGATTAAATAATACATATGTCTTGTTTTCTAAAAGTGTCAAAAAGTGATTATTTGGAAGTTAAGGTCAAAGGATATCACTTCAGTAAATGTGCAGTAGAGAGGTCAGCCAGTCGAAGAGGTGACTTGAGAAACCGAGCATGATATGCGCAGCCATTATCCTCATCTTTTCACCACTTCAAGTATGTCTTTATGCTCGTTCGAGGACGAACGATTGTTTTAAGAGGGGGAGAATGTAACGACCCGACCGGTCGTTTTGAGTGTATTTGCCCCGATCCCCTATTTATTATTTTTTCCGTATCTGTTTCTGCTTATGTGACTTGCCGGGAGGTCTTATTTTTGATTTCGGAGTATTTTGGGACACTTAGTTCCTAAAACAGAAGCTTAAGTCTTACGATTTTGACCATAGTCGGAAGTGTATGAAGACGACTCCGGAATGGAGTTCTGTCAGTTCTGTTAGCTCCGTTGGGTGATTTTGGACTTAGGAGCATGTCCGGACTGTGAATTGGAGGTCTGTAGCTAATTTAGGCTTGAAATGGCGAAAGTCGAATTTTGGGAAGTTTGACTGGTGGGTTGAATTTTTGATATCGAGGTCAGATTTCAATTCCGAAAGTTGGACTAGGTTCGTAATGTTGAGTATGACTTGTCTGGAAAATGTGAGGTCAATCAGACGTGGTTTGGTAGGTTTCAGTGTCGTTTGTGAAATTTGAAAGTGTAGAAGTTCTTTAGGCTTGAATCCGGGTGCAATTGGTGTTTTGATGTTGTTTTGAGTGATTCGAAGGCTCCACTAAGTTCGTATGGTGTTTTAGGATTGGATGGTATGTTCGGTTGAGGTCCCGGGGACCTCGGGTGAGTTTCGGATGCTTAACGGATCATTTTTTGACTTGGCTTGATAGCTGAAGTTCTGGTTTCAGCAGGTTCTGGTTTCCTTCTACGCGATCGCAGGGATTCATTCGCGATCGCGTAAGCTTATTTGGGACAGAGGTGAGTTTGTTCTATGCGATCGTAGAGTTAGGAATGCGATCGCGTATGTATGCGAAGATGTGCTTCACGAATGCTTGGCTGAGGTCGCGTTCGGCTAGAAGGATTTGAGCAGCAGGGAAAGTGTGGTCAATGCTCTATGCGATCGCGTGAGGCAGGATGCAATCACGTAGGTATGGGAGGCAGTGATCCGCGATTGCATGGGTGATTCCACAATCGCGTAGGGTAAAAATGTAGGGTAGCATAGTTGTGCTTTGCGATCGCGAGGAATGTTCCGCGATCGCGATGAAGGATATTTGGACAGCCAATATTAATTTCAAAAACGAGGGTTTGAACCCATTTTGTATATTTTGAGTTAGACAACACGAAATTGGGCGATTCTTGAAGGCAGTTTTGTGGAGTTGATTGGGGTAAGTGATTCTTACTTGGTTTTGGTTAAATCCCATGATTTCATCTTTAATTTTATCATTTAATTTGTGATTTGGGGTGAGAAATTGGGAAAAAAGAGGAAGAACTCTTGAGTTGGGATTTTGAGGTTTTGAATGGGAATTTGTTATCGGATTTGAGTAAATTTGGTATGGTTAGACTCGCGAGTGAATGGGATTTGGGTTTTGTGACTTTTGTCGGATTTCGAGACGTGGGCCTGGGAGCCGGGTTCGGGCCAATTTCGGATTATTTCTATAATTTAGTACTTTTCTTGTGGAATTGATCCCTTTAGCCTATATTGATTGTATTGTTCTACTTGTGGCAAGATTCGATACGTTTGGAGACTAATTTGAGAGGCAAAGGCATTCAAAGTAAAGATTTGCTCGGTTTGAGGTAAGTAATAGTCTTAAATCTGGTTTTGAGGGTATGAAACCCCGAGAATTGGTATGATGTGAGTGTTTGGAGGTGACGCACATGCTAGGTGACGGGCGAGTGAGCGTGCACCGCGAGGGATTGTGACTTGGTCTGTCCCGTGAGACTGTAAAGTCGAATAGCCATTGTTATTACTTGTTTTTTCCTTGTCTTTGAGCAATTGACTGCCTTTCATGTTAGAAACTATGCTTAGGCCATATGATATCACTGTTGGGACCCGCAGAGGTCGTATACTTGTTGAATTGACTGTTAATTGTTGTCTTGCACTTAGTCACAGTCTTACTTGTGTGTTACACCTCTGTTCCCTCTCAACTCTAGTTGATACTTGTTGTATTCTCTGTTTGGGCTGATTATTATGATATTCTGTGAGCTCGAGGGGCTGGAGAGATTAGTGACTGAGATAGGGCCTGAGTGTCGAGCTGTGAGCTATGTGAGATTATATCGATTGGGTTGCACGCCGCAACGAGCCTTATGGCTATTTATGGATTGTGGACCGGGTTGCACGCCGCAACGAGCCTTATGGCTACTTATATGGTTGGGTCGGGCTGCACGCCATAGAGATATAGCGCTTGGGCTGAAAGGAGCCCCTCCGAAGTCTGAACACCCCCAGTGAGCACAGGTACCTATTGAGAGTATGTATTGAGGGATGAGGGCCGAGAGTAATAGATATTGAGATGCGTTGAGTGACTGCTGTCTTGAGAGGTTGTACTTGCTTTTATTTATTGTTGCACTTAGTTACTATCTGTTGTTGTGGTGAAATTTCTGGAATATTTATATCTGTTTTACTTGAGCTCGAACTGATTTGACTTACACCACCGGAATTGAAAGCATGTTTACTCTTTACTGAAAACTTTTGAAATGAACTGTATTTTTATAGCTCATCACTGCTTCTTAGTTCCTTATTTTATTCTGTTACTTGCTGAGTTGGTTGTACTCATGCTACACCCTGCACTTCATGTGCAGATCCAGGTGTGTACGGTTCTGGCGGTCACTGAGTTCGTGCGCGGGCTGATTATCGGAGACTTACGAGGTAGCTGCCATCGTTCGCAGTCCTTATTTCTCCTTTCTTATTATCTTTTATCTCTTGTCTTGGCATTTGACACAGACTGTAGTAGACTCTGTTTCTAGATTGGTTGTTAGATGCTCGTGACTTAGTGACACCCTGATGTCGGGCTATTTTTCTGCACTTATGTTTTAATTGGGTTTTACCCTCGTTTTATGAAAAACTCCAGTTATTTTAAATGTCTTAACTCATTTCTGTTAAATTTTGAAAGCTTTTTGGAAAGGTCGGCTTGCCTAGTACCACGATAGGAGCCATCACGACGGGTTAGGTTTTGGGTCGTGACAAGTTGGTATCTGAGCCTAGGTTACATAGGTCTCACGAGTCATGAGCAGGTTTAGTAGAGTCTTACGGATCGGTACGGAGACGTTCGTACTTATTTTCGAGAGGTTGTCGAACCCTTAGGAAACTTCACATTCTTGAATTCTTGTCATGCGAATCTGTTGATTATAATAACTAAACATCTGTTGTTTCATTCTCTCACAGATGGTGAGGACTCGTACTACCGGGCAGGATGGACAACCACCAGTACCACCAGCTAGGGCTGCGAGCGGCCGAGGCCGTGGTAGGGGTAGAGGTGTAGCCCGCACAGCAGCTGGGGCAGTAGCTGCAGATCCACCAGTTGCCCCAGATCAGGACCAGATTCCAGTTGTTGATGCACCAGCTCAGGCACCACCTGGGCCTATTGTGATTCTAGGCCTTCAGGAGGCCTTAGCTCAGATTCTTACCGCGTGTACCAGTCTTGCTCAGACGGTCTCTGTTCCGGCCGCAGCAGCCACTTCTCAAGCCGAGGGAGGTGCTCAGACTCCCTCCGCCCGCACGCCAGAGCAAGTGGTACATGGATTCCAGACACCGGGGGCACCACCAGCCCAGCCTGTGGCAGCAGCTCAGGACAATGTGGTTCCTGCTATGCTTGAGGATGAGCAGCGTAGATTGGAGAGGTTTGGGAAACTCCAGCCTCCATCTTTCAGTGGTGCTGAGGGAGAGGATGCACAGGGTTTCTTGGATAGGTGTTAGAGGATACTCCGTACAACAGGTATTCTAGAGGCCAGTGGGGACTCGTTCACTACTTTTCAGTTCTCTGGGGCTGCCTTCAGTTGCCGGTCGGCACATCACCCCTTACATAGCACCAGTTCTCCGGTCTATTCCTGGAGAAGTTCGTTCCATAGTCACGTAGAGAGGAGTTGCGCAGGTAGTTCGAGCAGCTTTGTCAGGGTGATATGTCTGTGATGCAGTATGAGATGCGATTCTCAGAGTTGGCCCATCATGCTATCTGGTTGGTTCCCACAGACAGGGATAGGATCGGGAGGTTTATATATGGCCTCACTTTTCAGCTGCGATTGCTTACGACCAGAGAGAGAGTGTCTGGTGCTACTTTTGATGAGGTTGTCGACATTGCGCGTCAGATTGAGATGGTTCGTAGTCAATAGAGGGTTAAGAGGGAGGCCAAGAGGCCTCGTGGACAGGGTGGATTTAGGTGGTGTTGCTTCTGGGGGCAGTTCCACCACGGTAGGGGTCATCCTTTCAGACATGCTCAGACGGCTCGCCCAGTCCACCATGGTGCATCATCTGGCAATGCTTCACATAGTTATCGGCATGGTCATTCATCTCTCAGTGCCCTCCCAGCTCAGAGTTCATCCCGTGCTCCATCGGGTCAGGGCTCGTCTATGTCAGGTCCTTCTACCAGTCATCTCGGTGCTCGAGACTCCCTTCAGTCCCCAGTACCAGCACCGGGGAGTTGCTATGAGTGTGGAGATGCCGGGGTTTCCGAGAGTTGAGTGGACCGGTTCTATAGACTATGTTCCCAGTAGAGTGATTTCATACTTGAAGGCTCGGCGGATGGTTGAGAAGGGTTGTCTATCTTATCTGGCCTTTATGAGGGATGTTAGTGCAGAGGCCCCTCCTATTGATTCTGTTCCGGTGGTGCGAGATTTCCCAGATGTGTTCTTGCAGACCTGCCGGGCATGCCGGCTGACAAAGATATTGAATTCGGTATTGATTTGGTGTCGGGCACTCAGCCCATTTCTATTCCACCGTACCATATGGCACCGACTGAGTTGAAGGAATTAAAGGAGCAGCTTCAGGAACTCCTTTATAAGGTCTTTATTCGGCCTAGTGTGTCACCATGGGGTGCACTGGTTCTATTTTTGAAGAAGCATGATGGTACTATGAGAATGTGCATTGATTACAGAAAGTTGAACAAGGTCACAATCAGGAACAAGTATCCTTTGCCGCGTATTGATGATTTGTTTGCCCAGCTTCAGGGAGCGATGTTGTTCTCCAAGATTTATTTGAGGTCAGGGTATCACCAACTGAAGATTCGAGACTCAGACATTCTTAAGACAACTTTTAGGACCCGATATGGTCATTATGAGTTCCTTGTGATATCTTTTGGGCTGACTAACTCCCCAGCATCATTCATGCATCTGATGAACAGTGTGTTTTAGCCGTATTTGGACTCGTTCGTCATTATATTCATTGATGATATCCTGGTGTACTCTCGTAGCCAGAAGGAGCATGCCCAGCATCTGAGGATTGTGTTACAATGATTGAGGGTGGAGAAGCTTTATGTAAAGTTCTCCAAGTGTGAGTTTTGGCTCACTCTGGGCACGTGGTGTCCAGTGAGGGTATTCAGGTGGATCCGAAGAAGATAGAGGCAGTTCAGAGTTAGCCCTGACCATCCTCAACCACGGAGATTAGGAGCTTTCTTGGTTTGGCAGGCTATTACCATCATTTTATGGAGGGTTTTTAATCTATTGCATCGCCCTTGACCAGATTAACCCAAAAGGGTGCCCATTCAGGTGGTCGGATGAGTGCGCGGAGAGCTTTCAAAAGCTCAATACTGCCTTGACCACGGCTCCAGTTCTAGTTCTACCATCGGCTTCTGGTTCCTACATAGTGTATTGTGATGCCTCACGGATAGGTATTAGGTGTGTTCTGATGCAGGAGGGTAGAGTGATTGCTTATGCTTCGCGCCAGTTGAAGACCCATGAGAAGCACTATCCTGTCCATGACCTTGAGTTGGCAGCTATTGTTCACGCCTTGAAGATTTGGAGGCACTATTTGTATGGGGTCCATTGTGAGATTTACATTGATCATCGGAGTTTGCAGCATCTGTTCAAACAGAAGGATCTTAACTTGCGTCAGCGGAGGTGGTTGGAGCTTCTTAAGGACTATGATATCACCATGTTGTACCATCCCGGGAAGGCCAATGTGGTGGCCGATGCCTTGACTCGCCGGGCGAAGAGTTTAGGGAGTTTAGCGTATCTTCCAGCAGCAGAGAGACCCTTGGCATTGGATGTTTAAGCCTTAGCTAGCCAGCTTGTCAGATTGGATATTTCTGTGCTGTGTCGGGCATTAGCCTGTATGGTCTCTAGGTCTTCTCTTTATCATAGTATCAGGGAGCGTCAGTATGATGACCCTCATCTGCTCGTCCTCCAGGATAGGGTTCGGCGAGGTGATACTAGAGATGTAACTATTGGTGATGATGGCGTGTTGAGGATGCAAGGTCGGATATGTGTGACCAATGTGGATGGGCTTCGGGAGTTGATTCTTGAGGAGGCCCACAGCTCGCGGTATTCCATTCATCCGGGCGTCGCAAAGATGTACTAGGATATGAGACAACACTATTGGTGGAGGAGGATGAAGAAGGATATAGTTGGGTTTGTGGCTCGATGTCTCAACTGTCAGTAGGTTAAGTATGAGCATTAGATACTGGGTGTCTTGCTTCAGAGGTTAGAGATCCCAGAGTGGACGTGGGGGTGGATCACCATGGATTTCGTAGTTGGGCTCCCATGGACTTCGAGCAAGTTTGATGCTATTTGGGTGATTGTGGATCTGCTGACCAAGTTTGAGCACTTCATTCTAGTTGGTACTACTTATTCTTCAGAGATGTTAGCTGAGATTTACATCCGAGAGATTGTTTGCCTTCATGGTATCCCAGTTTCTATTATTTCAGATAGAGGCACACAAATTACATAGCAGTTTTGGAGGGCCGTGCAGCGAGAGTTGGGTACTCAGGTTGAGTTGAGCACAACCTTTCATCCTCAGACGGACGGACAGTCCGAGCGCACTATCCAAATATTGGAGGACATGTTACGCACGTGTGTCATTGATTTTAGGGGTTCATGGGACCGGTTTCTACCACTCGCGGAGTTTGCATATAACAACAATTATCAGTCGAGCATTCATATGGCTCCGTACGAGGCTTTATATGGGAGGAGGTGTAGATCTCTGGTAGGATGGTTTGAGCCAGGTGAGGCTAGGCTCTTGGGTACAGACTTGGTCCAGGATGCATTAGACAAGGTGAAATTGATTCAGGAACGGCTTCGCACGGCACAGTCTAGGCAGAAGAGCTATGCTGACAGGAAGGTCCGTGATGTGTCTTTTATTGTCGGGGAGAAAGTTCTGCTGAAGGTATCACCCATGAAGGGTGTTATGAGGTTTGGGAAGAGGGGCAAGTTGAGCCCTCAGTTCGTTGTGCCTTTTGAGGTACTTTAGAGAATCGGAGAGGGGGCTTACAAGCTTACCTTGCCATCTAGCTTGTCGAGTGTGCATCCAGTATTTCATGTTTTTATGTTCCGAAAGTATATCGGTGATCCGTCCCATGTTTTGGATTTCAGCATGGTTCAGTTGGATGGTGATATGACTTATGATGTAGAGCTGGTGGCCATTTTGGAGCGGCAGGTTCGGAAGTTGAGGTCAAAGGATATAGCTTCAGTAAAGGTACAGTGGAGAGTTCAGGCAGTCGAGGAGGCAACTTGGGAGACCGAGCATGATATGTGTAGCCGTTATCCTTATCTTTTCACCACTTCAGATATGTCTCTATGCTCGTTCGAGGACGAACGATTGTTTTAAGAGTGGGAGGATGTAACGATTCGGCCGGTCATTTTGAGTTTATTAGCCCAGATCCCCTATTTACTATTTTTCTCGTATCTGTTTCTGCTTATGTGACTTGCCGGGAGGTCTTGTTGTTTATTTCGGAGTGTTTTGGGACACTTAGTCCCTAAAACGGAAGCTTAAGTCTTAGGATTTTGACCGTAGTCGAAAGTGTATGAAGACGACTCTGAAATGGAGTTCCGTCAGTTCCGGTAGCTCCGTTGGGTGATTTTGGACTTAGGAGCATGTCTGGACTGTGAATTTGAGGTTTGTAGCTAATTTAGGCTTGAAATGGCAAAAGTCGAATTTTAGGAAGTTTGGCCGGGGGGTTGACTTTTTGATATCAGGATCGGATTCTGATTCCGGAAGTTTGAATAGGTCCGTAATGTTGAATATGGCTTGTGTGCAAAATTTGAGGTAAATAAGACGTGCTTTGGTAGGTTTCGGCGTCGTTTGTGGAATTTGAAAGTTTAGAAGTTCTTTAGGCTTGAATCCGGGTGTAATTGGTGTTTTGATGTTGTTTTGAGTGATTCGAAGACTCGAATAAGTTCGTATGGTATTTTAGGATTGGTTGGTATGTTCGGTTGAGGTCCCGGAGACCTCAGGTGAGTTTCAGATGCTTAACGGATCAATTTTGGACTTGGCTTGATAGTTGAAGTTCTGGTTTCCTTGTACGCGATCGCAGGGATTCATTCGCTATCGCGTAAGCTTATTTGGGGCATAGGCGAGTTTGTTCTATGCGATCGTAGAGTTAGGAACGCGATCGCATATGTGTGCGAAGATGTGCTTCGCGAACGCATGGCTGAGGTCGCGTTCGCGTAGAAGGATTTGAGCATGAGGGGAGGTGTGGCCAATGCTCTATGCGATCGCGTAGGTATGAGAGGCAGTGATCCGCGATCGCGTGGGTGATTTTGTGATCGCGTAGGGTAAAAACGTGGGGCAGCATAGTTGTGCTTTGCGATAGCGAGGAATGTTCAGCGATCGCGATGAAGGATATCTGAGCAGGCAATATTAATTTAAAAAATGAGGGTTTGAACCCATTTTGCATATTTTGAGCTAGAGGACACGGAATTCGGTGATTCTTGAATGGATTTTCGTGGAGTTGATTGGGGTAAGTGATTCTTATTTGGTTTTGGTTAAATCCCATGATTCCATCTTTAATTTTATCATCTAATTTGTGATTTGGGGTGAGAAATTGGGGAAAAAGAGGAAGAACTCTTGAGTTGGGATTTTGAGGTTTTGAATGGGATTTTGTTATCGGATTTGAGTAAATTTGGTATGGTTAGACTCGTGAGTGAATGGGCTTTCGGGTTTTGTAACTTTTGTCAGATTTCGAGACATGGGCCTGGGAGCCAGGTTCGGGGCAATTTCGGATTTTTGGCTATAATTTAGTACTTTTCTTGTGGAATTGATCCCTTTAGCCTATATTTATTGTATTGTTCTACTTGTGGCTAGATTCGGGACGTTTGGAGATCGATTTGAGAGGCAAAGGCATTTCGGAGTAGAGATTTGCTCGGTTTGAGGTAAGTAACAGTCTTAAATCTGGTTTTGAGGATATGAAACCCCAAGAATTGGTATGATGTGAGTGTCTGGAGGTGACGCTCATGCTAGGTGATGGGCGTGTGAGCGTGCACCGCGAGGGATTATGATTTGGTCCATCCCGTGAGACTGTAAAGTCGAATAGCCATTGTTATTACTTGTTTTTTTCCTTATCTTTGAGCAATTGACTGCCTTTCATGTTAGGAACCATGCTTAGGCCATATGATATTATTGTTGGGACCCGCAGTGGTCGTATACTTGTTGAATTGACTGCTAATTGTTGTCTTGTACTCAGTCACAGTCTTACTTGTGTGCTACATCTCTGTTCCCTCACAGTTATTGTTGATACTTGTTGTATTCTCTGTTTGGGCTGATTATTATGATATTCTGTGAGCTCGAGGGGCTAAAGAGGTTAGTGACTGAGATAGGGCCCGAGTGTCGAGCTGTGAGCTATGTGAGGTTATATGGATCGGGTTGTATGCCGCAACGAGCCTTATGGCTATTTATGGATTGTGGACCGGGTTGCACGTCGCAACGAGCCTTATGGCTACTTATATGATTGGGTCGGGCTGCACGCCATAGCAATATAGCGCTTGGGTTGAAAGGAGCCCCTCCGAAGTCTGCATACCCCCAGTGAGCGCAGGTACCTATTGAGAGTGTGTATTGAGGGCTGAGAGCCGAGAGTATGAGATGTTGAGATGAGTTGAGTGACTGCTGCCTTGAGAGGTTGTACTTGCTTTTATTTATTGTTGCACTTAGTTGCTATCTGTTGTTGTGGTGAAATTTCTAGAATATTCATATCTGTTTTACTTGAGCTCGAACTGATTTGACTTACACCACCGGAATTGAAAGCATGTTCGCTCTTTACTGAAATGTTTTGAAATGAACTGTATTTTTATAGCTCGTCACTGCTTCTCAGTTCCTTATTTAATTCTGTTACTTGCTGAGTTGGTTGTACTCATGCTACACCCTGTACTTCATGTGCAGATCCAGGTGTGTACGGTTCTGGCGGTCGCTGAGTTCGTGCGCGGACTGAGTATCGGAGACTTACGAGGTAGCTGCCATCATTCGCAGTCCTTGTTTCTCCTTTCTTATTGTCTTTTATCTCTTGTATTGGCATTTGGCATAGACTGTAGTAGACTCTATTTCTAGATTGGTTGTTAGATGCTCGTGACTTAGTGACACCCCGATGTCGGGCTATTTTTCCGCACTTATGTTTTAATTGAGTTTTACCCCCATTTAGTGAAAAACTCCGGTTATTTTAAATGTCTTAATTCATTTCTGTTAAATTTTGAAAGTGTTTTGGAAAGGCCGGCTTGCCTAGTACCACGATAGGCGCCATCACGACGGGTTAGGTTTTGGGTCATGACAGTTCTTTGAGTTGCCGATGTTCAAGCGCTCAAACGGGTTATGGTAAGTATTTGGGTATATTAGGTAACATATTATTTTAATTAATTATATTATTAGATTAATAATCATTTAAGAATAAAATTTATTATGTGGCATCATCAAAGGGTGAGTGTATGCTACACTCTACATATATCCTAGGAGAGGGCTTAGAAGGGGGAAATAAATTTAGTTTGGACAAGTACAGGGAGGAAAAATGAAAATTGTAAAGGGAAACTCACTTTTAGGGACAAGTATAGGAGCAACTGATGTATTTTTTCAAATTAAAAAGCAAAAATAAAGCATATATAAAATGTGCTGAAAATTGATATTGATAATTTGTCAATAGTATTCAAAAGGAAAACAAAAACTTCAATAAAAAGAAACTAAGGAGCATCTTGGGGAAGAAGATTGCCAGCAGAATAAGGATCAGCCGGGGGACTTGAAGTTGAAGGCCGAGGATTTTTTATTAGAGAGGAAGGTTGCGAGCAGAAGAAGGATCAGTTGGGAGACTTGAAGTTGAAGGCTCAGGATCTGCTCCGCATCTTCCTTGCGAAAATCACACTTTGGAACTTTTATCCTCAGGTGTAAAAAACCTTTGACTTTACAGAGTAGTTTCAATAGCTTCTTTATCCTTGGCAAGTTCAGCTTCGAGATCAAAACTTTCTTTGCTAGCTTCGGTCAAAGTTTCAAGGCGAGTGCAGAGATAAGCCTAACTAACATCCAAAGTCATCTTATCCTCTAAAGCCTCGTAATCCCTTTCTAATTGTTCAACTTCAGCCCTTAAACTTTCTTTCTCAGCTTCAGCGGCATCATAGGAAACCTTCAAAGGCTCCAATGTAGACTCAAGGAATTTACATTGCTGGAGGAGGCACGAAGTTCTTCTTGATCCTAGGTAAGATCTTGAACTAGTTCACCCGCATATATCTCTTTTTTATTCATAAGTTCTTTCAAACTTCGAATTTATTCGGTAGCCTTTGAATGCTGCTAAGCAAAGGTAGCCTCTATCCTAGATTTTTCCTTCTCCGCCTGAACTGCTGATGCTTTCACCACTACCAATTCAGCGGTGGCTAGCTAAAGTTGTTTCTCCAAAGCTTCCTTATTGCTGGCCCGAAAATCTTTTTCTAATTGAAGGCTCTCAAACTGTTCCTTCCAGTTGTCAGCTTCCATGTGTAACTCAACAACCTGTTACTCAGTCCAAGCTAACCTTTTCATCAGATCCGTGCCCGTTAGATTGATCTATAAAAAGGAACAAGACAAAAGATGTTATATACACGAGGAAGGGAGAAACAAAAGGATTGAAGGTAAGGAAGTATACCTTAAGAGCAGAATGAATCACGTCATTCATATGGGTGATAGAAGAATAAGAGTATAGCTTTTTCCCTTTCAAGAGGTCCAATCAAAGGTTTCAAATCAAATAACTACCCAGTTAGGTTTCCTCATTAAATTGATACCCTCGGGGACTTCAATTGTAACTTTCTTCAATCCACCCTTGTTGGAAGGTCCAACCTTGTCTCGAGGGGTAGTAATGGGAGCAATAGGACTCATGGGAAGAGTGACAAAGGGTGGTTCTTCATAAACAAAACTAAAGTCCTCGTCACCTTCAAATCCTTGAGCAAAAAGCTTCTCAACTAGAACTGAAGGAGGGTTCAAAGTTAGTTCAGCAGTCTCCTCATCTGAAATCACCAGCGGGGTATCTTCGGGCTCATCAACAAAATGAAAATGTATAGATTCCAAAGGCTGGGTTTGAGGAGGAGTTTTTTCATCTTCCAAAACAACTTACCTCCTAGATCGAGGCAAGAGCTTCTTTATTCTTACTCTTCGAAGAGGACAAATTCAAAATACGCTCTTGGGAAGTATTGACGTTAAGTCTAACTGCAGGAGCAGAAAAGAGGCGAACACTATGGATTCCAAATCCTGAAATCCAAAAGGTAAGAGTGTCAAAAGAAAAAATGAAAATAAAAATACACGCGGTAAAATAAAGTAGCTTACATGGGTTTTAACTTTCCATTTGATCTTTTGGGAAAGAAACTTCCAAGTTCTCTGCTCCAGAGGTAGCAGATAACAATAATTCAACCCATCCACGGAAGTTCGGGAGTTCACCAAAAACTTCCATGATTGCTAGGAAAAGAACACATATGAGAGAATTAGTATTCCAAAAGAGAAGTAAAGAAGATAATAGATAACATATGTAAAAAAAAATTACATGCAAAATTCTATTTTTTGGAAAAAGACACATTCTCTTCTCACACCAACTTGCGAGTTAGGACAGCCACGAATCGGCTATATTAACCCCTGTCACGATCATTATCGGGGCCAACCAAGACTCGTTTGCACCTTGCCACAAGTGTGAAGATACTAGCATGAAAGATTTTAGGAGAGAAAAGGTGAAGAAGATGTTGGAAAGTAAAAGGGGCGGAAACTAAAGCTGACAAGTAGCGAAGACACGATACTGCCCTCTATACTATTGGGCATATTCTTCCAAGACACACATTGAAATAACGACAAAATTCCAAAATCAATGGATATATTGGGGGTCGGAAGCCAAGAGTAAAGGGATATGTGTAGGTGAACGAATAAACTTCATGATAAGTGATTATACGATCATCTACACCAGGAGCCACGATTGGAAAGTCAGATATCTAATAGCACTATTTACGAACAAGAGAAAAATACCGGACTTAATAAGAGATGGGTAATAGTCAACATGATTGCGACCTACTATTGAGGTAACCTCTTTGTTCCATACCTCACAATGAGAAACAAAAGAGAACTCCTGTGGAAAAGTTTCAAAAACTAGGGGTTCGGGAAATGGTTCATTGGAATCTCTAGTTTTGAAAGAAGATTTGGGAGTAGTAGAGGCTTTGGCTTTGGAAGAAGAGGCAGACTTTGAAGAACTCTTCTTAGAAGAGGAGGTGTTTCTATTTGCTATCGAACCTATGCTATGAAGCTTGCCACCCCTACTTCTACTCCTATCCGGAGCTATTGTGGAAGGGATGTCATCTACTATTATAGTACGACGAGAATCAGAAGATGTAGAATGCTTTGAAGATTTAGAAGCCATTGTTAAGGAGGAGAAAGAAAGATGTATGAAGAGAATCACTAAGAGGGTTTGGGGAAGAAGGAAAAGACGAAAGAAAGTAGAAGAAATTTTAGAAGACCGATGATTCAGTATTTATACGAAAAAAGGTCATCATGAACCGTCATCATGTAATAGTCACATCAAACTAACAAAGGCAACGGATGCAAACCACAGAGCCAATCATAATAGGACACGTGTCTCGGGCATTAAATAGAAGAGACATAGGTCTCTTCATTTTTTATGCGGATCATAATGATCTCGGGAAGAGGCAGCAAAATATTTCCGCCATAAATAAACTCTCCACTTCCCGAATATTCAGTTTAGAATATCTAAAAAATGGGGGAACTATCTGTATTGGTAAAAACTAAACTCACCACGTGAACCAACATTATGATGAGAAGTGTCTTGGGAGACGAAGCAATAAAGAAGAATGATGTGCAAAGAAGATATGAGCAATAACCACGGGATCGACTATGAAGATACTGTACCTGTTAGCTACATAAGAGAAAATAGGTACAGGGCTGAGAATTAAGAATATTGGAAGCCATAAAAATGGAAAGATCATTAATAGCCACGAATAAATCAGCTGAATCCCTGGTTATGCATGTAACGACCCGATAGGTCATTTTTCTTTTTAGTTCTAGATCCCTGTTCTCCTAAATAAGACTCTCCATATGTGCTTTTATTATTTTATGATTTTCCAGGATGGTTAGTTTGGGATTTGGAAGGATTCGGGTTGAAATCAGAACACTTAGTTCCTCAACATTGGCTTTAAAGGGTTAAGTTTGACTTGAGTCAACATTTTTAGGATACGACCCTGGAACCGGGATTTGACGGTCCCAATAGGTTTGTATGATAATTTTGGACTCAGGCGTATGTTCGGATCGGGTTTTGGATGACCCGGGAGCGTTTATGCGCATAAAATTGAAAGTTGGCGCGTTGAAGGGTTTTAAAATTCTATAAATTTGGTTTGGAATATTTTTTTGTATTATCGAGGCCTGTTTGTGATTCTAAGCCTAGGAATAGATCCGTATAGTGATTTAATACTTGCACGCAAAATTTGGTGTCATTCCGAGTAGTTTAAGTATGAATCGGTGCGTTCGGAGTAAGTTGGAAGAATTTGAAGTTCATAAGATGATTCCATTGGTTTTGGGTTGTGATTCTTAGTTTTAATATTTTTTCCCGCGTTTCGAGGGTGCGAGCAAGTATGTTTTATGTTTCAAACTTGTTGGTATATTTGGACGGGGCCTCGAGGGCCCCGGATGCCATTCGGACGATGTGCAGAAGTCGTTTGGCCTTGGATGAACAGCTGAAGCATCCAGCTTCTGGTGCAATCGCACCTGTCGAGGGCCAGCCGCATGTGTGAGCTCGCAGAAGCGAGCCAGCAGCCGCAAAAGTATCCAATCATAGGCATCCCAAAAACCGCAGATGCGGGTGAGGGTGCGCACCTGCGAACGCGCAGGTGCGAAGGAAGCTACCTCAGAATCGGCCAAAGCCGCAAGTGTGGCACACGCGTCGCAGCAGCGGTCCCGCAGAAGCGGGTCTGAGGATATCAAAGGGGGAGCCGCATCTGTGAGGCTTTTTCCGCAGATGTGGCTATAGAGCCGCAGAAGCGGAAAACCTAGAGGTAGAAAGGTTCATTTATTACGGGATATGTGTCATTTTTGACCCATTTCTCTCACTTCTTGAACCATTTTGGAGCTTCTTAGTGAGGGGTTTTTACCGAGCTATTGGAGGTAAGTAATTTCTATCCAATATAAGTTAAATACATAGATAACAGGTAGATTTTAACATGTAAAATTATAAAAATTATGGATTTAGATGAAAACCTAGGTTTTGATAATAAAAAAGGGATTTAACCACGAAAATGGTTGTGGGTTATAGTGAAGATTATATATTTGAGTTCGTGAGGTTATGGTTAATATTTATCTTCGAATATTTTCGAAATCCGGGTACGTGGGCCCGGGGTAAATTTTTGGAATCTTCCAATTTGGGTTGGGTAATTACTCTGATAGTTAAATTATGAATTTTTGAACACATATTGATTAATTTATATAACATTTGACTAGTTTTGGGTCGTTTGGCACCGAGTTGAGGATTTAAAGCAAATTTATGGATCGAAAGTGAGCTTGAGAACGAGATAAGTCTTTTGCCTAACCTTGTAAGAGGGAACGCATACCCTTAGGTATATTTGGTTGTGAATTACTTATGTGGGGAGCTACGTACGCACTAGGTGACGAGAGCCCGTGCGTAGTTATATTCCATGTGATGTCCGTGTAGTCTTAGATTTACATCATGTTTTGTTTGCACTGTTATGTTGATTATGCATATTAATTGTCTTGAATAGAGCTGATATTAAGGATTTTAAAATTTAAAGTCTCTAGTTTGGATTTCTTATGTTTGGGAAGAATTGAAGAATTTTATAATAACACTGATTAATCCATGTTCACTCGAGTCACAAGTATTTCCGAAAGCGAGGTAAGAATTTCCTCAACTCTCATGGGAGCGGGTCGTTCGCCTCGGTAGGTTAATAGATGCATCTATGGTTCGTGTCGTTCGACCCTCGACAGTGCATACAACATATTTCTGGATCGGTTTGTATGACCTTGGCATAAATCGTGCGTGATATCGGAGCCTAATTATACTTGATATTATTTTATTGTTTGAGATGTTAGAATTATCTAATGACAAAAGTTGACCTGAAATTTATTATTAGTGAAAGAATAATTATTCAATGCTTGTTACTAAGTTGTATTTATTATTTACATAATCCATGCTTATTTAAAATTCCTGTATTTTATTGTTAACCCATAGTAAGTGTCTATGTAGACCCCTCGTCACTACTTCTTCGAGGTTAGACTAGATACTTACTGGGTACATGTTGTTTATGTTCTCACGCTACACTTCTGCACTAATCGTGCAGGTACTGAGGCAGGTGCATCTGATAGTTATCCCGACGCACACACCTGATACTTCGAGACTTAGTGGTGAGCTGCTTTCCGAGTCCATCCTGCAGTACCTGGTGTTTCTCTTATGCTTTTATTTTCTGTCTACTCCATTCGGACAGTAGCTTAGTGTTTTGTATATTCTACTAGTAGCTCATACACTTGTGACACTAGGTCTTGGAAATTTTGCTAGTAGACACTTGATGATTTTTGAGTAATTATTTCACCACACTTGTTCTTATAATTGTTTAAAGTTTATTTTATTAAATATCTCACCTCTTACTTATTTAAAAATTAAGAATCAACTATTTCTAAAATGTTAAAAGAATAGATACATGGCTAGTTCACCGTTGGCTTGCCTAGCGGCGACGTTGGGTGCCATCATGGCCTATAGAAAGGTTCTGACCACGGTGTGCCTGTCTCCTTATATATCAGATAGATGACCTCAATTTACTTCACATTTCTGGAGGGCAGTACAAAGTGAGTTGAGAACCTGGGTAGATCTCAGCACAGCCTTTCATCCGCAGATCGACGGGTAATCGGAGCGGACAGTTCAGATCTTGGAGGATATGCTCAGAGCATGTGTGATTGACTTCGGAGGGCAGTGGGATCGATTCTTGCCTTTGGTCGAGTTTGCTTACAATAATAGTTATCAATCCAGCATCGAGATGGATCCATTTGAGGCTTTATATGGTCGGCGATGTCGTTCGCCTATCGGATGGTTTGAGCCCGGCGAGGCCACGTTATATGGTACTGATTTGGTAAAGGATGCCTTGGAAAAGGTAACTTTGATTCAGGAGCGACTTCGTACAATGCATTCCAGACAGAAGAGTTACGCGGATCAGAAGGTGCGTGATTTATCATTTATGGTGGGCGAGAAGGTTCTCTTGAAGGTCTCGCTGATGAAGGGAATCATGAGGTTCGGAAAGAAGGGCAAGTTGAGACCAAGGTTTATAGGTCCATTTGAGGTGTTGAGACAAGTTGGAGAGGTTGCTTATGAGCTTGCTTTGCCTCCCAGTCTATCGGGAGTTCATCCGGTTTTCCACGTGTCTATGCTCCGGAGGTATCATGCCGACATGTCGCATGTGTTAGACTTTAGCACAGTTCAGCTAGATTACGAGGAGGAGCCAGTTTCCATTGTTGACAGGCAGGTTCGCCAGTTGAGGTCCAAGAAGATTTCTGCGGTAAAAGTTCAATGGAGGGGCCAACCAGTCGAGGAGGACATGCAGAGCATATATCCATACTTATTCGGCATTCCAAGTACGATTCTAGACCCGTTCGAAGACGAACGTTTATTTAAGAGGTTGAGAATATAATGACCCGACCGGTTGTTTTGCTTCCTAGATCCACATTCCCCTAAATAAGACTCCGTGTATGTGCTTTTACTGTTTTATGACTTGGGGGGGATGGTTAGTTTGAGATTTGGAAGGGTTCGGGATGAAATTAGAACACTTAGTTCCTCAACATTGGCTTTAAAGGGGTTAAGTTTGACTTGGGTCAACATTTCTAGGAAACGACATCAGAACCGTGATTTGACACTCCCAATAGGTTTGTATGATGATTTCGGACCCGGACGTATGTTCGGATCTGGTTTTGGATGACCCAGGAGCGTTTCGGTGCATAAAGTTTAAAGTTGGCGCGCTGAAGGTTTTAATGTTCTTTAAATTTAGTTTGGAGTAGGTTTTGGTGTTATCAAGATCGGTTTGTGATTCCGAGTATGAGAATAGTTCTGTATGGTGATTTAAGACTTGCACGCAAAATTTGGTGTCATTTCGAGTAGTTTAATTATTAATCGGCGTGTTCGGAGTAAGTTGGAAGAATTCGAAGTTCATAAGTTTATCCCATTGGTTTTGGGTTGCGATTCTTAGTTTTAATGTTGGTTTCCGCATTCTGAGGGTGCGAGCGAGTCCGTTTTATGTTTACAAACTTGTTGGTATGTTTGGACGGGGCCTCGGGGATTCCATTCGGACGATGCGCGAAAGTCGTTTGGCCTTGGAAGAACAGCTCAAGCATCCAGCTTCTGATGCAATCGCACCTGCGGAGGGCCAGTCGTAGGTGCGAGCTCGCAGAAGCGAGCCAGCAGCCGCAAAAGTAGCCAACCGTAGGCAGCCTCTAAACCGCAGATACGGGTGAGAGTGCGCACTTGCGAACGCGCAGGTGTGAAGGAAGCTACCACAGAAGTAGCCAAAGCCGCAGGTGTGGCACACGCATCGCAGCAGCGGTCCCGCAAAAGCAGGCCTGAGGTCCGCAGATGCAGAAGAGGACATCATAGGGGGAGCCACATCTGCGAGGCTTTTCCGCAGATGCGGCCATAGAGCCATAGAAACGGAAGACCTGGAGGCAAAAACGTTCATTTATTACGGGACTTAGGCCATTTTTGACCCATTTCTCTCATTTCTTGGGCGATTTTGGAGCTTTTTAGAGAGGGGTTTTCACCTAGCTATTGGAGGTAAGTAATTTCTATCCAATATAAGTTAATTACATAGATTATGGATAGATTTTAACATGTAAAATTATGAAAATTATGGGTTTAGATTAAAAACCTAAGTTTTGATAAATAAAAAAATGGGATTTAACCACGAAAATGGTTGTGGGTTTGAGTAAAAATTATATATTTGAGTTTGTGAGATTATGGGTACCATTTATATTTGAAAATATTTGGAATCCAGGTATGTGGACCCGGGGGTAAATTTTTGAAATCTTTCAATTTGGGTTGGGTAATTACTCTGATAGTTAAATTATGAACTTTTGAACACATATTGATTAATTTATATAACATTTGACTTGTTTTGGGACGTTTGGCACCGAGTTGAGGATTTAAAGCATATTTGTGGATCGGAAGTAAGCTTGAGAACGAGGTAAGTCTCTTGCCTAACTTTGTAAGAGGGAACTCATCTCCTTAGGTGTATTTGGTTGTGAATTACTTATGTGGGGAGCTACGTACACACAAGGTGACGAGAGCCCGTGCGTAGCTATATTACATGTGATGTCCGGGTAATCTTAGATTTACATCATGTTTTGTTTACACTGTTAAGTTGATTATGCATATTAAGTGTCTTGAATAGAGCTGAGATTAAGGATTTTAAGATTTAAAGTCTCTAGTTTGGATTTCTTATGTTTGGGAAGAATTGAAGAATTTTATAATAACTCTGATAAATCCATGTTCACTCGTGTCGCAAGTATTTCCGCGAGCGAGGTAAAAATTTTCTCTACTCTAATGGGAGCGAGTCGCTCGCCTCGGCAGGTTAATAGATGTATCTATGGTTCATGTTGTTCGACCCTCGACAGTGCACACAATATATTTCTGGATCGAACCGTACGACCTCGACATAAATCGTGCATGATAACACTCGGAGCCTAATTATACTTGATATTATTTTTTTGTTTGAGCGGTTAGAATTATCTAATGACAGAAGCTGACCTGAAATTTATTATTAGTGAAAGAATAATTATTCAATGCTTGTTACTAAGTTGTATTTATTATTTACATAATCCATGCTTATTTAAAATTCCTGTATTTTATTGTTAGCCCATAGTAAGTGTCGATGTAGACCTCTCGTCACTACTTCTTCGAGGTTAGACTAGATACTTACTGGGTACATGTTGTTTATGTTCTCACGCTACACTTCTGCACTTATCGTGCAGGTTCTGAGGCATGTGCATCTGGTAGTTATCCCGGCGCACACACCTGATACTTCGAGACTTCGTGATGAGTTGCTTTCCGAGTCCATCCTGCAGCACCTGAAATTTCTCTTTTGCTTTTATTTTCTATCTACTACATTCGGACAGTAGCTTAGTGTTTTGTATATTCTACTAGTAACTCATACACTTGTGACACCAGCTCATACACTTGATGATTTTTGAGTAATTATTTCACCACACTAGTTCTTATAATTGTTTACATTTTATTTTATTAAATTTCTCACATCTTACTTATTTAATAATTAAGAACCAACTATTTCTAAAATGTTAAAAAAATAGATACATGACTAGTTCACCGCTAGCTTGTCTGGCGGCGACGTTGGGCGTCATCACTGCCTATAGGGAAATCGGATTGCGACAATGCGGGATTGACTATTATTACTACAACTATTACAATTCACCCATGTAATGGGTAATCAATGTAATAAATACTAGTAACGAGCGAGAATTAAATAGGGCAAGCAATTACAAAAAGTACCCTTATATAAATCCCCTTTCCGTATCATGTATACCCATCGAGAAAACTACAAAGTAATACTATCGATTGTCAGTATTCTTGTTATTCTCTGCCATTGGAAGATCTTGTTCTTTCCAATTGAAAGAAAGCAACAATCATCAATAAGATTTCTATTTCCTTATTCTCTCGGTCGTATTTTCCATTATTATTATTCTTTTATATTAGGAAAAGTGAAGTAAAATTGGTTGGTAGAAATCGAAGTTATTTTTTTATTTGCTTTGACCACAAAAACTATTTGTTTGGTTAAACAGCTTGAAACGTGAATCTGTTCGTTCAAATGGAATATAGCGACATTGACTAAATTCCCTATGTCCAGTATTACACGCAAAGCAACGCCTGTGATCTATGAGCCAAAACATACTATTTGCCCTTAAGAAATTCATAAAGACTTCAAGTTTATTTTACCATATGGTTAAAAAATTAAAAGTACAACGGAAAAAATATAAGTTTAGTATAACTCTGTTGTTTGATAAGGTTTACTTATTATTAATGTGGTTGAAATAATCATAAGTTGTGTTTGTTGCTCAAAGTTTTGCTGTTTTCTTCTGCAGGAGGCTGCTTTAGAAGTTATCAGAGGTGGTTTGCTGACTTAACTTTCATTGTACATTTGCCATGACTTAGAAATTAGAAATTTCAAAAGCCAGTTTAAGGCAAGCATAGTTCTTATTTTATAGTAGTTACTTACTCCTTTCTCTCTGTACATTGCTTTTGTGTCAGTGGTGCAAAATTGTTGTTGGTTCCAAGCCATTTTAACGATAGATGGTATTTAGTATTTTACAATCATCACTTATTCCAAACTTAATGATTAAGTTATTATCCTATGTTCAACTGGTGAATGTGTTTGATCAATATTTTACTAGCTATATGCTTAATACATGAAAATAAGAAACAAGTAGGCAGCTGCGAGCCAGCGATCAGTATTTTTTTGGTTTCCCACCTAGCGTCTTGTATGAGCTTTGGTGTCCGACTAATTCTGATTCGCGCCGCATAAGGCTATTAAAGAAGGAAGCACTCTTTACCTGGAATTTTTTCCATTCCTAGGGCTCGAGACCTCTGGTTAAGGGTAGATAGATTCTATCCATCTCACGACAACCAGTAACAACAACATTACCCAGTGTGATCTCATAAGTGAGATCTGTGGAAGGTGGTGTATAGGCTATTTCCGATAGACCTCAGCTCCAGAAAAGTGTTTCCAAAACAGGTTAATAAAAATAAATGAGTAAAATACTATCGTGAAAATACTGAAGAGGAGGGAAGTATTAACAACAGAAATAATAAAGATAACCAAAATATACGAAACAACAATAATAATTAAATTGAAACATCTCACCATAACCCTGAGTGGTAAATCAGTAGTGAATGTTACAATAAACCATTCGGCATTTTATTTGGAGTGTAGGGCATACTTGTTTTCAACCAGAAATATTTTGCCAAGTTTTTGAAATGCATCAGAAATTCCATAAATCTGTGAAGAAGCACGCATAGGTAGGCTATTTATATAAAGGATGTTATCTCAAAATATAGTATAATACATGTTTTTAAAGAAAAATCTACGCTTATTATGTTTAACCAAAAAATAGATTTCAAGTCAAAGTCTATGTTTAGAAGAAAAAGGGTTACTGATAACCAAGTTCTACTTCACTTTCACAATAATATTTAGGAAAATAATAAAAACGGTAGAGAAAATTGACAAAGAGAAATAAGGAATGCGACAATAGTTAGTTCCTAAAATCAAGGCTGAAAACATCGATAAAGAAGAGAAGTATAGAATGTATTTCAATAGTCCTTGGAATCCCCATTACAAATAAAATTTTGTAGCCTTATATAGGAGTGTACAATCATAACGGTTATCTCTCATAATTTGGATTATTTATGGGAATTAATTATATTGATTGCCCATTACCACAGATAGCCGTAACTGGCATATTTATCGCTATAAATGCCTTATAATTGTTCTGATTCTCCTTCCTTATTTACTTTTGGTTTATGTATATTCCTTTCTTTTTGATCTTTATTCATTCCATCCTCGCCTCTTCTTTGACAACTGTCAGGCCCAGTTCTCTTCTATGTACTGTCTCGAGTGTGTTTCTCTCGTGCCTTCCTCGCTCAATTAATTCTATTAATTAAGAATGCCACTTGTCGCTATATCACAGCTCCACGCGTCATGCTTCGTTAGCATACTAACATTCCATATGTAATGCCTTTTTCTCCACCAATACAGATAGTTCCCCTACTTTCTGAATATTCTCGACTGAATATTCGGGAAGTGGAAAGCTTTTATGGCGGGAATTTTCTGCCGCCGTTTTTCGAATGTTATCATGTCTCCTTCGGAATTGATGCGAGTACACCACATCCATTTAATGCCCATACCACGTGGCTTCTAACGATTGGTTCTGCAGTTTTTTAGCGCTTTTTAGGGTTTCCCTACAGTTGCATCAGTCACGAAGTGTCGGTTCCATTATGAAGCTTCATAATGACCAACTTTAACAATGGTCGTGTCTCCTTATAAATACTTCATTCTTTTTTGATTTCTTAAAGTCTTCCTTCTTCACTATCCATCATCTTATTCCTTCTTTGCATTTTTCGCATCTTTCTTCTGTATTTCTTTGGACAATCATGTCTTCCCCAGACCCTCGCAAGGCTGTGATTGTTGACGAGTTTGTTCCTTCTTGTAACGACCCGGCTGGTCGTTTCGAGTATTATAACTCTGTCTCCCTATTTACTGCTCAAATTGTGCTTTTCGGTAGTTATTTGACTTGCCGAGATAATTGGTTCGGGTTTGGTGAGATTTTGGAATGATTTGGAACACTTAGTTCTAAGGTTTAGAACTTAAGTTGAAAAGTGTAACCGGATATTGACTTATGTGTAACGACCCCGAAAAAGTTTTTGCCAAGAAAATTAAGGTTTCGTGATGCCGAACTAGGCTTACGCCGCAGCTCGGAGCTTTTGGGTTGAATAATGCGCCAATGAGTAAAGAAAACTTTTGCCAGAAAAAGGTCATTTCAGTGGCCCACTATGCGGTCGCAGAATCACTCTGCGGACCGCATAATGGCCGCAGAGTGAATTAGAAGTGGGGCAAGTTTGGAGGAAGGTCTGCGGTGCATTATGCGATCGCAGAATAGGTATGCGGACCGAATAACGACCGCAGACTGAAACAGTGTTGCCCAGTTCCGGAAGGCCATTTTGCGACCCATTATGCAGGCCGCGGGAGGATTATGCGGTCGCATAATGTGTTTTGGGGTGTCATTTTTCTGCTTTTATAAACTCGACCCCATTCTTATAAAATACTATTAGGGGTCATTTTGAAGGGTTTCATCTCATATTTTAGAGAGAGGTGAGAGCATCTTAGAGAGAGAAAGTGAAGACCTAGCCATTTGTCCATCAATTCTTGTTCAAGGTTTGAAGATTTTACAAGGATCTTGCTAGGGCTTCAAAGAGGTAAGAATTTCTAACCATAGTCTTCAATTTCGAGTTTGGGTAAAGATGGGTGATTGGGAGCATGATTCTTGGGTGTAAGAGTATTATTTATACATACACGTACCGATAAGGTTTGTGAAACGATTATTGAGTTCAAATGGGTAAAGATTGGGTGAAAAATTGTAGAAATCTTCAAGGACTTCAATTGAAGATTTGAGGGTCGAGTTGATGTTAGAATTTGGTGAAATTTGTATGGTTGGACTCGTAGTTGGATGGGTGGCGTTCATAGTTTGTAATTTTTGTTGGGTTCCGAAGCGTGGGTCCCACGGGCGATTTTTGAATGCAATTTCAAATTTTGTTGGAAATTAGTATTTTTATATGGAATTAATTCCTATAATTTGAATTGATTGAATCGAATTAATTGTGACTAGATTCGAGGCGTTCAGAGTCTGATTCGTGAGGTAGAGGCTTATTGGAATAAAGAATTGTTTGAATTGAGGTAAGTAACAGTTCTAAATTTGGCCCTGAGGGTATGAAACCCCGGATTATGTGTTATGTGGTCGGTTTTGAGGTGACGCACATGCTAGGTGACAGGCGTGTGGGCGTGCACCGTAGAAATTGTGACTTGGTCAAATTCCATGGAACTGTGTAGTTAAATAATATGTTGTTATCTGTACATTCTCTATGTAGTAGAGAAATTGAACCACAAATCATATTTAGATTATGTGTTGGCACTGTAGGGACCCACAAAGGTCGTGTACATGTTGAATTATCTGCTAAATTATTGTTTTGTACTCAGTCACAGTTTACCTGTTTATTTTATCTCAGTCTCTATTGTTCATTATTGATGCATTATATCATTGTAGTTTGGGCTGATTTTCATGATTATTCAGAGCCCGAGAGACTGGAGAGATTTATGGTTGAGTGAGGTCGAGGGCCTGATTGCGAGATATTATACTATAGCACATGAGTTGTCCGTGCAGCACGTGAGATATTATACTTTTCTCTTAACTTAACAACTTTTTGGAAGGTTTTTTTTTTTTTTATATATATATAGAAAAGGGCCATTTTATGTTAACGACACTAATGAAGATGACGTCTCATCTTCATATTGGTGTAAATATATGAAAGACGAAGTAGACATGAAAAAGAAATGATTTGAGGAAGTTTTATGCTTTGAACTTTCAAATGAATTTCGTACATCACTTTCATTTATTCATACAACACTTTCATAACTGCTTTCTTTGTAACAGATTTTTGAAATACAAAATTTGGTCTATTATCCCGTGACTAATTTTTGGCCTTAACCTAAAACTCATTGGAACATGGAACGTATCTCGTGTCCTTTTCGCAAGTTTACACCTTTCCAAGTTTTGTTCAAGGTTTTTGATTCAGGCTTCTATATGTATAGTCCTCCCAGTGTTAGAGCTTTGAAGTATGAAATCGTGAACACTGGATCACTCCTTCCTTTTGGTCCATTTCCTAAAAAGGAAAATACAAACGTGACTCGGAGATATATATTTAGATGATGACTGCATAACCCTTTTTTCCATCAGAAAGGTTGTAACCTAGACCGGAAATAATTTAGTATTATGCGTGTCTTTCGAGTCTAATATCATCATTTGGTACGGGCTAGCTTTTTGCCTATCATCTATAATTGTTAGTAAAATCCAAAAGAACAAAATAAAATCGTAACTGAGTGATACCTGCCCATGGGTACTTTCTTCGTCTAAAAGTAGTATTTCTTCAGATAAACAATGTTCCAGTTTGATGGTAGCATCTTTTCATCTATGGTTTCCAACTTATATGCTCATTTTCCAGCGATGCCTCGAACCCTATAAAGTCCTTCCCAATTTGGACTTAATTTTTCTGAATTAGCTGCTTTTGTTGATCGAAACACCTTTTTGAGGATGAAATCCCCAGTCTTAAAGTACCTCTGATTAGCTTTCATGTTGTAATATCGTTCAATCATCTATTTTTGAGCCGTCATCTTTATTAGCGTTGCTTCTCTCCTTTCTTCTAGTAAATCCGAATTTATTTGCATTTCTTCCTCATTTGACTCCTCAGTAGCATGCATGTATCTCGTACTTTGTTCACCTATTTCTACTAGAATTAAGGCTTCGGTGTCATAGACAAGCGAAAATGGAGTCTCATGCGTACTTGTTTTTGCTGTCATTCGATAAGCCCAAAATATCCCCGGTAACACTTCTGGCCACTTTCCTTTTGATTCTTCTAGTCTCTTCTTCAAGTTATTAATAATAACTTTGTTTGTTGACTCACCTTGCCCGTTGGCTACAGGATAGTAAGGTGCAGATGCAATTCGTTTAATCTACCAACTTTGAAAGAACTCTGTGATTTTCGTGCCTACGAATTGTGGGCCATTGTCACAAACGATTTCCTTTGGAACTCCAAAGCGGCAGATAATGTTTCGCCAAATAAAGTCCTTGACCTCTTTTTCTCGCACTTGTTTGAAAGCTCCTGCTTCTACCCATTTTGAAAAATAATCTGTTAAAACTAATAGAAACTGTACCTTTCCTTTAGCTTGTGGTAATGGACCTATGATATCCATGCCTCATTTCATGAAAGGCCATGGCGATATAACCGAATGTAACAATTCTGCTTGGTGATGCATGTTATTGGCATATCGTTGACACTTATCGCACCTGGCTACAAAGTTTTTTGCTTCTTCCTCTATTTTTGGCGAATAGTATCCTACTCTTATTAAAGTCTGCACCAATGATCTTCTCCCAGCATGATTGTCGCAGCGCCCCTCGTGTACTTCCCTCATCACATATTCCGTTTGTGAAGGTCCTAGACACCGTGCCAAAGGTCCACCGAACATCTTTTGGTATAAATTTCCATGAATTAAGCAATAACGGGAGGCTTTTTGGCGAAGTACCTGTGACTTCTTCTTGTCCTCGGGTAAGATTCCGTACTGCAAAAAGTTGACAAACTCGTTCCTCTAATCCCAAGTTAAATTATTAAAATTTACCTCGTTCTTGTCTTGGTCGACTGTTGAATGAAACAAATGTATTACAATAGCATTTTCTGCATTTATTATCTTAGTAACAGATGCGAGGTTGGCTAATGCATTTGCTTTTGCATTCTCCTCCCTGGGTATTTGCACAGCCTTCCACGACTGAAAATGTCTGACTAATTCCTGTACCTTTTTCAGGTTTTGTTGCATTCGTGCCTCTCTTACTATGTAAGTCCCCTGCATTTGGTTAACTACTAGCTACGAGTCACTTTTGATTACTATCTGTTCTATGCCAAGTTCTTGTGACAGTTCCAAACCTGCAATCACAGCTCCATACTCTGCTTCATTGTTAGTGATGGGATAACATTTTATTGCTTACCTTATGACTTCCCCTGAAGGCGTAATTAAAACAATACCTAAGCCCACTCATTTAACATTCGAGGAACCGTCGGTAAATAAAATTCAAGTCCCCGGATTAGATCCGGTAAATACATGTAATTCCTTTTCTGCTTCAGGAGCTAAATTTATGCTGAAATCTGCCACAAAATCTGCTAAAACTTTATCACTCGCGTGTGACGTAAATCTTTCAGGTGACCTCTCACGGGACTATTGAGGAAATCCTTGTGGAGAGAGGAGTGGAGGAGTTGCTCCTTCCTGTGGGTTCAGCTGGTTATTTTCATTAACAATTGACATAGTCGGTTGTCAGAAAAAGAATTTGGAAAGTGAAAAGATTATCAGATTCCCGGTGAGAACAAATTTGTTTAACCAAAAAATAGATTTCTTAGTCAAAGTAGAAGAAAAAGGGTTACTGATAACCAAGTTTTACTTCACTTTCACAATAACATTTAGGAAAATAATAAAAACGATAGAGAAAATTGACAAAGAGAAATAAGGAATGAGACGATAGTCAATTCCTAAAATCAAGGCTGAAAACTTCGATAAAGCAGAGAAGTATAGAATGTATTTCAATAGTCCTTGGAATCCCCATTACAAATAAAATTTTGTATCCTTATATAGGAGTGTACAATCATAACGGGTTTCTCTCATAATTTGGATTATTTATGGGCATTAATTGTATTGATTGCCCATTGCCACAGATAGGTGTAACTGGCATATTTATCGCTATAAATGCCTTATAACTGCTCCGATTCTCCTTCTTTATTTACTTCTGGTTCATGTATCTTCCCTTCTTTTTGATCCTTATTCATTCCATCCTCGCCTCTTCTTTGACAACTGACAGGCCCGGTTCTCTTCTATGTACTGTCTCGAGTGTGTTTCTCTCGTGCCTTCCTCGCTCAATTAATTCTATTAATTAAGAATACCACTTGTCGCTATATCACAGCTCTACGTGTCATGATTCATTAGCATACTAACATTCCACATGTAATGCCTTTTTTCCCACCAACACATATTACATTCCAAATCACTTATTTAACAATTTATATAGTTGATGGAAGGTACATTGTAGTAAAAACATTTATTGAGGGACTCTAGAAACCTGTAATATGTATATATTACCATGAATATATTAAAAAGAAACTTCGTGTTATTAATAAATCCCTTAAATTTTCGACTAAGAATTCACATGAATTAATTGGAAACTGAATTACCGGAAGTTGTAGAATTTGCAGCCACTAACGCTAGAATTAGAACATCTTTTGATAGTTGTGGTTTTACAAAAACATAGTTGTGGTTTTACTGTTTTGTCAGCATTGGCGACTTGTAAAGACAATAAAATAATAATTAAATAGTCCTCTTTTTCCTTGACCAACGTACCACATCGACAAGCAACCCAGGGAAGGAAGTATTTAAATATCAGTGAAGCAACATGGACGCATACGAGCTTACTTGAATAGGATCTGTTATATAAGCTCATACCACTGTATCCTTGAGTCCTAAGGAGATAGGAAACCAAGTCTGGTTGATGAGGCATAACTATTGGACCAGGACGTGATTAATAGTCCCCGCACCCTTCGGGTCATGGTCCCGTAGATGATCATTCTCAGCTCCAAAAATAGTGTTGGGATGGTTTAATGGTTGTCTGACAGACTCTTCAATTTTTTTGTTGCTATAGTTTTGTTTGTTATAGAAAGGGGAGCCTTGGCATAATTAGTAAAGTTGTTGTCAGGTCACGGGTGTTATGTGACCAGGAGGTCACTGGTTCGCGCCCTTCTCTGCACTCCACGCATAGCAGGAGCTTAGTGCATCAGACTATCTTTTTTTAGTTTTATTTTTTATGGAAAATCAAAATGTAAGTACAGACTTCACTCGGATTCACTGTTGACATGTTATTTTCTTGGAATGAAGATGAGCTCTGTCACACCCCCTTTTTACCCCCCAAAATGATATATGTTTTATGGGTTGGTGTTAAAGAGTTTTTCCAATTAAAATGACAAACTTGAGTAGGGATTATTTTATTTACAGAGTCGCCACTTGGAATTGAGTTTTTGGATGTTCCAAGTCACCTTTTATTTGAATCCTTAGTCAAAGGAAAGTTTGACTCTATTATTATTGGTCTGCGAAAATAAAATCCGAGTAAGGAATTCTGTTGACCAAGGAGAAGGTATAAGGCATTCCCTGAGTCCCATGGTTCTAGCACGATCGCTTCATTGACTACAACTTGGCTTGAATTAATTTTGGATAAACTGTGATTTATTGGTTTTCATGTTTTATCTATCTGCTTTTAATTATTAAAATATGGAATTATCTTTGAAACGAATCACGGTTGTGAATTCGTTTTTTATTGTGCCAAAATCATGCCACGTGTATGTGTACACAATTAATAGTATTTTATTATATTAAGATTGTTTTGGCCAAAGTTGCGCGAACACATACTTCGGTTTTAATTTCGAAAATCGTAATTATGTCACGCGAACATATACATAACTACGATGATTTGATTAATTTAGGGCGTGCTTAAAGCATTCTAATGTACTCAAAAATTATTTTCCTAAGTTTGGGATTGTTGTGATGCTTAAGAGTTATACATTCTTCTGACTTAACACTACTCATGGCCTATTCTTATTCCTTGCCAAGAAAGAAACAACTTTAGTTTTCCATCTATCCGATTTAACAACTCACTTCAATCACCACTTCAACATGCTAAAACAAAAGAGACGTAACATAACCATATAAGTAAGAAAACTAAATCAAAGTCCATAACATATTTAGCAGAAATCATCCAAAACAAACTTACATGTACTCAAACGAATTAATCTTTAAAACCAATATATAACCCAAATAATACACAATCAGGACACAATCAATACGAAAGAGATCAAGTATTTTCCATAGAGCAAATGAAATTCATCACGAACAAATAGAAACACTAATATATCAAAGCAGGTATATACTGAAAATGTAACCAAATACTGAGAGAAATGGATTCGAATGGAACTTTATATTGATGAATAAAGCTGAAAATTTACTACTCAATCGAAATAACAAATCAACAATCGTCGGACTGAAACACTGAAATTGCGAACCGGAACCTCGACATAGAAGCATTGCCTGACCGATGAAGACAGGAACAATTTTAGGTGGTTTAAAGCTGTTTAGTGGCTGAAGTTTGGTGGTTTCACGGCTGGTTTCAAGTGTAGGTTCGAGTGAAGTTTCAGTCAGTTTTCATGACTGTTTCAAGGCTGTTTTTGGGTGGGTTTGGTGGTGGATTTTCAGCTCGTTTTTGGGGTGTTTAACTGGAGAAAAGGGGTTATTTTGGGGGGTTATCGGCAGCTGTGGGTGGACTGGTTTTCAGCTCGTTGTTTGGGCTGTTTTCAACTTGTTTTGAGCTGTTTTGAGGGAATTTTGGGGCTGGATTTACAGCTCGCTTTTTGCTTCTTTTTTCCCCTCTTCTTATGGCTGATTTTTGTAGAAATTTTATAGAGGTTTTTGTTGGTCTTTGGGTGGGAGATGAAGCTCCTTTTTTGTGAGTATCCATGTGTGTTTGTGGAGGGATCATGTGAGGGAAGTGCATGTGTGAGTTGTTAACGAGGAAGAGTGGAGTGTGAGTTGTTAAAGAGGATTAATGGGAGTTGTGAGGGAATAATTGTGTTGGTGGTAAGGTGTGTGTTAAGTGACGTGAGGGAGTTAGGAAAAATACAAGCATGGTCAAAAATTAGGTGCTCACAGCATGCCCCTCTTTGCTTGGAAACATGAAGAGTTTTCAGGCAAAGAAAAGATGAGCGATATGACTAATTTTTGGCTATACCATTATTCAAAAGGGAAGAGATAATAGAAAAAAGTACAATCGAGTCCTGGTTTTGGATATCCTACATATCCCGGGTTATAGGGGAATCAAGTCGCGTGTAGTTCAAGAAAAATGATAGAATAATGAGTGGGAGAGTTGAGTGAGGTTCCGTCGAGGCTCCGTTCTGTAGTCATGTTATTAAATCAAAATCAAAAGAAACTAAACAATCCTATCAGCTATCAGTTACAAGATTCCTATCTACTAAGTCTTCTAAAACTTGATCTTGAGTCTTGACTGGTTCTTCATGCAGAATCTGATCTGAACCTTGATGCTATCTAGCTGCAGGTGCTAGTTCATTCTTCTACGGCTTCTTCTGACCAAAACGAGAAATGTAAAGCTCGTAACTTCAGTCGTCTTGAGCAGTCCATATCCTTTCCATCTGTTTCTGTATTTGGATTCACTTCTCTTTTTCTTTTATTTTAGATTGAGACTTTTTTTTTGTTTATCTCGAATCATGTGCCTCGAGGTAAAACCTACTCAGGCGCCAAAACAAACAAACGAACAAAATTTTTCTACTCCATTTTTCACTAGGAAAATTTTGTGAGTAATTTGTAACAAAAACTCTATACTACTTCATCATTGAAAGCAATAAAAGGTCGAGATTGGTGTAACCTGGGAAAATATGATTCTTTGGGATTGGTGTACCCTGATTGTCTAAATGATGCCCCAACTAGGGAGTGAAAACCTTATGTTGGGGAGATGCGATGGGGAATGGTGTACCCTGACACTGGTAAGAAAACTAGAAAGTGGGGACCCTATGTATAAAAATAAAAATCAACTAGGGAGTGGAGACCCTATGTTGGAAGAGAGACTATGGAGTGTAGACCCTATGTCTAAAATAAAATCAACTTGGGAGTGGAGAACATATGTCTAAAATAAAATCAACTAGGGAATGGAGACCCTATGTTAAAAAACAAAACTAGAGAGTGGAGACCCTATATTGGAAAAGCGGCTAGGGAGTGGAGACCCTATGTCTAAAATGAAATCAACTAGGGAATGGAGACCCTATGTTGGAAAAGTGACTAGGGAGTGGAGACCCTATGTCTAAAATAAAGTCAACTAGGGAGTGAAGACTCTATGTTGGAAAAGAGACTAGGCAGTGGAAACCCTATGTCTAAAATATCATCAACTAGGGAATAGAGACCCTATGTTGGAAAAGAGACTAGGGAGTGGAGACCCTATGTCTGAAATATCATCAACTAGGGAATAGAGACCCTATGTTGGAAAAGAGACTAGGGAGTGGAGACCCCATGTCTAAAATATCATCAACAAGGGAGTGAAAATCCTATGTTGGAAAAGCGACTAGGGAGTGCAGACCCTATGGCTAAAATATCATCAACTAGGGAGTGGAGACCTTATGTTGGAAAAGAGACTAGGGAGTGGAAACCCTACACCTAAATAAAATCAACTAGGGAGTGGAGACCATATGTTAAAAAAGTGACTAGGGAGTGGAGACCCTATGTCTAAAATAAAATCAACTAGGGAGTGGAGACCCTATGTTGTAAAGGAGACTAGGGAGTGGAGACCCTATGTCTAAAATATCATCAACTAGGGAATAGAGACCCTATGTTGGAAAAGAGACTAGGGAGTGGAGACCCCATGTCTAAAATATCATCAACTAGGGAGTGAAAACCCTATGTTGGAAAAGCGACTAGGGAGTGCAGACCCTATGGCTAAAATATCATCAACTAGGGAGTGGAGACCCTATGTTGGAAAATAGACTAGGGAATGGAGACCCTATGTCTAAATTATCATCAACTAGGGAGTGGAGACCTTATGTTAGAAAAGAGACTAGGGAGTGGAGACCCTACATCTAAATAAAATCAACTAGGNGTCTATAAATCATCAACTAGGGAATGGAGACCCTATGTTGGAAAAGCAGACTAGGAAATGGAGACCCTATGTTTAAAAACATCAACTAGGGAGTGGAGACCCTATGTTGGAAAGCACACTAGGGAATGGAGACCCTATGTCTAAAAACATTAACTAGGGAGTGGAGACCCTGTGTTGGAAAATATACTAGGGAGTGGAGACCCTATGTCCAAAATAAAATCAACTAGGGAGTGGAGACCCTATGTCTAAAATAAAATCAACTAGGGAGTCGAGACCCTATGTTGTGAAGGAGACTAGGGAGTGGAGACCCTATGTCTAAAATAAAATCAACTAGGGAGTGGAAACCCTATATTGAAAAAGCGACTGGGAGTGGAGACCCTATGTCTAAAATAAAACCAACTAGGGAGTGGATACCCTATGTCTAAAATAAAACCAACTAGGGAGTGGAGACCCTATGTCTAAAATAAAATCAACTAGGGAGTGGAGACCTTATGTTGTAAAAGCGACTAGGGAGTGGACCTATGTCTAAAATCAAATCAACTAGAGAGTGGAGACCCTATGTTGGAAAGTAGACTAGGGAGTGGAGACCCTATGTCTAAAATAAAATCAACTAGGGAGTGGAGACCCTATGTTGGAAAAGTGACTAGGGAGTGGAGACCCTATGTCTAAAATAAAATCAACTAGAGAGTATAGACCCTATGTTGGGAAAATGCAGCTAGGGATTGGAGACCCTATACTACCATGATTTGGAACTTTCTTTCTTTTTTTTTCTTTTTATTAAGAGAATGAATAAAATGCGGGAAAGAATTTGGCGAAGACTTCCCTTTTTGGAGTTGTTGCTGTTGCAGAGCAATCTTAGTCTCCATGTGATTTCTTTTTGGCTGCACCTGCTTCTTGCAAGATTTCTTTGGATTGCACCTGTTTCCTGTTTTTCAAACAAAGAAGAATTGTTAGTTTGATTTTTGCGGCCTTGCGTGTTTCAGTCACTTGATCTCGGTCCAGCTTCTTTGATGATAATTTCAACTGCAACTGGTTGTCTCCTGAATACCGATTGCACTTCTGGACCCGAAGAACCTTTGGTTTTTCCAAAATTTACCATGACAGTTGGTCGCATGGGGCTTAACATTTTTTAGCTTTATTTTTCCTTTGTGGTCATTTGACTTCTTTCTTCTAATTTTAACTTTAGAGCATTGGGGAACCTTTGGATTTTCAAACTTTGCCAAGATGGTTAGCCACTTGGGACTTAACCTTTTCAACTTCATTTTGCCCTTGTAGGCGCTTTTAATTTGATTTCCTCCTTTCGAGAGTTTTTGATTTCAAAGCATTAGCCAACATGGCCAGTCGGGGTTGACTTGATGCCCCTGCCGAGACTGGTGCCCTGCAAATTAGTCTTGCCATCCTTCTTTGCGTTAGTTTTGGAACAGAGTTAGACCGAAAGGGATTCAAAGAAAAACAAACAATGGAATAGACAATGAATTTAGACGAGAGGTATCCCTTTCGGGGAAAGGAAAGGACTTATCTGGAGTACCTGCGGACTTCAATGAATATGACATGCCTTTTAGACTGGATGCCTGATATGTGTAAACCGTCCAACTCTCAGAAATTCATCACAACTTCTGCCTCGAAACCGAGAAACCTTGCCCAGGACTGTTAATACCGATGGCTGTGAAGATCCTCTTTTCGATCATTAGTGCCCTTTGCGGGTTTTCACCAGCTGACCTCTCTCATTTCTTTTCTCACCATCGCCTTATAGTGCCCTTTGCGAGTTTTCACTAACAAGACTCTCATTTTCATTATCTCTGCTCGCCATCTCCCTATAGTGCCCGTGAGGGTTTTCACCAATAAGACTCTCTCATTTTGGTGGCATCAGATCCAAGTGACTGTATCCTCCAATTCTTGAACATTCTCATTGATTGATCGAAAAGACTTGAAAAGAATTTTGGGTAGAAAGGATTTGGATTATATTACAACTTTGGAACCTCTCAGGCGAAACCATCATCGAACTATTGTAACACCTGCCCTAGTTTCTGATTCTCTTTTATTTATTTATTTATTTTTTTCTGTTTTGTTTTCTTTTCTTTATTTTTTTTTAACAACATTTTTAGGTTCCAAAGAGGGTAATCAAAGAAGAGTAACCAGATCAAAGGGTTTGCAAAGGGTTGATAATGTTTGGGTAGCGAGAATGAAAGCCTTCTTCATCTCAACGGAAGAACATTAATGTTATATAGAGGATCAAACATAGTACCTTTTTGACTACACCTGCGTTGACAGTTGTTTCAGGGACATTTCCTTCGATATTTTCCAAGTACATCTCTCCTTTTTTTGGCAGTACTCTCGTTACATTGTATGGACCTTTCCAATCTAGAGCCAATTTTCCTTTAGCTATTCCGGTTCTTTATTTTATTTTCTTAAATTTATCTTCATTGCATTTTGATTTTTGATTCATTATTTCAAAGTCGGGCAGCGTTTTAGAATTTGGGCCCGAAGTCCGCAAGCATGTTATGTCATTAAAATCTGCATTTAACAGAACTGAAAAGAGAATAAGAAAAATGACAAGATTAAGAAAAGAGAAATTCCTGGACAATAAAATATTAATTTTATTTGATTTAATGTTTTTTTAATTTTAAAGATGGAAGGGTTTACAATCGGAAAGTAAGACAACAAAGTTAAACATCCGGATCACATCCTGAAATAATCCGAATGCAGAAAGGATAGAAAGACCAGCTACCGAGACTCCCGCCTAACATGAAACTTTCAGGTTTGGCGACCGTTTTTTGCTTTTCTTCTGTCTCGGCAATGGTTGCAATAGCCTTCAGTGCAGGATCAAATTCTTTTCCTCACAAATCATACCAATGACTGGCCCATTATTGTGAGTCGGTAATAGATTTTTAGTCACATTTGGGATCTCTTCGTCCCTTAGCACAATTCATTTTTCTTCTATCAAGCTTTCGACTGCCCTTTTAAGGGTCCAACAGTCTTTTGTATCATGGCCTTCTACTCCTGAATGGTAAGCACATATGGTACCAGTCCTCTATGATGGCGACTCAGGATTTTGCCGATTGGGAGGTACAGGTTGCAATAGACCCAGTTGGATTAGCTTTTGAAGCAGACTGGAGTAAGATTCGCCAATAGGGGTAAAATTGTTTCTCCTGGGAGGCTCACGAGGGCGTGGATTATGTTGGTGTTTGTTTTGTGGACAGGGATTATATGGAGCTTGGTATGGATGGTTATGTCTGGGAGGTGAAGCTCAGGCTTGGTTGTAGTGCTGTTGTGGCTGTGCGTAAGGTTGGGCATTCATCACCACATAGTGAGTTGGTGCCACAGCATAAGTTGCATCTTGATGCGGGTAGTAATGTTGTGGGGTTCTTGGTGGCATATAAGAGTGATCAAATGATCGACAAGGCCCTCTTGAACCCGAAGCCATCATGTCTCCCTCCTCCCTCTTTTGGCGATTAGCCAAACCCCCTGAACCATTCTGGATGGCTTGGGAGGTAGTTTTCAAGGCAGCTTGACTCAATATCCGACCAGTTTTCAATCCGTTCTCTACCATCTCCCCGATTTTGATGGCCTCAGCAAATGGTTTGCCCATAGCGGACATCATATTCTGGAAGTAATCAGCTTCTTGGGCTTGCAAGAAGACTGTAACTATATCTGCTTTGTCCATGGGTGGTTTCACTCTAGCGACCTGCTCGCGCCATTTGATAGCATACTCGTGAAAACTTTCCGCGGTTTGCTTCTTCATATTAGATAGAGAGTTTTTGTCTAGAGTGATGTCGACGTTGTACTAGAACTGTCTGACAAAATCCCTAGCTAAATCGTCATATATGTGTAGTGGGAGATTTCCTGATCCATATACAATTCTGAGGCGATTCATGTCACACTTTCTTCGAAGTAGGCCATCAACAACTCTTTTTTCCTACCAGGCCCTCTCAGTTGATTGCAGTATCTCTTTAGATGAGTAATTGGATCTCCGTTCCCATCATACTTCTCGAACTTTGGCATTTTGAAGCCGGCAGGTAGATGAACATTTGGGAACATGCGCAAGTCTGAATAGGAAACACCTTTTTGGCCACTCAAGCCTTGCATATTTTTCAAGCTTTGTTCCAAGCTTCTCATCTCTCGAGCCATTTTTTCCTGCTCGGGATTCCTAACCGCTCTTTGTTGTTCAATCGGGGACTCATATTGTGGTTGTAGAGCGTAAAAGTCCGGAGTAATATTAGTCAGGTCAGGCTAAAATTGCGGGCCTTGAAAGGAGAATGTTGAAGGTTCAAAGCATGGCCTGGGCACGGTTGGCTGTGCCATGGTGAAGACCGGTGGTGCGGAGATCAACGTTGATGGTGCTCCGGAGAACGGTGCCTGGGGGCGGACCACAAAAGGCATATCGGTGAAGTTGGATGATATAGAAGGGTACCCAAATGGGACAAATGGATCTGTCATAGGGATATTGGTGGTTCCAACTGTCCCTGGGACCAGCTACGGGAACCCACAAATTGCGCTTGGAGGTTCCCTACCGTTAGACCAGGCGTCCCATATTTCCAACATGCGGAGACGCAGCATCTTGTTTTCTTCGGCAGTTGCCGACTCAGGTTGTGAAATAGCCAGCTTAGGGCTATCCTCAATGTTAATGATGCAGAGATTGCTTTCTGAAGCCATTGGGATCTTTCCTTTGGATCTTGTAAAATAGAGGTGAGAAACCAGATTACCGACAAAACCAACCAACTGAACAAGGCCTACTTTATTGCACACACAACATCCTTGTCAGTTTTGAGACGTTTAACATATAAGGAATCACACATTGGGGATGTAATGTACCTGAACAGTTAAATATTTCTAAAATATTTTTGCAACGATTGCGTATTGCATCCCGACTTTCACTATCTTTTTTTCATTCTATTGTTCTTTTCTTTTATTTTCACTCTCTTTTCTCTTTCGTTTTGTCATTCCTGGTTTTTCTTTCATTTTTATCACACTTTGCTTCCCTTTTTTTTCCCTCTCTTTTTGTTGATTTTCACTTAGATTAATTAGAGATATGATCGCATCCGACGGAGATTGCCAACGTATCATGACACCGCATGAATCCGACGATTACGTAGTTCAGGAAAAGATCAGGAATAAAGTAAATAAACTAACTCTTTTTTTCTTTATTTTTTTCATATACAAACATACCACAAAAGCTCCTAACAAGAAAAATATTTTTGATTTTTTGTTTTGGAAATTTTCGAAAGAAATACTTCTAAAGAAGAAAGAAAATATTTTTGATTTGATTTTTTTGAATGAAAGACTTCAGAAAAAAAAAGATATTTTTGGATTTGATTTTTTTTTTTGAATTTTCTAAGGAAAGAATTCTAAGAAGGAATTAAGTAAAGGGAAAATATTTTTGGACTTTTGTTTTTTGAAAATTGGAGCCGAAATTGATGAGGTTTGCCTACGTATCTCACATCCGGTGAGAATCAGACATGCGTAGTTCGGTAAGATTAGGAATAAAATAAATAAACTAACTCTTTTTTTTGGATCTTGAATTGTTTTTTGTTTTTTAATTTCCGAAAGAAAGACTAATAAAAAAGAAAGAAAATATTTTTGGTTTTCAATTTTTTTTTTTGAGAATTTTTGAAAAGAGAATGTTTTTTTGAATTTCGATTTTTTCGGAGAAAGACTTCTAAAGAAAAAAAAATATATTTTTGAATTTTGATTTGATTTTCTTTTCGAATGAAAAACTTATAAAAAGAAAGAAAATATTTGTATGTTTTAAATTTTTTTTATTTGGGATTTTCTAAGGAAAGACTTCTAAAGAAGGAATTAAGCGACAATATTTTTGGATTTTTTTGTTTTTTTAAAAAATAATTGGGGCCGGAACTAATGAGGTTTACCTACGTATCTCACATCCGGTGAGAATCAGACCCGCGTAGTTCAGTCAAAACCGACTATGTTCTCTTTTGATTTATGAAAATTAATCCTTAAAACCATAGAATTAGACCACATCGTCCCCTTATTGAAATGCTGAGATTGCGAACCGGAACCTCGACATAGAAGCCTTGCCTGACCGATGAAGACATGAACAATTTTAGGTGGTTTAAAGCTGTTTAGTGGCTGAAGTTTGGTGGTTTCACGGCTGGTTTCAAGTATAGGTTCGAGTAAAGTTTCAGTCGGTTTTCATGACTGTTTCAAGGCTGTTTTTGGGTGGGTTTGGTGGTGGATTTTCAGCTCGTTTTTGGGGTGTTTAACTGGAGAAAAGGGGCTGTTTTGGGGGGTTATCGGCAGCTGTGGGTGGACTAGTTTTCAGCTCGTTGTTTGGGATGTTTTCAACTCGTTTTTGAGCTGTTTTGAGGGAGTTTTGGGGCTGGATTTGCAGCTCATTTTTTGCTGTTTTTTTTTCCTCTTCTCGTGGCTGATTTTTGCAGCAATTTTATAGAGGGTTTTGTTGGTCTTTGGGGTGGAGATGAAGCTTCTTTTCTTGTGAGTGTCCATGTGTTTTTATGGAGGGATCATGTGAGGGAAGTGCATGTGTGAGTTGTTAAAGAGGAAGAGTGGAGTGTGAGTTGTTAAATAGAAAGAGTGGGAGTGTGAGCTGTGAGAGAATAATTGTGTTGGTGGTAAGGTGTATGTTAAGTGACGTGAGGGAATTGAGAAAAATTCAAGCATGATTAAAAAATTAAGTGCTCACAAGCTCTTGCTACATCTGTTGTTCAGAAACACAATTAGGACAACTTGAAAATGACTATGGCAAGATTCAATATTTTAGAGAAATATTACCCTTCATGATTTTGTTATTAATTTCTTCATTTAATGCAAATAAAAGCTTCACAAGGAAGATGCATAGTCTGCAGTTTGAAAAGTGTTTGTGAAAAGGTCGAGTAATGCAGTAATTACAGAAAGTCTCAGAACAACTGAAGTCACAATGTTATGATGATTAAAGTACTTTGTCACATATCGTTTAGTGAAGAAGATAAAATAGTAGTGAGGATATACTATAACAGAGGACCAAGGACCACAGAAAAATATATTTACCGGGGTGGGTGTCTGCCTAAGATCGATCTAAGTGGTCGTGCCTACATCATAATTTGTGATAGTGGGGGTTTACGTTCGCAAGACCCCTACCCAATCCAAAGCCCAATTTTTTTTAAGTGTCTCATTAACAGGCCTATCAATTGGCTTGAGCACATATTCTCAACTCCATTCTTGTAGCGATGTCCTATTTTCTGAATTTTGGAAGGGCTTTGTGGATTTCTTCTCTATTTGTTTCTCTATTTGTTTCAAGGTAAAGTTGTGTCTTTCTCTTTCTGTCAAAAAGACTTTATAACAACCTTGTTGGTGAAGGTTCAATACCTTATCTTATAATCTCCTGCCCCTTACGCAAAAAAAACCTATAAAAAAAATTGCAATTCTTACATTGTTTGCAACAACTTTAAATTTTGTAATCCAGGAATTTTTAAGATATTTTTGCGGAAATATCTAAATCTATACTATATTAAAAGCACGAAGGCCCTTAATGAACTTTTTAAAATAGAGTTACAATATAATCATTTTAATTATTTTCCTAATATTTAAGACTAAATTTGTGTATCTATTAGGAAAAACTAATTTTTTCTGGACACAAGGTATAACTTATTTTTGGATTCCTATGCAAACTTCCGATCCCTACTATCCTATAACGTAAAACTTTTCCTTCAAGAAAACCTTATTTGCAAAAACCCTAACAAGTTTTCTAAAACGTCATGACTTTGGCCTAATAAACGGTGAACAAATGTATTCTCAAGAAAGTTGGACAGGTACATAGTTAATTTGTTTGATTATTCATTTGGTTAACTTCTCTTATATAAGTTGTTGATTCAATGCATAAGTTTAGATTGAAGATGTCATCACGAATCACAAAGGAAGAAATTATATTGAATTTTATGGTAAATTAGCGCCAAATTATATATTGTTTTATTGTAATTTATTGATTCTTTTTGGTGTAATAAACGATTGGATAATGAGTAGAGTCCCTTAATATTACCTTGTTTGACCTCTCACCAAATTTCTTAGATTTTGTCAGAGCAGGGATATCTAAATTCTTATGTTTATGCCGCCCACAATGATGAAGGCCTAATTTGACAAATTAGGTTCTAAGACACTTGTGCTAAATAAAGCAGAGAAGCCACTCAATTTGCAGATGGTATTAAAAGAGGAAAAGGATTAGACAAAGCGACATTGTGCAAAACTTTCAGTAAAGGTTGCTTGAAAATAAAAACCAATTAATTTCAACCAATCAACAATTTAATGTTGACCGTCTGAGGTGTGCTTTCTAGAAGTCCACCATGTAATGTCTTCGAGCAAAATTACATACTACTCCGTACGTCTCATATTATCGGCCGTGATTACTAAAAATAGTTGTATAAAATTATTTGTCGCTTTAAAAGTTCAAAATAAAATTGGTTATTTTTTTCTTTTTTTATCCTTAATAATAATTATTCTTGAAGACTACAAACACCTAACTTTGTTCAAATACGAATTAAGAAAGATTAAATTTTAAGATATAAATAATGATAAAATAGTCAAAATCTCATCCTAATTAATTTTTTTTAAGATGCGTGTACAGAATAATCATGACAGATAATATGAGACGGAAGAAGTACAAGAATAACAATAAGAATGACAATATGCTCCAGGAGTTAATACTCCATGTCCATTGGGATTTTTTAAGTTGAATGAATACTCGTGTTACTATGTACGTTATGTACTACATTGCCATACGTTTCTCAAGACTCTTGTGGCATCGATTACGTTGTCACATTCTTGTGTGTCTATATATTATTATAAATATATATATATATATATATGAAATCAAAAGTGTCCCAATTATCCTTAAACTATTGACGGACTCTTTGCATTTAAAAAGTGTATTATTTCTTAAACATTAATGTACAATATATATATATATACAATTTAAAAGGCTGGTCTTAAAGTTTTCAAAGAACTTACTATAGTGAATGTATTTAAATTCTTTACATTTTTAAAACTAGCTTATACAAATTCTCAAAGAATACGCATCACATATTTTAATTCAATTTTTGCAACTCCTTTAATTAGTTTATCTTTTTGTTAATTTTTTCCAAGAGCGCCATTAACATTAAAAAGAATATTTGTCATTATCGTGTTTGAAGCTAAAGTGGAATGTAATGGCAATCATAAAGGAGAATAGAAAGTTGATTGAGAGGAGATATTGCTCAATCAACTCCCTGATTCTCCTTACTGCCATTAGAAAGGTTAAAAATTAATTATTGACAAATCAAATTTCACGTAATATTTTTACCCTTTAGTTTGACAATATTCCATTAACTTACCTTGCTGTTGAAGAATGTTAATATACAATGCAATTAGTAATGACAGATAAAATTATAGCACATTCATAGTGTAATAAGATAAATATTCATCATTTCAAAAACTTATATATTTCAACTTTTATTTTATAACTCAAATATATTATTTAATAGGTATTTTATATATATATATATATATATATATATATATATATATATATATATATATTGCGTGTATCCTAAAAATAGTATAATAAAAAAGCTTATACATGTAGGAAATACTCCTTCCTTTTTTCGCCTTGCCTCCCACAGCTACAAGCTACCCAGACAGGAAAGTCTTTGTATGAAGTTGCAGTTACATGAAATGACACGACCTTACTTGAACAGGATCTGTTCTATAGGCTCGTACCACTGTATCCTTGAGTTCTAAGGAGACAGGAAACCAGGTCTGGTGGATGAATCGTGCCCATTTGACCAGAGCGTGATTAGCAGCAGCCCCCATATCCTTCGGGTCATTGAGCCGAAGGAGATGGTCTAATGGCTGTCTGACAAACTCTTCGATCTTTTTTGTGTTGTTAACGTTACCCTGTGTTACACTGTATTAAGCTAGGTGAAATACTGTTAGTACGTCATGATTTGTTATTGGTTTCTTCTTTTAATACGGAGAGATATATGCACAAGGAAGATGCATAGTGTTTGGTCAAAGGTTGAGTTACATATTAGATGTGGTAACTGTGGGAAGTCTCTCAAAAATTGAAATCCAATTTTGATATGCAAATCGAAGAATGATCACTCAGTCCCACATCGTTAAGTGGAGAAGATAGAAGAGAGGTAAGGAGATACTATAAAATTAGGCCAAGGACAACTGAGAAACATACTAACCTGGACGGGGTCAATTGGCGATCAAGAAGACCCATGGTCGAGGTTCGTGACCTCCATTGCACTTTGGAGAAGTGCCTGCCTAAGGTCGGCCCAAATGGTTGAGTCTATGTCATAATTTATGGCAGTGGGGGCCTGTGTTCGTGCGGCCTCTACCCAATTCAGAGTATAATTCTTTTTCGAGACTCGTTTATAAGCTTCTGATTTATGAATTACTCGAGCATACGTTCTCAATACTTCATGTTTTCACCATTTCCAGTCACCTTGTACTACTCAATGAGTCTTTTAAGAAGAAACTTTCGAATATAAATCCTTGAATTCTTAGATATCACAGGAATTAAATGGCGAATGATTACTCGGAATATGCGGAATTAATTCTATAGCCACAAACGTAAAAAGAAAAAGGGGGAATAGAAAAGAAGCATTGTTCAAAATGCGAAGTTGCGGAGACGATAAAAGAATTAAGTTATTAAGTGTTACCGCATTATGTTTTCTCCTTACACACCACATCGACAAACAAACCAGGCAATGAAGTATTTATATATCAGTGAAGCAACTTGGATAGATACGACCTTACTTGAACAGGATCTGTTCTATAGGCTCGTACCACTGTATCCTTGAGTTCCTAATGAGACAGAAAACCAAGTCTGGTGGATGAATTCTGGCCATTAGACCAGAGCGTTATTAACAGCCCCTGTGACCTTCAGGCCATGGAGCCGTAGATGATCGTTCTCAGCCCCAACTATGGGTGATGGAATGGTTTAATGGTTGTCTGACAGACTCTTCAATGTTTTGCTATCTGCCTTATATTTGTGAAGACTTGAAGTTTATAATCTGGATGGTTTAATGGTTGTAACTCTTCAATCTTTTTTGCTATCTGCCTTATATTTAAGACTTCAATCGTTTTTGCTATCTGCCTTATATTTGTGAAGACTTGAAGTTTATAATCTGGATGGTTTAATGGTTGTAACTCTTCAATCTTTTTTGCTATCTGCCTTATATTTAAGACTTCAATCGTTTTTGCTATCTGCCTTATATTTGTGAAGACTTGAAGTTTATAATCTGGATGGTTTAATGGTTGTAACTCTTCAATCTTTTTTGCTATCTGCCTTATATTTAAGACTTCAATCGTTTTTGCTATCTGCCTTATATTTGTGAAGACTTGAAGTTTATAATCTGGATGGTTTAATGGTTGTAACTCTTCAATCTTTTTTGCTATCTGCCTTATATTTAAGACTTCAATCGTTTTTGCTATCTGCCTTATATTTGTGAAGACTTGAAGTTTATAATCTGGATGGTTTAATGGTTGTAACTCTTCAATCTTTTTTGCTATCTGCCTTATATTTAAGACTTCAATCGTTTTTGCTATCTGCCTTATATTTGTGAAGACTTGAAGTTTATAATCTGGATGGTTTAATGGTTGTAACTCTTCAATCTTTTTTGCTATCTGCCTTATATTTAAGACTTCAATCGTTTTTGCTATCTGCCTTATATTTGTGAAGACTTGAAGTTTATAATCTGGATGGTTTAATGGTTGTAACTCTTCAATCTTTTTTGCTATCTGCCTTATATTTAAGACTTCAATCGTTTTTGCTATCTGCCTTATATTTGTGAAGACTTGAAGTTTATAATCTGGATGGTTTAATGGTTGTAACTCTTCAATCTTTTTTGCTATCTGCCTTATATTTAAGACTTCAATCGTTTTTGCTATCTGCCTTATATTTGTGAAGACTTGAAGTTTATAATCTGGATGGTTTAATGGTTGTAACTCTTCAATCTTTTTTGCTATCTGCCTTATATTTAAGACTTCAATCGTTTTTGCTATCTGCCTTATATTTGTGAGACTTGAGGTTTACAATTGTAAAGCTATTCCTCTAATGCCATTTATAGAATTGTCAGTGACATACTTCTAGAGATTTGGAATGACAAGAGAATTTCCTGAAGAATATTCAATCATGGTTCACTGAGCCAGTAATGCCAAAGGTTATGGAGCAGTACTTAAATGCTTTGTATGTGTTATTTTAGACTAGGCTAAATTGCATAGTATCTGCTTTAGAGTCAAACTAGCATTGTTAATATTAGGCAAAATTAAGCTAAGATCAGAAGGACTTGGTGAAGAACTACCATACTTATTTCATTATTTATTTCATCTTTTAATAAATACCCAAAAAAGAAATATTCACAAGGAAGATGCAAGTTTGGATAAGTGTTTGTGCAAAGGTTGAACTTCTTAGACCCACATCGTCAATTGAATAAGATAGAAGATGAGAAGATACTATAAAATAGGGCCAAGGACAACCAAGAAACATACTTACCTGGACGGGGTCAATGGGTGATCAAGAAGTCCCATGGCCTAGGTTGGTGACCTCCATTGCACTTTGAAGGGTGCCCGCCTAAGGTCGGCCCAAGTGGCCGAGCCTACGTCATAATTTGTGGCAGTGGGGGCTTGCGTTCGCGCAGCCCCTACCCAATCCTAAGTCTAATTATTTCCCATTTTCTTTTTCTGGGAACAAGACAGCAATGGCCTAGTGAGTAAATCTTAAAAAGGGCTTTGTGGATATGTATCTACTTTAACTTCTCTATTTGAGTCTAGCCAAATTGTGTCTTTTTCTCTATCGAAGACAGCCTATATTGACAAATTTGGAATTTTTGTACAGTTTGGAAAAAGCTTAAAAGAAGTAATCCTGGAATTATTTGAATATATTTTATATAAAGTTGTACAATAAATAAAAAGTAGCTTGTCTTTGGGAAAATACATAAGTTCTACTCTAAACTTGTCAACTCAGTAACTTTACCGAGCGTTTATTTATCCCCTAAACATATTTGAAGTGAATTATGTATGCAACCGAGTTTTCGAAGATAATTAAATATCCGTAAAGTTACAGTGTGCAACCAAATTTAGGGGACAAGTTTAGGGTGGAACTTATGTATTTTCTCAATCTTTTCTACTAATAGCTTGTTTTGTCTAAATCCCAGTTGTACTCAATGAATTTTCTGAAAGAATCGTTGAAATATAAACTCTTTAATTTTCAAATAAGAATGCAATATTGGAAAAATAATTACTCAGAAATTGCATAATACTTCATGCATCCACTAACGTCAGAATTAGAACATCTTTCGATGTTGACAAAAACATAGTTTGTGGTTGTCCTTTTTTATATCGACTTGTAAAGACAATAAAATAATAATTAAATACTCACATTTTTTGGCCAAAGTACCACATCGACAAACAACCAGGCAAGGAAGTATTTATATGTCAGCGAAGCAACGCGGATGCATACGGTCTTACGTGAACAAAATCTGTTCTATCTGTTCGATATTGTACCACTATATACTTGAGTATATAAGGATGCTAGTAATCATGTTTCATTCCATGATGAATCATGGCGCCATTAGACCAGAGTAGACTCTTAAAAGTTTTTGCTATGTTTTTACTGGCTAGGAGCATTTTTCTAGTTCGTACGGGGTATGTGGTTAGTCTGATAGAATTTTGTCTTAGACTGCTAGTGGTTTTTCTAGTTCGTACGGGGTATGCGGTTAGTCTGATAAAATTTTGTCTTAGACTGCTAGTGGGTAATGTTGTATTCACACTATTCTTCTATTTTTCATAGTCCCGAGCCTTATTTACTGGTTGTTATTGCTTTTCATCTATTTTCTGATTCTTACGATGCTGTTATTATTTTTATGGTTTCTGTTACTGGTACTGATATATTGTCTCTTTTCGTCTACTTGAGCCGGGGATCTATCGGAAATAACCTCTCTACTCCCTCGGGGTAGGGTAAAGGCCCGCGTACACACTATCATGTTAGTAATCTATAATACTATAATATAATATTACAAAATAGTAAATTTCTGTAACATAAAACAAAAACAAGAAAAAGAAAAACAGAAATAGGCAGAAACTGGAGATTATCAGAAACCAGAATCAGTAAATATATTTCGAAATAAAATCGAGCCCACTGAATGCACAGTGTTCTTAAGAAAATTATTCCCCTCACATACCCGAGGTGTTGGAATATTATCCTCCCAGGATAGAAAGATTTAACGCACCAGAGTATTGGTACCAAAACGCTGGTGAAACAGCGAACCACTTAAAGGCTGTAAACCACACTGGAATTTAATTGTCCAGAAGAAGGAGAAGAATTTCGAAAAATTTCGTAAGGAAAGATTGTGGGATTAAGGCATATTTATAGCTATTTTCTAGCACTGTTTCTGAAAAGTTTGCAACCTTTCAGAAACAACCATAGCTGTTGGAACAGGTCAGAACGATTCCCATTTAAAATATTCTGAAAAATTAATTTAAAATAATCCGGGAAAGAAACGGGTCGCGGGGGTCCTGGGTTATTCCGAGTTGACTTTTCGTTAATTAATTAATTAAATAATTGAAAGAAATTTTGTCCAAAAAGATTAATCAATCAATCGATCTTTGACCAAATCCGAATCCGAAGCCGAAGTCGAGTCGAGCCGAGCCGAGCAAGCGACGACGACGACGACGACGACGACGACGCGAGGCTTGCTTTCTTTCCAACCAATTTAACACCAAGGGAAGTGTTTTATCAATATAAGCATATTTACTTTTCTTTCCACCACCAATGAGGGACACTTGCTCTTTCCAAGGCAAAGGGGAGCTCACTTCCCTTTCACTTTCATCCCTCCATTTCTCATTCACCAATTTTTTAGTCCCAACAATTCCCCACATGAATGGGGAATAGCTATAAGATAAAGGAATGCGCGGACGAGTGTATGATTTACATGCAAGGATTAATTGCATTTGGATAAGTAGGTTTCCCTTTGAACTTTCCGTAGTGAACTTATATCAGATATACTCGGTCAATCGGTAGATTTTATATCTTTGAACCGTCGAGTTTTATTGTATACCTACACAACATAAGTCATATAATCAATCCTTAACTATCTATGGTTCTCACGGTTGTGTTCGTTTCAACCATCTACACCGCTTGGTTTCATGAGTGCTTAGAGAATGTGCCTTTAATTTCATTCCCTTTGAAGTGGCTTATATTTCACACTCACATAGGTGATTTCTAAACGTGTAATCCTATAGACACACTATCTGGTCATTTCCTGCCAGACTTAGCAAATCATTAAAAAGCTTTAAGCTTTATTGACTCGTCAAAAAAGCCTTAATGATTTGCCCTGATTTCTGAACATTGTCTTCATCACGAGAATGGATTGAGTTATTTGACAATGTTGAACCGTCATTCATAACTTTGTTTGATCTTTTTGAACCTAGGTCTTGGGATCTCTAGTCTGTTAGGTAGAGTTACCACCATGATGACTTGTCCTAGGCCTTAATCCCATTTCATTCGATGATCTTTCAATTGCCTCTCTAGATATGCCTTTTGTAAGTGGATCTGACACGTTATCTCTTGAATTTACGTAGTCAATTGTGATAACACCACTTGAGAGTATTTGTTTAATGGAATTGTGTCTTCGTCGTATGTGACGAGATTTTCCGTTATACATATTGCTCCCTGCCCTGTCTATTTCTGCTTGACTATCACAATGTATACATATAGGTGCGAAAGGTTTGGGCCAAAATGGAATATCTTCCAAGAAATTCCGAAACCATTCAGCTTCTTCACCGGCCTTGTCTAAAGCTATGAATTTAGATTCCATTATAGAACGGGTGATGCACGTTTGTTTGGATGATTTCCAAGACACTACTCCACCCCCAATTGTTAAAACATATCCACTCATGGATTTAACTTCAGATGATCCAGTGATCCAGTTTGCATCACTATATCCCTCAATCACGGAGGGATATTTGTTATAATGCAAAGCATAGTCTTGGGTATGTTTCAGATACCCCGAAACTCATTTCATTGCCATCCAATGTATTTGATTGTGATTACTTGTAAACCGACTCAGTTTGCTAATAACATATACTATATCTGGTCGCGTATAATTCATGATATACATCAAACTTCCCAAATACTCCTGCATAGTCCAGTTGTGAGTCACTTGTCATGACCCAAATTTACGTGGCTGACACCCGGTGCACTACCCGACCAGAGTGAACTAACCCATATGTCAGGACCAAGTATAATTGCGGAAGCCAATTAAAAATCTTGTACATTTTCAAATCAAGACAACATATTTTTTTCATTTCCAAAGTCATACATGAAACCTTTTATAAAAATGACACAATCAAATTAAATGATTATTCCTTTATGCATGACGTCCACAATCCTATTTTTATAATCCCAAAACTATCTATGGAGCCTCTATACTAAAGAATAGAACCAACACTTGGAGTAATTCTACCAAAATAAAATAAGAAAGAACATAATAGCTACCACGATAAAAGTGGTGCTTCATAATACCTCGAAAAGAGAGTCATCCTAGCATGACCGCTTGCCACTTATTATACATCATCCTGAAACATGTAAAGTAAGCGGAACCTTGGAGGGGACCCCTAAGGGATGAGTATACCACATCGGTACTCAATACGTGTCATAGACACTCTCTAATTTAAGTTCTTGGGACAAACTTTATAAAACTAATGCATCAATATTTGATATAAAACGATAAGAAATTTTATCTATTCACGATCGTTGTCATTTTAAATAAAAGACAAGTAAAACATAACCCACAATATAAACTTTTAAAACATTTATATCAACCCATGATTTTGGATAAAATCATACAAAATCATTCCATTTGCTTTAAGTCATCGAAATCACTTTCGCTCCTTAGGCCTAAACATAAGAAAATCATCCTTACCTTTCACTGGAAGTACTATATTGTAACGACCCGATCGGTCATTTTGAGCTCTAGCGCGTTGTTCGACGGTTTAAGGCCTTGAATAAATTCACCTCAGATATTATGACTTGTACGTGTGGTCGGAATCGAATCTTGGAAAGTTCGGAGTTGATTTGGAAAGAAAATTCTAATTCCGGAAGCTTTAAGTTGGAAGAATTGGCTAAGATATGACTTTTGAGTAAACGACCTCGAAATCGGAACTCAAAGTTTCCAATAGATGTGTTTGATGATTTCGGACTTGGGCGTATGTTCGGGTTGAGTATCGGATCACCCAGGTGTATTTCGGCGCATATTATGGAGGGTTGGTATTTTACAAGTTTAATAAATTCTTAAGTTTGACTTGAAGTGGATTTTAAGGTTATCGATGTCTATTTGGGGTTTAGAGCCTTGAAATATCTTTGTTATGTCATTTATGACTTGTGTGCAAAATTTGAGGTCAATCGGACTTGATTCGATAGGTTTCGGAGTCGAATGTAGAAGTTTAAAGTTCTAAAGTTCATTAAGCTTGAATTGGGGTGCGATTAATGGTTTTAGCATTGTTTGATGTGATTTGAAGGCTCAACTAAGTTCGTATTATATTTTGGGACGTGCTGGTATATTTGGTTAAGGTCCCGAGTGCCTCGGGTGAATTCCGGATGGTTAACGGATTGATTTTTGGACTTAAGAAATGCTGAAGCTGGGCATCAGCTGGTGTGATCGCTTCTGCTATGTCTTGGTCGCAGAAGTGACATCGCAGAAGCGAGCTCGAGGAATCGAAATGGAAGGGGAAAGGCAGTGGTCACAGGTACGAAGAAATTCCCGCACCTGCGGAATTGCAGAAGCGAGAATGAAGACGCAGAAGCGGCTGGTTCGCAGATGCGTGTTGGCCATCGCAAAAGCACCTGCGCAGAAGCGACAATGCTTCCGTAGATGCGAGGTCTCAGCTGCGTAGTGTACTCCGCAGATGCATATTTTGGCTCGTAAAAGCGAGGCCGCAGATGCGCAAATATTTCCGCAGATGCGAAAACTGGGCAGAACATAAGGGGATCGAACTTGGTCATTTCGTCATTTTCATTTGGGATTTTTGAAGCTCGGTTCTTTGGCGATTTTGTGGAGTTTTCATCATGTAACACAAGGTAAGTAATTTTCCACTTGTTGTGAGCTTAATGTAAGGTTTATATTTGGATTTAAGGAGGAAAAGTTAGGAAAATTGTGGGATTTTGGTAGAAGACCTAGAATTTATTATTTTGGATTTTGGCCACGATTTTGGACATGGAATTAGGAATAAATCATATATTTGTTCGTGGTGTCATGGGTAAAGTTTATCTTTGAATAATTTAGAATCCGAGCACGTGGGCCCGAGAGTTAGCTTTATCGACTTTTCGAGTACAGTTGGAAATTGTTTAAATTGATTAATTATGGGTATTAGAATATATTTTGATTGGGTGCACATTGTTTGAATAGTTTTGGATCGACAGGTTTTGGTTTGAGGTGTTAAAGAGTCTTTGGAGCCAGTTATGAAACTTCGGAGCGAGGTAAGTCTCTTGTCTAACCTTGTGAGGGAGAAACTACCTCTAGGTGATATTTATTGTTATGTGCAACTAGTTGTGGGTGCTACGTACGCACGAGATGACGAGAGTCCGTACATAGCTACAACATGTTATGTCCGGATAGACTTAGGATCTTATCATGTAATATTTGAATTATTTGAACTCATTCTACTGGCTTAATTAATTAAAGTTGTAATTGAAATTGATTTAGAAGTAATTATATGTACACTAGGCTAAGCCTTAACATTTTGAGTTGTGGGCGAGTAATTTGAGAAATGGTAAAACTTATATTCAATTGATGCTCATGTGTTGTATTGTAAACACGTGTCTCATAATTCAATGATTTCCTTTCCTTTTCTTGTGGAGCGGGTCAAATGCCTCAGCAGTATGTAGATGCATCTATGGATCGTTCCTCACGTCCCTCGGCAGTGTACATGTTATTCTGGATCGGGCCGAACGACCTCGACAGTATCGTGCGTTATATCGCTAGTAGCCCGAATATTCACGAGCTAGTCTTTCTACTGATGCCCGATATTTTATGGTATTTCTTATTTTTTTTGGTATTGACACTTGGAATGTTCTGAAATATTAAGGAAGAATACAAGATTTGAAAAATGTATGCTTTAAAGGGGATAAATTGAAAAATTAGGAGATTTCAGATTTACTTCGCTATAGCTGTACACTTCATATCTGTTATGAATTATCATTTTATTTATTTGGACCTCTAGTAAGTGTCGATGTCGACCCCTCATCACTACTTCTCTGGGGTTAGGCTAGATATTTACTGGGTACGCGTTGATTTACATACTCATGCTGCACTTCTGCACTAAATGTGCAGGATATGACATGTTCATTGATGATCACCTTGGCGCGTAGGCGCACCTGTTGAGGAGACTTCATGTGAGATGCATTCCAGGCTACGCATCCCAGTCCACCGAGTCTCCACTGTACTAATTATTTTATTTTGTCTTATTACACTCGGGACAACTGTTGTATTATTATTGTACTACTTAAAAAAAATGCTCATGTACTTGTGACACCAGGTTTTGAGGGATTCCTATGGGTTGTTAGTTGATGTAGTTGTGTAAATATTTTCACTTACTTTGAAGAATCTATTGCATACGATTTAATTAAGGAAAATTTTGATTTCAATTACAAAAACTAAGCAAGTGAGTTACTAGATCACCCTTGGCTTGCTGACGGCAGTGTTAGGCGCCATCACGACCTTTAGCGGAGTTTGGGTCGTGACAGCTTGGTATCAGAGTGTTAGGTTCACTTAGGTTTCACGAGTCATGAGCAAGTCCAGTAGAGTGTTGTGGAACGGTATAGAGACGTCTGTACATATCTTCGAGAGGCTACAGGGTTGTTAGGAGCACGTCCCTTCTTGATTTCCTCATTGTGCGGTTTGATTCCATTGAGGCTTGTGCCTTTATTTCCTTCCTACTCAATCTTATGCAACGCGAAATGCTTGTTATCAATTGGGTGTCGAGGAGTTGTAGTGGTACTGCAGACGTAGTGCCAGATATTTTTCCCTGCGTGTTCGGGCAGGCTATTATCGTCTCCTTGCGGAAGGATGTTCTTTTGTTCCAGCTTAGTATCTGTATTTTCTATGGTTTCGAGACTATATCTGGATTGCTACGATGTCTATGCGTTGTTATCGCACAATGTTGGTGTAATGGTAAGGTACTCGTTTATGTGTTAAGACAGTGAATGACTTGAAAGGAGGATTTTTCGGTGCATGATTTAGAGGTTTAGCATTTAATTCCAACAAAGGAAAGGCAATCAGACTATGGATGTTCGGGTTTTGGTTGATGCAGTAACGAGACTTGGTATTTTTGAGCGTGGTGGAATTTTCATTGTGATGCAGTGTCGTCGTCCTTGTTTGAATGCATTAAGGTTAGTCGGTGTTATGGTATTCTTTGATTTTGCCTTCGGGGCAAGGTGTTGTGAAATGGTACCTGAGAAGCGGGTGTCAGAGACAACGGTGTGCAGCAGTTCAGAATTGAATTGTTATTTCTAATGTTGATGGCTCGAGAGAGATGATCTTCGAAGAGGCTTAGAGTCGGTAACAATTTATTGGTTCAGGTGCTACAGAGATCGATTTTGATTTGATGCAATATTTGGGCAGCACAGTATGAGGGAGGACATGGCGGGAAATGTTTCGCGGTGGTTAAGTACTAGCGGGTCAAGTATGAAGAGCAGATATTGAGAAGTTGCTTAAAGAAGATGGTTTAACCGAAGTAAGAGTGGCAGATTAGCATATGGATTCCGTGGTAGGATAGTCGCGTGCCTTGAGAAAGTGTAGAACGGTTTGGGAATCATGATGAAAGGTGATTTGGCCTACGGATTGTATTTGGAATGGTGGTCACTGTACGAAGAAAGATTGAATATGGAAGAATTGAGTTTCTTGAAATGAAGAGGGGTGTGAAGATTTGATTATCGTTTGAGATGCAATATGACTTGAGTTCGGAAGGTATTGTTGAACTTTCAGTTGATGTCAATTGGGAAGAAGCAGACTTATACAACTAGTGGGTGAGGATGAGCTCAGGAGAATTTACTGATTACGTGGTAGTTGTACCTAGTGCAGAGCCGTTGGAAGATATCGGTAAGGAATTCCACAGGCGGGTTATCTCCTATGAGCAAGTTAGCGGTTGCGTGATGTTGATGAAGCTTCTGCAAAGAATACTGTTTGATACCCGGTAAGAGGTCGAATGTGTGACTGTGACTGATGATTCGGAATGTTCATGAAAATCTAAACAAAAGACTTCGAGAAATTTGGCAGGTTAACGGTGCAGGATCAAGGTAAATGAGAAGGAGGAATCATTGTGGGCTCTACATTATGTGATGGTAGCTTAAAGCTACGTGTTGGAGTCCCACCGTCTACGATTGGATAGCGTGGTTGTCGGCTTGTGTAGCTTCTGGTTATCGGTGCATTGGTGGATTATTTGTGACTAAGAAAGGGAAACATCAAGGGTAATTCGAGCAAAGAAATTGATAAATGTGTGGTATATTCCGCCCTATCGATTCATGTGCAGGTTTTGGGAAGACTTAGAGTGTACGCTTTGTGGATGTGATGTACAAGGAAAAGAATTCAATCGGTTGCTTCTTTGAGAGGGTGTTCAGGTGCTCGTAGAGCGTTGAAGTTGGTTAGGTTCGGGATTAGGTTAGAGTGGGTGACTCTAAACAACGGTCCTAGTGGATTCAAGAATTAAGGTGCAGTGTCTAAGGATTTCGGGTCCGTTGTGTGGTTAAGGATCGAGTTTTTGCAGTGGATTATGAACGGGACTTGGAATTTTCTATGTTATCATCGGGTATGCGGTGCAGTATTGGAGTAAAGGAAGAAATAGCTTCGGATTCACGGAAGGTCTTTCAAAATGGGTGTACCAGTTGGAGATGCTATTGTGCGCTTGAAAAAGGTATGAGATGATTCATGGGTATTGAGACGATGTGTCTCGAGATTCGGGTCACTCGGGATGAGTGCGGATTGAATTTGTTATGTTGTGAATGGAACTATTATATTTCTAAGTAAGGTCAAGAGTACATTGAAAGAAGTTGGGTCGGTTAGTAATGGTTGGGTCGGTTAGTAATGGTTGAGTTGGCATGATTGTGGCAATGATAAATTCCTTCGACGTGTGAAGTCATACATGTGATTTGTGGTTGTACGTGCGGGCTTGATAGCCCCTATAACTTTATTGATTTAGGAGGTATTTAATTCAAATGGCTTTGTTGTGTAAATGGATTCCGGAAGAGTTATGGTGGTTTAGGTCACGACTTGAGGTTTGTATTTTCTGCGGTTTGGGAATTCGGTTGCGTGTTGCATCGGTTCTTCTGAAATGAGTTAAGTAAATAAAGTGTTTGTTCTACTGGTAATTCAGGGGTTATGATGAATTCTTGTATTCTCTCGTAGCGGCGTGATGGGTGCAGTGAGCAACATGGGAATTGGAAGTTGAGGATCAAGGTTGCGGTTCGGTGTTGATAAGAATGTCACGAATTTGGATGAGCAGGGAAGAATTCAGATGTTTAGAGTGAGTTGGCGTTATCTTAGTGTCACCTGAGAATGGTGTTCTATGGAAGAGGCATTGTGTATTGATTGGCGGATTGTGATTTGCCTTGCAGAATTAGTACGACTGGTGGTATGGATGTGCAGACTTTGCTACCTGAGCGGAAGGTCGTGGGAGCGTACCCCAATGGGGAATTTGTATAAATGTGGCATGTTAGTCACTTGATTGTTAAAGATTAAGACCAAGTATGGAGGTTATGGTAACATCGCAAATGCGAGAGCTTATGCCTGAGAGGCGCCCTATTCCTTAGGTTGTGGCCCGTCTGAGTTTGTTTCGAATTTGACAGCTGTTCTTATATGTCGTGAATAGGGCCATTGTGGATCTTTGGAAAGTTATTGGCCTAGTATGGTATGATCAGAATTGGTGTGAGGTCCGTTTGTGGGACTAATGTGAATGTCTTCTCCACGTCAGGTCGGATGTGTTCGTCGTCACAACATTGCTTACGGAGGAGTCATCGGGTGGGGGGATATTATTCCCGTCGTCAGCTATTCTATGTACATCTCTATTGTGCCATGTGGGTTGTTAGACGGCTTGAATATTCGCACACGTGTTGAGGTCCTGTGTAGCTTGTGGTGTTATGTGAGCAGGATAGCTCTCGAGATGCAGGTCATTTATTGCACCTTAGTTGTGCTTGGGGTTCGTAACGTATGGCACTATCCGTCTCCCCAGGATTTGGTATTATGAACTTGGCGTGCTTGTGGTCGATATTCAGGCATTTCATAAGTATAAGCGTTACGGCTTGATATATGTGTTTTCTTCATGATTGTTATGTGTGGATCAGGTTTCACGCCGCAATAGTGTCATGTCGGATCGGGTTGCACGCCGCAATAACAAGAGGTTGAGCATAACTCCTTACATATATTTTGTGTGCCTTTTTTTCATCCCCGAGGTAGGTTCACAATATCTATTCGGCCGATTCATTCGTTACGCGGGCTCGGTAGTACTTCTCCAGAGTTCGCTTCCCTTATGTGTCATATTCAAGTTGTAGCTTGTCGGCGCATTGATGGCGTCATATGAGATCTGACTCAATCTTTGAGGTGGCTTATTGCCAGAGCAGCTTGTACTGGGTGAGACGAGATTATTGGTCCTGAAATTTGCGCAACTAGATTTATATAAGGTACATAGAATGGAAAATATCGTTATTCAGTTCAGAATGAGGTAATGGTTCTTGTCAGGAGGGGAGACTCCGTGAATTATTGATTCAGTAGGTGGTTGTGAGTTTCTACACGTCTCTTTCGTCGTGGCAGTAATGCGAGAGTTGGAACGGGATTTATATACGTCATGAGATGTATTGCAGGCATCGGATTTGTTAAATTACAGCTATTATTGGAGTATGTTATTATGGGCATGGGAATTATGCGGGGTATAGTGTGAATTTAGAAAAAGGTGTACGATCGTGTTTTGGTACGGTGTGTGGTGATTGGTACGGTGTCCGTGTCACGACCCAAACCGATGGGCCGCGACGGGCACCCGATACCTTACTCAACCGAGTACCAACGTAACATATATTTCGTATCATACTATCATAGATAAATGGGTCGGAAAGGCTATCGTGAGATAACTAAAATAAAATATGAGAAAATACTCGACATAGGATGACCCAACATGATGTACCTACTTATACATATGACATATGGGCCTATAAGGCCGGCACGATCCTTTATGTACTCAAAACATAGGCCGACAAGGCCATACAAGTATCCATATACATGACATCTCTCTACAAGCCTCTAAGAGTAGATAAATACCATAAAGGTCGAGACAGGGCCCCGCTATACCAATCAATACATGTCCAAATCATACTGACCAAATAAGCAACTCCAGATTAAATGGAGTGCACCAACACCTTCCGCTAAGCTGATAGTCTACTTGGAGGACTCTCAACCTATCTATCGGGACCTGCGGGCATGTAACGCAGCGTCCCCAGGCAAAAAGGACGTCAGTACAAATAATGTATCGAGTATGTAAGGAATGAAAATCAGTAAATAAAAGACATAAGAGAAACATGGAGTAAAAGACTCAATATGTAAGTCTGAATAGCTCTGTGAATTGTTTAATATTTATAATGTCGTGTATATGCATATAAATGTCATATCACGTATAGGTATATGCGTACATAACATCATCAAGCCTCTGAGGGCATCCCATCATATCATCTCGGCCACTGTGGGCAAAATCATCAACATATACCAGCTAGGGGTGTACAAACCGAACCGAAAAATCACACCAAACCGAAAAGTCAAACCAAACCGATTAAAAAACCCGACTTGGTTTGGTTTGATTTGGTTTGGTATTGAGTAAATAAACCCGAACCAACCCGACATATAAATATATAATTTTTATATATACTTTTAAGATTTTATATAGAATTTTCTTTAAAAGATGTCTAGAAATATTTGGGATTTTCTTGCGGGATATAAATTTTAATAGATTATGAAGTGCTCCATATTTATTGACCTTAAATAATGGGTTGTATGATCACTTTCTTATCAAGTGTTATTGAAATGCGTCTATCTATTTGTTCGTCCATATTCATATCATATGTTAAGATCTATTAAATTCTTATATCTTTTTCGAATGTGAAGTGATTATTAATATTTAGGTATCATATAGATTTTTATGTTTAATTACTAAATTCGGTTAACCTGAAAGTGTACATCAACGAAAAGTTATTGTTAGACGACTAAAAAAATAACTATTATGTGTTACTAATAGAATTCTACTATAAGAATATTTTAATAGATAATATGTTTATCAATTGTTTATATTTTTACTAAATATATATTTACTTATCAAATATTTCACAAAGTAAGATTGAAATAATATTTAAGAAACAAAAAATCCGAAAACCCAAAAAACCCGACAAAACCGAACCAATCCAAACCGATATAGTTGGTTTGGTTTGGTTTTGATAAAAACCGAACCAACTCAGTCCATGTACACCCCTAATACCAGTTGATCAGGTGGTGGTGCGTATATAATGCTTTAACCTTTTCCCATATCCCATATAAATATAATATACGCGTATATAACGTCATCTGGTCATGGGTCAATGTACATGTATAAATGAATGAAATGCATAAGAAGTACGTTAATAAGATTTCTCGGAATGTCATAAGATCAATATGCCTTCGGATAAACTTTATCAACTACGTATTTTTCTGAGACCCATGAACAGAAGATATAATAATAAGACACATGGGGAATCAATAACATAGGCACCCCTAGCACTTCTATGAATAGAGTCATTTATGAAAGTTGCGCACTTGCTCATTTCGTTTGTATCATATGGATCATGCCAAAAGAAAAGAAGGGATAGCCTTAACATACCTGAGCCGATTTTCTTAACAATCCCTCTAACCCACGTCTTTTGCGAGAAACACGTAATGACAAATCGATATAGGGAAAAATACGTATGATATTCTTGAGAAAGATTGTACCGTACTCTCTTAGAATTGCGATTTCACGCTACTATAGTATTAAGCAGTTTCATATGAATTGTTGAAGCAAATCACATTGCTATTGCAAAATTTGTATGATACTTGGTAAAGAGGATCAATTACATTGTAGATTAGATATAAGCATCTCTTTTTGTGAATTAAAGAGATCTTTTATCTTAGTTAGTGTGGGCCCCACTTTGTATGATGACTTGGCCAACAATTTCCTCTAAATACGCCACCTAATCTCATAAATCAAAGAGTCATTGTTTGATTTTTGAGTCCTCTTTCACTTGATGCCACGTTGGGGGGATCCATTAAGCTTATCCACAATTCTAATTAATTTGTTAACTTGTTAATCTTTCACTAACCAATAATTAACCAATTACCCACATAATTAAGAATTATTCCAAATTACTTAAAATACTAATCACTTTTAACACACTTTATATACCTTACTATCATGGTCATGTGGTACCTTGTATGGAACTAGTCCATAAATACGGGGTATTATAGTCTGGACCGTATTTTACCTCAAAATGTCAAACTTCGACGAAACTCATTTTCTTCCACTCGTTTACCCTCTGACCTCCATGGCTTTACTTATCACTTGTTATAAATAGCATAATACTTATAACCTCAAAATAATCTTGTCCTTGAACTGATGTCAATTATTTTTTCGACAAATCCAACGTATAATACTACGGGATATAACATCATTCCCCCATTTGGAATATTTGTCCTCGAATGTTGGCTGATGCACTTATCTGTCTTATAACCAGATAGCTCTTACGAATGGTTTTAGTACTGTCCTTGCCATCTAGGCAACTATTCTGTGAATAAATCCAAAGGCCAGGGCATTCCCCCCTTTAGGCCTATTTTCACACCACGACTTATGGCCGGAACTCTTCCAATCTCGTAACTATTGCTACCTTCTATCATGCAGTCTGTACGACTTTGTCCTTGTATGTGCGCTTATGCGACTCTTCTCTCCTTTTTCCTCCAGCCTTTAGCCACTCTAGGCCTCACTTTGTGAACATATATAGAATTATGATAAGTTGTCCCTCTGGGCGTCTATGACTTTACTATATCTAAGTAGGTCATACTATACCATAACTCTTACTTCAGTTTATTATTACTGAGGTCTGCTACCAAACTCCAGGTTACTCTCGTTGCTTATCCTATATGTATAAATCTAAGTCCTTTAATGCTTCTTCATTACTGTTCATCTTAAGAATGATGGCCTAATCTCATCTTATACTTTGTAACTTTTATCCATCCATTATTGATTCACCTCAGTGTTGATCTATAATCTACTACTGATAACTTGAAACCTCTTACGTAATACATTGTCACTAGGGCTTACGTCTCATCGGGGAATATCTGAAGTGACTTGCCTAATCCACCTAAGGGCGATACTATACTTCAATAATCGTTTTTTATAGCATTCCAACGTGATTCATCTTATGGGGTTTTTTTTCTTCAAATCAGTACTCAATCAAAGGCCTAAACGTCATCCTTTATCTATCACAATTACACCCTTATTCTACTACCAGGGCAGCATTCCATCTCTTTTAAATGTTATTAGTCTTAGACTCCTTTGAGTTCATTCAAGCTATACTGAGCTTTCTATAACTTAGAGAAACCATTAGCTCTCTTGTTTTCCTGGGCTTAACCCCGAGGACTTATCCATTCTCGTCACCTTCTCACTCGCCTTTCCTTATCCTTACTAATGTCTTCCTAAAACCTTGTTGCTCTACCATACTTTAGCTTGCCATCTACACATATCTATTTAAACTACTCGCAACCTTCCTTCAACTTACTTGCACCATAGATTTCCTTATGTCATTCTGGAACATCAAGCGAGACATCACATTGTCACTAACTCTTCTTTACTCTCTTAACTAGACCTCTCGATACCTAGAAACCATAGGCTGGAAAATATGCCACTAATGACACCGCTACCATTCCTGGATACAGAATCCCAGCGCTTCTAGCCCTCTATCTGAAGTATAGATTATTCACAACCTTCCGCACCTGAGTATCTCGTACGTTGTTCTCCTTTACCTTACTTACCTTATCATATCCATATTCCCCGTAATCTCTATTGGGTTATTTTCTTTGTCTTAACTTACCTTTCACACTATCTCCTTATGCATCAAAATTTCATTCACACTTATTTATCAATAACATCTTGGGAAAAACCCTTACTGCCTCTCCCCGACATTGTACTTGCATAATGTGCTGGAGTCGTAACATATCCGTAGGATTTGAATAAGTGCAATCTCATCCCTTTCTTATTTTTATCGCATTCTTCCTTTACCATTCCATAGTTACTAGAACCACTTAACTCTGACTTAATGCCACATCACTCTATATTCCCCCCATTGGGGAGTACAAAGATTTAGTGCTACGACGATCCACCTATAGATGTTTTACCTCTTCATCTTTGGCATTTTTTCACATCATTGATGACCCTTACTCGCCTTGCGGTAATCCTTCTGTACCAAGGATAACGAAATTCCTTACTCATGAGGGTGACACCTAGTGTAACTAGCACACATAGTCCCTTAAGCTTAACTTTGCTCACATTGCTTTCTTTAGGGAAGCGTCTTCCTGAATTATCTTTAAAGGTTATTCTTCTGTCGTCCATTCTATTATTGCCGGAATGCAATCTCTGAAATTATCATAATGCCGACTATTATCAAATCACTTAGTCCCTAATTCATGTTTAGTTTATCTTGTTCACCAGCCCATACTGATTTCTATTATTCAGGGGTCTAACTTTTCCTTTTGGTAGTCGTACTGGAATCACGAACTTATTTCTCGAAATGAGGACATGACTTTATGGCCTATACTCTTTTGATGTCTCAAGGCCTGTCACCTCTCGTCTTTTCCTTCCCTTGAGTATAGACTATGTAATACTGTCATTTGTTTGATCTACCGTTGTCATCCATGTATCTTATCTTACTCATAATGCTTCATTAACTCTCTTCTTATTTCCCTGCTAACATTTCTGTCTATAACTTTATTCTGAAAACCTCAACAAGACATTCTTTTGCTTTTAGCTCCCCTTGCCCCATCCCCTGGCTCTTCGGATTGCATAACATTCTCGCTCTACTAGGGACGAGAGCCACATTAAGGTAATATTTATCCTTTCCAGGCTTCCAGTGCCTATCTTTGTAATAATTGTTTTTTGAACATTCTAGTATTCATATCTAGCTGTACTATTCTAGAGTGCACCATCTGGGTGTCTCATAAGGAGATCCATTACCACGTTTACACTATCCTTCGGAAATGTCAACTAATTCTAACCCCAGCCGGATCCTGATATTCCATCCTTCTCTTAAGCCATATCTGTTAGCTCCCATAGGGAATAACTGAGATCGGTGTGGCCAATTGTACATACATCTGTTACTGTTGAAGGTAACCCAAAATGCTTATATTTCTTTGCTTAAATTGTAATACTGATAATCTTCATTAACTGGGTACCTCGTATCATTCTTTACCTTGCTTCTTTTACTTGTTGAAACTGTATCCATCTTCAGATTCTCTTATTGCTTTTCACCATATAGGTGGATAGATATTCCTGCCTTAAGGCTCCTTATCAAGAAGCTTACACGTCTTAGTACACACATGTTCTGCTGAAAACCTCACATTTATCCATCATAAGAATGATGCAAAATCGAGTTCCTCTAACTCAACTCTTCCACCACCACATGCAATCTCTTACCAACTATCCTTTGGATGTAGGTATCGTCTTATTACGAATAAAATAGAATTTAAGGGTTTGAATTCTTATAAGTGAGCTCTACCACATGATCTAGAGTAAGAAGAAAGAGTGACAGTCCTAAATGCCATGTAGCCTCCTGCTTATAAGTGTGGTGCACAACACACCCATACAAAAGACTCTACTAGACACGGCTTGTAGACTCCCTAGGACGGAACTGCTCTAATACCACTTTTGTCATGACCTAAACCGATGGGTCGCGACGGGCACCCGATACCTTACTCAACCGAGTACCAACGAAACGTATATTTTGTATCATACTATCACGGGTAAATGAGACGGAAAAGCTGTTGTGAGATAACTAGAATAAGACATGAGGAAATACTTGACATAGGATGAGCCAACATGATGTACCAACTTATACATATGTCATACGGGCCTATAAGGCTGGCACAATCTTTTATGTACTCAAAACATAGGCCGACAAGGCCATACAAGTATCCATATACATGGCATATGTCTACAAGCCTCTAATAGAAGATAAATACCATAAAGGTCGGGACAGGGCCCCGCCATACAAATCAATACATTTCCAAATCATACTAATCAAATAAGCAACTCCATAGCAAATGGAGCACACCAACACCTTCCGCTGAGCTGATAGCCTACTTGGAGGACTCTCAAACTGTCTATCGGGACCTGGGGGCATGTAACACAGTGTCCCTAGGCAAAAGGGACATCAGTACAAATAATGTACCAAGTATGTAAGGAATGAAAATCAGTAAATAAAAGACATGAGAGAAACATGGAGTAAAAGACTCAACATGTAAGTCTGAATAGCTATGTGAATCGTTTAATATTTATAATGTCGTGCATATGCATATAAATGTCATATCATACATAGGTATATGCGTACATAACATCATCAAGCCTCTGAGGGCATCCCATCATATCATCTCGGCCACTGTGGGCAAAATCATCAACATATACCAGCTGATCAGGATACCAAGTTTGTCATCAACCGAGTGAACCCGACCGAGCAAGCCTGTTAGATTTCCTTCTACCCAAACTCATCCACGAATGAACATAATACATATTTTCATTAATTAGACAAAAACATGATCATGTTTACAATACCAATTCATTACCATTAGTTTTCATCATTTTAAAGTCTCAAATGGGACAAGTAATACAACCACAACATAACATTGTTTGTCTTTCTCTGCACCAATACACAACCCACACTATGTCTACGGAGCCTCTATAGATAAAGAAGAGTACAATGATAATACCGGAAACAAGGCCCCGACTATACCTCAAATAGAATACACAAAGTACAAAAGATTCATGACCTCGGGATGAAGTGGGGCTCACCAAGTCAGTTGGGAAGAAAGTGTTATGCTATCACTGATCAATATCTCCTGCTGTGGAACCACCTACATCCATTTAAAGATGCAGCGCCCCCGGCAAAAGGGATGTTAGTACTGTCGAATAGCACTAGTATGTATAACTAAACACCCACTCAATAGAATGACAAATAATACAAACAAGATTATCATAATGTTAATGGAAGCCTAATCAATATCAAACCTCAATTTAGGATCAAGATAGTGTTTCAATTAATTTCCATATCTCACATTGGGAGATTTTTAGTATCGATATACCATTATCCACAATACCATTATTCACAAGACCAGTACCACCGTACTCTCAGCACGGAGTCCGATCACAACCCGATCGGCTAGTCTATCTCATTAGAGACATCAACCACAATTACTCTCAATATCAATACCACCGTCTTTAACACAGAGTCCGATCACGACCCGATCAGCTAGGCTATCCATTAGGGACATCGACCACAATCACAATTTCAATTATAATTTCCAGCACAATTACCGCCATGTGTGCGGTATGGTGTCCGATCAAGATCCGGCCGGCTAGGATGTCTTATTCGAGACATTAACCTTTTTATATCAATCATCGCATTTCATATTACTTTCACATCTTTTCATTTCATTGGCACTAATGGCCATAATTATAAGATCATTCTTGGAACGTTGGCCATATTTAGTATTTCATGCTCACCTTTTCAATTTCAATTATCATCATCATCATCAACAACAAATACAATTCAAATCAAGGTATGTAGTACATATGTGAGCAATTTAGAGTCTAAGGCACATAGAGATATTTCACAAAATTTGGCATAATAGCCTTCGTTTGAATTTGACTTGAAGTCGAAACATTATTAATGCACAGTCCATATTTTAACACATCCTCAATTGATAACATAACATGAATAAAGCATTTGGGATACTTGTTGAACATATATCCTTCAACCCAATCTTACTCGAAATAGCTAATTTTATAATAGACCACTCGGGACTTACATAATTTACATGAATATCGTGGGATTCAATTCTAAGAGAAGAGTTTAGCCAACATACCTCAATTGAGCTTTCTTAAACTCTAAAATGTTTCGGAATTCTTAGCAACTTCAATCTATTGTAGAAATATAATAAATTGAATCAAAATTCGGAAGATGCTCATGGTTCTAGCTCATTTGAGCATTTTATCAAACACTAGGTGTGCATTAAGGTTTCAAGGTCCTTTTATGGAGGATTCCATCATCCCACAACCCAATCGTTACCATTTTTAGCTCAACAATCTTCCTACACCCTTTGATAACACATGCATGTAAAATAAACAACTCTCGTGCCCAAAAACTATCTTTCCAATTACCCATTTCTAGACAAAATTCGAAATTGAGGGTTAGGGTGTAGAATCTTACCTCTAGGATGAAGACCTAGTAAGTTTCCCTTCTTAATCTTCCAAAACTTGAGAAAGAAATGAAGAACAATTATTGAAGAACACCCTCTCACTCTACGGAACTCTCTCTCACTCTAAAATGTCAGATTATAGCTCAAAAATGGCTCAAAGCGTGTATTTAACGAAGTAGGGTCGGGTTTTAAAAACTCAAAAATGGAGCTCCGGAACAAGGTTTGCGATCCCTTATGCAATCGCATAATTGCTGTCCAGAACCGGCAAAAAGCTTTCTGTGTCTGCGGTCACTATGCGGCCCGCAGACCTATTCTACGATCGCATAATGAACCACAGAACAATTATGCGGTCGCATAGTCGACCGCATAATAGCATCCAAATTGACCCTCTCCTGCCTCACTTCTGTGGCCATTATGCGGCCCGCAGAGTGATTCTGCGGGCGCATAATGGACCACAGAAACGCAATGGGAGTTAGACAGGATTTTTGTTCATTCTTCAAATTTTCAAAACAAGCAAATCCTAGAGGCGATTTTTCAAAGAACTCTTCTTCCCCAAATCATTGGTAAGTGATTCTAATCCATTTTCTTTCAATATTGTACTATATTTCCTAAGATTTCAACCTAAACTCTAGTATTTTCATGGTGGAAATTGGGGGTTTGGGTAGAATTAGGGATTTTTGCAAAATGGGGATTTAGACCTCAAACTGAGGTGGGATTCCAAAACAAATTACATAACCGGGCTCGGGGGTGAATGGGTAATTGAGTTTTAATCCGAATTTTGGGTTTGGACCAAGCGGGTCGGGGAGTTGACTTTTGTTGACTTTTTCAATAATGACCTAAATTGAATCCTTTGCAATTGGGTAGTTCCTAAGACTTAATTTGAATCGTTTGGTTGGTAATTTGCTAGATTCTATTAGTTCGGAGGCTTGTTTGAAAGGCAAAGCTGTGATTGAGCTTTGAGTGGACCTTTGGGGCGAGGTAAGTGTCGTGGTCAACCTTGACTTGAGGGATTAGAACTTGTTCGTCTATTTGCTACATGTTTAGATGTTGGGTACAACGTATATGTGAGGTCACGAATACTTATGCGTTGTTGTCGGGTTAAAGCATGCGGGTGGGGACTTGTCACTTGTAGTTTATTTCTTACTTTGATCTTGTTATCTATGCTTAGACTAGTTACTTACTAAATTGATCGTCCTTATCATTTTTATGGGCTTTTGTGCTAATTGAGTATTGATTCCAAAGTTGAGATTGGTATTGTGGAACCATTGTTGAAGTAAGACTTGTTCTTGTTGATTCTATCTCCCTGCTATTACTTGTTCATTGTTATGTGGTAAGGGAGAGTGTTAATGCATGAAGGGTGATGCCGTGCCATATTGTGAGTGTTAATGCACTAAGAGTGATGCCGTGCCATATTATGAGTGTTAATGCACGAAGGGTGATGTCATTCCATATTGTGAGTGTTAATGCACGAAGGGTGATGTCGTGCCATATTGTGAGTGTTAATGCACGAAGGGTAATGTCGTGCCATATTATGAGTGTTAATGCACGAAGGGTGATGTCGTGCCATGTTATGAGAGTTAATGCATGAAGGGTGATGCCATGCCGTATCTATTGATTTATATTGTAAGGCTGAGAGTAAAAGCACGAAGGGTGATGCCGTGCAGTATTATTGTTTCATTGTGAGGTTGAGAGTAAAATAACGAAGGGTGATGCCGTGCAATTTTTCTTCATTGTGTTTAGTTATTTTCACTGGTTAAAAGCATGTTGACTGTTCTGGTTATCATTTTCGTTGTATCACTTATATCTTGTGCCCCTTTAGCATGTCTCCCTCTCAATGGTACATGTTTAGCTGTTATTGTTGTTTTCTTATACACATATTGTTATCTGCACAAGTTTATTATGTAGGTGTCTTGTCATAGCCTCGTCACTACTTCGTCAAGGTTAGGCTCGACACTTACGAGTACATGGGGTCGGTTGTACTTATACTATACTTTGTACTTCTTGTGCTGATTTTGGTACCGCTCCTAGCTAATCGTGAGGCTTAACATCCTGGACTTGCTTATTGGAGACTCAAGGTAGATCTGTTGGCGTCTGCAGACCTTGGAGTCTCCTTCTATCTCCCTTATTTTACTGTTTCTTTTCATTCAGAACAGTTGTATTTCTTTCAGACTCTGTTTGTAGAAAATCTTAGAAGCTCGTGAGTTGTGACTCAAGATCCGAATTGTATCAGATATTATGGGCTTTATATTATTCTGCATTTCAGTTTTAGCTTCTATTTAGTTTAATTGATTCCGTTATTGAAATTGACTAAATATCGTTTAAAGAATCTGCTAACACTGGCTTGCCTAGCAAGTGAAATGTTAGGCGCCATCACGGTCCCAAAGGTGAGAATTCTGGGTCATGACAATCATCTTCCACAATCAACACTTGTAAAATATACAATTCGGTTGATTAATTAGTTGATCACTTCCATCTTTTGCTAACGAATAATTCCATAGGTTTATTGTATTCATCAATTTCATCGCCAAGATTATCATTCATTTTCTCTCTTATTTTCTCAAAAGTACTATTCATGCCATGAACTAGAGTTTTATAATCCAATCTTTCAACCATTAAAACTTGTAACAAATACTTCAAATACTTCTAACTACTCATAATTAACGAGTTTGAAGCATTGGAATTATCTCTAGTAGATCAATCTTGAAAAATCACAACTTTGGTGATTTTTGTGTTCTTGAGGATTTGATGATGAAATCTAGTATTTAGATGTAAGAATGATGTTAGAACTCATGTATATTGAGTAATAATCAATCTAAAACATCATTAACAACTTGCCTTAGTTGATTGGACTTGAATTGAGCTCAAAATCACCTTTTCACCTCAAGAACTCTAACCCCCAATATACAAAATACTCTCTTCTCCTGATTTTGTATTTATAGGCCCAGATTTCTGGGTTTCGGACGTGAACCCGGATACTATGGCAGTACTACACTGCCAACCTTTCTTTCGGACGCGGCCCCGGATGCTTCGCATCCCCAGTTCACTCCTCTGCCAGCCTTTGGTAATTTTGTCATAACTTCTTGTAGGAATATCCAAATGACAAACGTTTTGCAGCATTAGAAACTAGNGCCTGCTGCAGGCGGGTAGCCCCGATTCATATAATAATAAAGCCAATAAGGCATGCTGTAGGCTGGCAGCCCCGATCCATATAATACTAAAGCCAATAAGGCCTGTTGCAGGCGGGCAACCCCGATCCATATAATAATAAAGCCAATAAGGCATGCTGCATGCGGGCAGCCCGATCCCATAAATATCCTCACAATGGATGAGCATGACTGAGTACGAAATGTATATTTTAAAACAATTAATTTAACAGCAACACGACCCCATGGGTCCCAAAATATCGGCACGTAGCCTAAATATGATCTTTAAGAAGAGCCTCAGCTCAATTTCTCTAACACGTGAAAAATGCTCAGATAATAACATGATTCTTTAATTTTTACAACTTCGTAGAATTTATTCAAGTTACAGTTTCAATGGTGCACGTCCATACGCTCGTCAGCTATCGTGTGCGTCACCTCCAAGCAATTCATATAACGACAATTCGGGGATTCATACCCTCAGAACCAAGTTTAGAAGTGTTACTTACCTCAAACAGTGTAATTCTCACTCCGCTATGCCCTTGCCTCAAGAATTGGTCTTCGAAAGCCTCGTATCTAGTCACAATTAATTTGTTTCAGTCAATACGATTTATTGGAATTAATTCCATAAGAAAATACTAATTTTCAAATAAAATCCGAAATTTAACTCAAACATCGCATGTGGGGCCCACGTCTTGGAACCTGACAAAAGTTACAAAATCCGAAAACTCATTCAACCACGAGTCTAACCATACCAATTTTACCAAAATCCGACCTCAACTCGACCCTCAAATCTTCAAATTAAACCAAGAGGGTTTTTTAAATTTTCTAATGTAATTCACCCATTAAATGTTAAAAACAACCATGGATTCGGGTAATTTAACTAATATTGAGTTAAGAACACTTAACTCGTTGTTTTCTCTTAAAATCTCCCAAAGATTACCTCTATCCGAGCTCCAAATCGGTAAAAATCAGATCTTAAACATTCTGTCCAAGTTCACATTTGCGAATGAACAGTATCTCCCATGAACAGTGTTCGCAATTGCGACAAATTGTTTGCAATTGCGAGTGAACAGTATTTTCAAAATTGCGATTGAACAGTATTTTCGCAATTGCGAATGAACAGTACCTCACCAGAAACCAGCAAACTCAAACTTCTCCGAAATGATCCGAAACCACCTTGAAACTCATCCGGAACCTCCTGGACACAAAACATATATGAATTTCAATCATAAAACATGCTACGGACCTGCTCGCGAACTCAAAATATTGAAAAGAGGTCGTATTGACCCGATATTGACCATGATCAAACTCCTACATTTCTTAACTTTACTAGTCTCTCAACCAATGATCCAAAATTTCAACCAAGCCCCTCGGGACCCGTCAATTCATACCAACAAGTCCTAAAACATCATACGAACTTAGTCGAAACTTCAAATTACATCAAACAATGCTAGAACCACGAATCATACCCCAATTCAAGCTTAATGAAACTAAGAAATTTTAACTTCTACATTAAATGTCAAAACCTATCAAATCACCTCCGATTGACCTCAGATTTTGCACACAAGGCATAAATGACATAACAGAGCTATGAAAAATTTTAGAACTGGATTCTGACCCCGATATCAAAAGGTCAACTCTCCGGTCAAACTTTCGAAAAATTTAATTTTCATCATTTCAAGCCAAATTCCACTACGGACTTCCAAATAATTTTCCGGACACGCTCCCGAGTCCAAAATCACCATACGGAGCTATTGGTATTATTAAAATTCCATTCCGGGGTCGTTTACACATAAGTCGACATTCGGTCACTATTTTAACTTAAGCTTTAAACCTTGGAACTAAGTGTTCCAATTTATTCTAAAACCTCACCGGACCCGAACCAATCGCCCCGGCGAGTCACATAACAACCGTAAAGCATAAACCGAGCAGTNTATATATATATATATATATATATATATATATATATATATATATATATATAAGGATTTTTATATATATATATATATAGATATGCTCGTCCAAAGTTAGGTCTTGTGCGTACTCATTTGGAACTTTAGTCTATCATGTAATTTCCAACTATTTTTTTCCCAAGGGCTCTCCTTATGCCCTATATCACTTCAAATACACCTCATACACTTATTATCATATCCAATTAATATCCATCATATTTATATTCCTCGGTTGCACACAAGATAATATAATTAGCACACATCAACTTTTTTAATAGTGCTTAAGTATTTCAAAATTTTCTGGGGTGCTATATCACTTTCACCTTCATTCTTTTGTAGTGCATAATTCACGTCAATTGGAGTCTTGGCAATCTTGAAATTCAAATACTTGAACTTGTCAAGTACATTTTCATGTCGAATTTGATAGCCAGCATGCGCTTAATAGAATTTATATCTGCCATATCTTTGCTCATTATCAACATGTCATCAACATATAAACAAAAAATGACTTCATGACCTGGAGTGTTTTTAATGTAAATACATTTGTCACACTCGTTGATTTTAAAACCACTTGCCAACATTGATTGGTCAAATTTGGCATGTCATTTGTTTGGGTGCTTGTTTAAGTCCATTAAGCGACTTAACAAGTTTGCACACTTTATTTTCTTTACCCGAAACCACAAAACCCTCAGGTTGTTCCATGTAAATGTCACGACCTAAAATCTCACTTGTCGTGATGGCGCCTATCTCAATACTAGGGAAGCCGACAATCTCAATAAACCACCATATCTTTTAAAATTTGAAAACATAATAATTAAATTCAGCGGAAGATATCTCACAAAAACAAATATAACACTCCCAAAACACGGTGTCACTGAGTACATGAGCATCTAATATGAATACAATGTCTGACTGATAAAAACCATTGTCTGAAAGTATAGAACAACACAATAACTGAAGGAAAGAGAGACAAGGTCAGCGAACGCCAAGCAGCTACCTTGATAGTCTCCAACTGATAGTACTCTGAAATCTAACAGTCTCCGTGTTTGAAAGCACCTGGATCTGCACACGAGGTGCAAAGTGTATTATGAGTACAACCAACTCAATAAGTAATAAGACTAACCTCTGGGATGAAAGTAATGATGAGCTCCGCAGGTACAGTCCAGTATAAATAATGGTACAAAAATGTAGGCAAGCTTTCAAGTTCAACAGTAAACTCAGTACAAGTGAAATAGATCAATACTGCATGATATAAGGAATATGACATCTCAGTGGAAAGATCTCATGTAATAGTGGTCACAAATCATTCGATCACTCGGTACTGTTTATGGCCAATCCGGCCCAGGGATATTCCATCCCGTATGTGTGTGTGTATATATATATATATATCGACTAATAGTCAGTCTCTCATTACCCTATAAGGCCAGTCCAGCCCTGGAAATTTATCCCCAAATGTAAATGATACAGATAAGATCCATGTCTAGGTACATTCAGCACAATATAAATAAGTAAGGCAAGTTCATGCCCTGGGAAAATACATCCCGAATATATATAATCATTTACGCTCACTAGGAATGTGTACAGACTGACGGAGGGGCTCCTTCAGCCCAAGGGTAATATAAAGCCGATATGGCCTACTGCAGGTAGGCAGTCCCGATCCGTATAATAATAAAGCCTATAAGGCCTGCTGCAGGCGGGCAAACCCGATCCATATAATAATAAATCCAATAAGGCCTACTGCAGGCGGGCAGTCCCGATCCGTATAATAATAAAGCCTATAAGGCCTGCTGCAGGCGGGCAGCCCTAATCCATATAATAATAAAGCCAATAAGGCCTGCTGCAGGCGGGTAGCCCCGATTCATATAATAATAAAGCCAATAAGGCATGCTGTAGGCTGGCAGCCCCGATCCATATAATACTAAAGCCAATAAGGCCTGTTGCAGGCGGGCAACCCCGATCCATATAATAATAAAGCCAATAAGGCATGCTGCATGCGGGCAGCCCGATCCCATAAATATCCTCACAATGGATGAGCATGACTGAGTACGAAATGTATATTTTAAAACAATTAATTTAACAGCAACACGACCCCATGGGTCCCAAAATATCGGCACGTAGCCTAAATATGATCTTTAAGAAGAGCCTCAGCTCAATTTCTCTAACACGTGAAAAATGCTCAGATAATAACATGATTCTTTAATTTTTACAACTTCGTAGAATTTATTCAAGTTACAGTTTCAATGGTGCACGTCCATACGCTCGTCAGCTATCGTGTGCGTCACCTCCAAGCAATTCATATAACGACAATTCGGGGATTCATACCCTCAGAACCAAGTTTAGAAGTGTTACTTACCTCAAACAGTGTAATTCTCACTCCGCTATGCCCTTGCCTCAAGAATTGGTCTTCGAAAGCCTCGTATCTAGTCACAATTAATTTGTTTCAGTCAATACGATTTATTGGAATTAATTCCATAAGAAAATACTAATTTTCAAATAAAATCCGAAATTTAACTCAAACATCGCATGTGGGGCCCACGTCTTGGAACCTGACAAAAGTTACAAAATCCGAAAACTCATTCAACCACGAGTCTAACCATACCAATTTTACCAAAATCCGACCTCAACTCGACCCTCAAATCTTCAAATTAAACCAAGAGGGTTTTTTAAATTTTCTAATGTAATTCACCCATTAAATGTTAAAAACAACCATGGATTCGGGTAATTTAACTAATATTGAGTTAAGAACACTTAACTCGTTGTTTTCTCTTAAAATCTCCCAAAGATTACCTCTATCCGAGCTCCAAATCGGTAAAAATCAGATCTTAAACATTCTGTCCAAGTTCACATTTGCGAATGAACAGTATCTCCCATGAACAGTGTTCGCAATTGCGACAAATTGTTTGCAATTGCGAGTGAACAGTATTTTCAAAATTGCGATTGAACAGTATTTTCGCAATTGCGAATGAACAGTACCTCACCAGAAACCAGCAAACTCAAACTTCTCCGAAATGATCCGAAACCACCTTGAAACTCATCCGGAACCTCCTGGACACAAAACATATATGAATTTCAATCATAAAACATGCTACGGACCTGCTCGCGAACTCAAAATATTGAAAAGAGGTCGTATTGACCCGATATTGACCATGATCAAACTCCTACATTTCTTAACTTTACTAGTCTCTCAACCAATGATCCAAAATTTCAACCAAGCCCCTCGGGACCCGTCAATTCATACCAACAAGTCCTAAAACATCATACGAACTTAGTCGAAACTTCAAATTACATCAAACAATGCTAGAACCACGAATCATACCCCAATTCAAGCTTAATGAAACTAAGAAATTTTAACTTCTACATTAAATGTCAAAACCTATCAAATCACCTCCGATTGACCTCAGATTTTGCACACAAGGCATAAATGACATAACAGAGCTATGAAAAATTTTAGAACTGGATTCTGACCCCGATATCAAAAGGTCAACTCTCCGGTCAAACTTTCGAAAAATTTAATTTTCATCATTTCAAGCCAAATTCCACTACGGACTTCCAAATAATTTTCCGGACACGCTCCCGAGTCCAAAATCACCATACGGAGCTATTGGTATTATTAAAATTCCATTCCGGGGTCGTTTACACATAAGTCGACATTCGGTCACTATTTTAACTTAAGCTTTAAACCTTGGAACTAAGTGTTCCAATTTATTCTAAAACCTCACCGGACCCGAACCAATCGCCCCGGCGAGTCACATAACAACCGTAAAGCATAAACCGAGCAGTAAGTGTGGAAACATGACTGTAATACTCAAAACAAACGACTGGGTCGTTACATTCTCCCCCACTTAAACATACGTTCGTCCTCGAATGTGCCAAGAGTTGTTTCCAAGCCATCACATCACTATTCCATCTACCACACACATATCGGTGGGTGATAACACGCCACCCTATTCCATATAGGCCTGACAACACAATATAACTGAAAATTACTAATTTAGCATTAGCCCATAAACCTTGGAATCCAATTTCCAACATCCAAAAATTTATTTTCATGACCCGACTCTCATATCTACACATTGTATGAGTGTCAACAAGCTATATCAAGCCATAACCTCATTCCAAAACCTTTGTACATTGCTGATATTTAAAGAAACACACGAAATCTCATAACCACTTATTAGATCAACAAGTTATGGAGCTCTCTCGCCATAACCAGAACCATAATCACTTTCTAAGCCGACTTTCAATATTATCCTTCCGAATATATGTAATCAAACTTGATAGTACCCATTCTAGGTCCAATGACCTTACATTATTAAACATAAATATCCCACTGACATTCCACACCAATACAACTCAAGCCATAACTGTGCATCTTTTGCCCAAAATGGAAGATGTCTCAAAGTAGAGATCTGTATTGCAAGTTCAACAAGCACCACCACAACTGCAATGCTATAAGCTCATTATATATAGTAGAACAAAGATACGCGACTTTAATAACAGTAACCAGCTCTTCTAAATCTCACATTAACATCACTCGCACGGACAACTCACGTGCTATAATATCAATATCTGGATCTGCACAGACAACTCACGTGCCAATAACATAATCCGCCTGGCATGGTTACAGGCCTCCAGTCCAAGCATATCATACGGGAGCAATCAAATAAGTACACATGTATATGATAAATAAAGTAGAATTCACATGCTCCTGGACTGGTATAAATAACACACCATAGAGTAGGCATGTGCAAAATGCGTTATCACAACTCAAATCGGCAGTTACCGCAGAAATAGTAACTACCTAGTTTATTTAGGGAATTAGCCTCTTTTTAACCTTAAGTATAACCCAGATAGTTCTCAACAAAGGTATGAATAAGAGAAACGTCATAACTTTACGCTTAACCGTCAACTATAGGCATATCATAGCCTAAACATTTTCCTGAATCTGAATACTTTCCCCGATGCCCGCACATGGGCTCAAACCTTATATATATATATATATGCGCACTCGTAGCGCGTAGTCATCAAAAATAATTAATGCCTAGTGCCTCCACTGAGTTTAAATAAAATACTCATCTCAAACAGGCCGCAACCCTGAAATAATATGCTTCTGAGAACTCCGAGTTCCCCAAATTCATAGAACACATGAACCATCGTAACTGATCACAACTCCAGCACTCGAATGACTATCACATCCTTCATGCACGATCATCCCATTAGGAATATTTTCATAATTCTTCCGTGTCATATATCAATAATTTGAATATCAGTAGTCTATCAACTAGGTGAGTATCGCAATACCGATGAGATTCGAAAGTCAAAACACAATGCGCCTTTTGAAATGCGCACCCTTCTCAGGGATTACCGAGCAGTAATAACATTCATCTAAATATATAAATCTAGCCATTATATCCAGAATTTGTGACCTTCCCTTCAAGAATGAACTGCCACATTGTACATGTAAATCTTAATCCCACACAACACAACAAATTTATCATGCCATCATGTGACAAGCACAAGAATCTCATTATCAACTTTGAGTCACCAACAATTTACATACCCAGTTAGTTAGAAACCTTCATCTTGCTTCCTTCCAGGAGGAAATCACAATACATAACACGTTCCCCACACCGGTAGAAAACATCCGGTTCAAACCATGGTAGAAAGCATCAAGAACACTTTGAAATCCATTTGCACATAACCAAGCTATCAGAGCTGAATTCCTCTAAATAGACCAAGCCACACAGGTTGCCAAATCCGAAAGTATTGCCACACAACACCCGTAAAGCCCCACCTCATCATAAGAACCAAAAGAACCGAGCATACCATTATCATATTGATCCAACATGTTACCCATTTGTCCTATTTTCTCTGAGTTTCTTCTGAATTACCCTCAAGTTGACATTTCTCCTTGTCAGAACATTACTATCCTTACCCACAGCTCACTACAAGACATCCTAACATAAAACTATAACGCCCTAAGGTACATAAGCTATTGTATTCTTCTTAAGCACCACAAAAGTACCACAACTGAGACCCCCACACTGAAAAGACCTTATGTGGACTTAAAATTGTTCATTTTTACCTTTCTTATACTAAAATGTAGAATCCATAATCATATAGAATTACCGCAAATCCCGTCACCACTAAATATAAATCTCAGATTCTATCCATACACAAATCTTCTCGATTGCTATATATAACCATTAGAACCTTCTCGGGAGTCACCCATTTTGCTCAAATCAAAATTGCACCACCCAAATGGGCTGAAAGACACGTGCCTCATTAGCACAACAACACTCAAAGAGGTAACCCTTCCCTCACACCACCAATCAAATTCATACTCCGTGCGCACTACATCCTTCACAAATAACAACTCACTCATCCCATGATTTTCATATACACATAAAGTGCAATATATCCCGTATCTAGGAATTTCAGTATTTGAGTCATCCTCGATCTCAACCTCTGCAAGTCATAACTAATCCACAAATATGCCTCAGACCAAAACTAAAATTTAACATATAACCATGAAATTGAATTGTCAATAGCAGGCTCCCCCTCTTGGCTCAAAGCCATAAATTAAAACATTCTATGATTCACAGTACCCATACTCTATTACTACCATAACACCGCAGTCGGTTCAACGACAATTCTTCTCAAGCTCATACCACGTCAACCATAAAAATACCTCAATCGTCCGCTAAGCTCGCATTCATTCTCTTAACAGTCAAGTCAACTTTCTCAACCAGATTCAAATTCAAGTCTCAACACATACGCCCCACTGGCAGAAAAGAAACTCTCTCTATTCACATTATAAGGAACACACCTACGTAGATTACTCTGTAGGGGATAACCCACCTGCCTAGACTCAAATTGGTATATTGTTATACCCTTTCACAACCACAATTACTAAGCAATCACTTAATCTTTATGAGTTCAAACTTATTAACAAGACATGAGACATTAATCTGTCCCACAATTTAACAGCGTGAAAGATCCTTCAAAACATTCATACTCGAGATTATACATCACATCAAAATGAAAATCAAGCACCCAATGGCCCTTCCTTTACATTTCAAGGAAACACTTCTCATCACATTTAAATCGTCTTATCACATCCCGCAGTCACATCATACTCATCACAAAGCCATTTTACCGCTCATCGAGCCACAAATTTCACTCGTAGGGACATCACCGGACATATGAGTCCAAATGTACAAGTTACAACTGAAGCTACCGAGCCTAAGCTGCGGTCTAAACCTGGCCTCAACCTCCAGACTGGCCCATCACTAAAACACAGAATACTCATCTCGAACCTCGTTTATGGAATTACAAGCCGGCGATATGCAGCTAATACTGAGCGCTCATGTGCGCATACAAATGCGTGGAAGGAATTCAAAGAGTTATATTTTAAGCTGAATCAATTTCGCACGATAAGGAAAGAAAGATGAAACATTATCCTAAATTCTATGTAGCCTCTCGAAGATAAGATGGACGTCGTCATATCGATCTGCAAGACTTTACTAGACACTTGCTCATGACTCGTGACACCTATGTAATCTAGGCTCTGATACCAACTTGTCACGATCCAAAATCTCACCTGTCGTGATGGCGCCTATCTCAATACTAGGCAAGCCGATAATCTAAAAAAACCACCATATCTTTTAAAATTTGAAAACATAATAATTAAATTCAGCGGAAGAAATCTCACAAATACAAATATAACACTCCCAAAACCCGGTGTCACTGAGTACATGAGCATCTAATATGAATACAATGTCTGACTGATAAAAACCATTGTCTGAAAGTATAGAACAGCACAATAACTGAAGGAAAGAGAGACAAGGTCAGCGGATGCCAAGCAGATACCTTGATAGTCTCCAACTATTAGTACTCTAAAATCTAACAGTCTCCGTGTCCGAAAGCACCTGGATCTGCACACGAGGTGCAGAGCGTAGAATGAGTACAACCAACTCAATAAGTAATAAGACTAACCTCTGGGCTAAAAGTAATGATGAGCTCCACAGGTACAGTCCAGTATAAATAATGGTACAGAAATGTAAGTATGCTTTCAAGTTCAACAGTTAAACTCAGTACAAGTGAAATAGATCAATACTGCATGATATAAGGAATATGACATCTCAGTGGAAAGATCTCATGTAATACTGGTCACAAATCATTTGGTCATTCGGTACTGTTTATGGAAAATCCGGCCCAGGGATATTCCATTCCGTATACACACACACACACACACACACACACACACACACACACACACACACACACACACACATCGACTAATAGTCAGTCTCTCAGTACCGTATAAGGCCAATACAACCCTAGAAATTTATCCCCAAATGTAAATGATACAGACAACATCCATGTCCAGGTAAATTCAACACAATATAAATAAGTAAGGCAAGTTCATGCCCTGGGAAAATCCATCTCGAATATTTATAATCATCTACGCTCACTAGGGGTGTGTACAGACTCCGGAGGGGCTCTTTCAGCCCAAGTGTAATATAAAGACGATATGGCCTACTGCAGGCGGGCAGTCCCGATCCGTATAATAATAAAGCCAATAAAGCCTGCTGCAAACGGGCAACCTGGATCCATATAATAATAAATCCAATAAGGCCTGCTGCAGGCGGGCAGCCCCGATCCATATAATAATAAAGCCAATAAGGCCTGCTGCAGGCGGGCAGCCCCAATCCATATAATAATAAAGCCAATAAGGCCTGCTGCAGGCGGGCAACCCCGATACATATAATAATAAATCCAATAAGTCCTGCTGCAGAAGAATAGCCCCAATCCATATAATAATAAAGCCAATAAGGCCTGCTGCATGCGGGCAGCCCGATCCTATAAATATCCTCATAATGGATGAGCATGACTGAGTATGAAATGTGTCACGACCCAAAAATCCCACCACATGCATCGTGATGGCACTTAGTCTCTATGACTAAGTAAACCGATTATAATCATAATTCAAGCCATTTTTCTTTTTTAAAACATATAATTTAATACAACCTCCCAAGACTGGTAATACTGAGTCACGAACTCTAACTGAATACATGGAATGATCTCGAGGATCGAATGTGCAATGCTGTTCGAATAAGAAATTAACGGTACAATAAAATGGAAAGACTCCAAGGGACTGTGATGACCAAGCAGTCCTACCTTGAATCCTTGCGATCATACTCAAATCTTTGACTGAATCCGATATCTTCAATACCTGGCTCTGCACAAAAATGTGCAGAAGTGTAGTATGAGTACACCACGGTCGGTACCCAGTAAGTATCAAGAATAACCTCGGTGGAATAGTGACGAGGTACAGTCAAGACCCTCACTAGTCAAATAACCTGTGAAATATATCATACAAAAATAATAGAAAACAAATAGTAGTGATAGCAACACCAATCAACTAGTGATTTAAACTGCAAGGCAACAGGAACACCATAAATATTTCTCAAACGAATAATAAATACAAGTACAGCCAATTAATCAAGTCCTTCAAGATATACATCTTTTATCTATAAGTTTTTCAATAAAAGTCTCTAGAATATAATCATTTTCAATAAATATACTTCCTTCAAATAAATATCTTTCCATTATAATTCTTTCAAATAAATATCTTTCGAATATAATTCTTTCAAATAATTACCTTTCGTATATAATTCTTTCAAGTAAATAATTTCAAATATAATTCTTTCAAGTAAATATCTTTCAAATAAAATTCTTTCAAGTAAATAGTTTTCAATTATAATTATTTCAAATAAATATCTTTCAAATAAAAGTCATCATGTGACACCTCATTTAACTTTTTTGGCGTGATAAATATATTCAACATATCATATCAAATGGCACGGCAATACCTTCGTGCACTTGTCTCATTATCACCCAATATATATATATATATATATATATATATATATATATATATATATATATATAGAGAGAGAGAGAGACCAAATCAATTGGCACGGCAACACCCTTCATGCAATTATCTCTTTCTCATCATGCATACATATAACAATACCAACTAGGTGGGAGACAAGTCAATAAAAATAAAAGAAATAAAGTAGGAGGCATACAGTAAGCAAAAACGACTACAAGTTACATAGAAAACATAGGTGCACAATAACATCTCAAGATAAAGGCATGAATGATACACAAAAAAACGGTATTACAATATAATGTATGTCTCTCGTCCTCGCCTACACGAAAACACCCTTCGTGCCATGAATATATGATAATATAAAAATAATGGTACGGCATCACCCTTCGTGATTTTACTCTCATCCTCACATGATAATATAAATGAAATGGCACGGCATCACCCTTCGTGCTTTACACTCTCAATGGCACGGCATCACCCTTCGTGCTTTACACTCTCAAATGGCGCAGCATCACCCTTCGTGCTTTACACTCTTCGTTACCAAGCACATGTATATCATTAACAAGCAAGGTAGGAAGCATAAATAACATCAAGGAGAGTGTTTAATCTATAAAACAATACAACAATTCATATCATAATTTGCCACTGACCACAACCAAATTCCAAATATGTAGCAAAATCAATAAATTTCTCAACAAATAGCCCAAGGCTCCACACAACGTATATAAAACCTCAAAACGATCAACATAGGTGAAAAATACTTAGTATAGGGCAACGCCTTCATTAATCCAAATTCTTGATAATTATATTAACTTCTCAATCTAAACTTATTTTATAAATATTTGCAGATAAGAATTCCATCATGAATTTAATTTTAAGAAAAATATCAAATCAACAAACACACGGAATTAACATAAAATCCAAGTGACAACAATACCAAATTATTATATAAAATACAAACTCGACAAATAAGGAATGAGGCGTGATAATTTAAGGATTTACCAAATGCAAACAATTATCCAATCTAATACATTAAGATGCCTAAAACCTTAAACCAATAACATTTGCACATATAAGCCCGAGTGCGTACTCATCACCTCATGTACACGGTTTCCAATCACACAATTTTCGCATAAGACTCAATGTCTAAGGTGTAATTTCTCTACTCAAGGTTAGGCAAGATACTTACCTTTTTGAAGTTATGCCGATATTTCAAAATCGCCTTCTTGCTTGAATTGACCTCCGGACAGCTCAAATCTATCCAAATTAATTGTACAACTTCATTAAAATTCATGGGAAATAATTTCGGATAATAACATACCAACTTAAAATTTTATTCTAAAAAGTCAGCGCGGGGTCCGCCCCTGGGAACCCGACAAAAGTTTTACGAAATCTGAATACCCATTCCGATACGAGTTCAACCATACCAAAATTATCAAATTCCGATAACGAATCGCCCTTCAAATCTTAAATTAAAGTCTAGAGGATTTCTACCATTTTCAACCCAATTCACTAATTTAGTGATAAAAACAATAATAGATTCACTTATTTTAACAAAAATCACGTTAGGAATTCTTACCCCCAATATTTTCCTTGAAAAACTCTCAAAATATCGCCTCACCCGAGCTTCCTTGGTCCAAAAATGGAAGAATGAGACGAATTTGGACTTTATTCTGCTGCCCAAGGATTTGTTCTTCGCGTTCGCGACCCACCCCTCGCGTTCGCGATGAACAATTTCTCCAACAACCATTTTCAAACTCTTCTCAGACAGCCTCTAGTATAATGGTCATAACATTTTGTACAAAACTCCAAATGATGAATGGTTTAACTTTCTGAAAACTAGACTCCAAGAGCTATAACTTTCATTTGTTGCTCATACATTGCGGGATATAAGCTTCCAAAATCAGCCCTATGCAACAGAGATTTCCAAACTCTTCCCAGACAGTCTTTAGTTTATCCACTATAACTCTTTGTACACAACTTCAAATGATAAATGATTTACCTTTCTGAAAACTAGACACAAAGGGCTACAACTTTAATTTTTGGATCATCTCCTAATTCCTTATAGATTGCGAGATATGAGCCTCCAAAGTCAGACGACGGGCAGCAAAAATTCCTTCTTCGCGAACGCAAGAGCCTCTTCGCGAACGCGAAGAACAAAGTCCCAACAGTAAAATCCTTCTTCGTGAACGCGAAGAACAACACCAGAACTAGCAAGAGCAACATCAAAACACCCAAACTTGGTCCGGAACCACCCCGAATCAAACTCGAGGCCCCCGGGACCCCGTCCAATCGTACCAACAAGTCCCAATACATAACACAAACCTGCTCGTGGCCTCAAATCACATCAAACAATATCAAAACTACGAATCGCACCCCAACTCAAGTTTAATGAAACTAAGAAATTCAACTTCTACATTCGACGCTGAAACCTATCAAATCAAGTCCGATTGACCTCAAAATTTGCACACAATTCATAAATGACATAACGGACCTATGAAAATTTTCAGAACTGAATTCCGACCCTGATATCAAAAAGTCAACTCCCCGATCAAACTTTCAACTTAAACTTCATATTTTCGCCATTTCAAGCTTAATTTAACTACGGACTTCTAAATAATTTTTCGGACACACTCCTAAGTCCAAAATTGCCATACGAATCTATTGAAATAATCAAAAATCTATTCCAAGGTCGTTTACTCAAAAGTCCAACTCTGGTCAACTCTTTTCATTTAAACTTAAAAAATGAGAATTGTTCTTTCAATTTAATCCTGAATCTTCCGAAAATCAAACTCGACCACACCCGCAGGTCATAATACATATTACGAAGCTGCTCGAGACCTTAAGTCACAGAACGAGGCATTAATTCTTAAAATAACAAGTCGGGTCGTTACATTCTTCACCTCTTAAACATGCGTTCGTCCTCGAACGTGCCAAGAATCTTTCTGGGGACATTAAATTACTGAGTGCATTCTTATACATATACTCGCGAGTGATTCTATTTTCCGCAATTTAACCTGGGTCCGACAAGATCATCTCAGTTGAGATTAGTTTTTTTATCCATACTTATAAACTTTAAAACCAATTTCTTACACTCCAAACATTTTTAAAAGGCCTGATTTTCATATCAACGCACGGTATTAGTCTCAACTGGTGATAGTAACTTGTGCCTACGCACACATCAACTTTCTTGATAGTGTTGAAGTACTTCGAATTTTTTCGGGGTGTTATATTCTCCCCCACTTAGGATCATTTGCCCTTGAATGAGAAGTAGAGTGCGCCCTCAAACACATAACATAACTTGTCTCTTCTTTCGTACGTCTCAATCCCCTAAATTTTACTAACTCTCAAATTTTTCAGAAATTTTAGCAGAGTCTCCCCTGTAAATGGGGCCTATCCACCTGCTAGAGTAACACCAAAACAACTCCTAACAACACATCCTCAACCCAACAAAGCACCACAATGTATATATTAATAACACTAATCTCAGCATTACAAGCACTGCATTATCATAATGATATCAGGACATGAAGCACATCATATGTATACCCATCACCATATCTCTGGTCTTAATAGTTGTTCATAATCGATTACAACATCGCCAATTAACCTCATATTAACCAAAACCTCGTTTCGAATTTTCACAACACTGACGGCGAAATGTGAGGCATGAAGACCTCATAACTATTTACCTGACTTAACAAGTCACATTTAACGCCGCCTGGGCACTCACCTTGTGGGCTAAAACTCAATATTTTCCTCACAATTATGGATAAATATGCACAGAAACACATAAAAGAATTATCAAATAAACCTAACAGGCATGAGTCCTTATTAATACTATAGTACAAATTTTAATTTCACAAAAGGAGAATTTAAACTCATAGATTTTTCACCACAAGGACCTCGTCCTTATATAATTTCCACCGCGGCTTATAGTCCAGTTTAATTATTTCACACCATATAAAACAAATGCGAGGATCTCGTCCTCAACTCCGAATCACAAGTATTTTTGCATATTGTGCCCACTAAAATTTTCAGTTTCCTTTCTTTCTTCTTATCAATAAATTTCTTAAAGAATTTTTTTTTCTCAAAACATAATGAACCCTCACACCGGTAGGGCATATATTTCATAAAATTGAATTCAATTATTCCGAAATCACATCGAAACCCACTATAGAGAGTAATAAAAAGTCACTTTTGGACTCATAGCGCACAATAATGTACAAAACAAAAATGATACACACGGGCTAACACCATAAAATCTCCCAACAAGGATAAACACGGGAGTGGAGTACAAATTCACTAATCCACCATATATAAGGAGCATGAAAAGAGTTCTCACCTCGATAATCGGAATCAAATCAAAATAAGAATGGTGCTTCTTTTATTATAAATTAAATCATACCTGTAACTAAACCATCTCGTGTATCGGCCTCAGCCAATACATAGCAATTATATCAACGGGTCGGGCCTCCACCTCTGAGGCGCCCTCTACCCGTTTGTCCTCCATCCCTACCTGGATATGCACATGGAGTATTAACTGGAATAAAGCTTGTAGCCTGAGTGTTCTGATGAAATCTACCCCTCCAAGTCTGGGACAATTTCTCTTGATATGTCTAGTATCACCACTCTCATAACAACCCCTCTGTGGGCGCGGCTGCTCATACTGAATCTCTACCGGATATATGCCGGATAACTGGAACAACCACTGTAAGAACCCAGTACCGGTGGTGCATTAAAAGAACTTACTGTAGCACCCCGAATATTCTGAAATTATTTATGTGACCCCGCTGGTACTGAAATGTAGAATTATTAAGGACGCGGGAATACCGCAAGCCCCATCATCATCCCATACAAATCTCACCTCTTAATCATATACAAGTTTTAGAAAACCTTTCATTACCACATAAGTACATCTCAGGCCAAAACTGATATAACACATGACCCCGCAATCTGATCGTTGATAGTGGACTCCCCTCACTTGGCGCGTAGCCATATGACACATTCCGATAATCCACAATACTAACCTTCATTTCTCATAGGACACCGGTCATAAGACACCTCAAGCCATTTATTTGGCGCATGTCATCCTCGTGATAATTAAACTCGCTTTCTCCAGTGCCTTGGGTGCTAGTATGTACCCTCTGCTAAATAGAAATCTCATACAAACTACATAATCTCTAATGCCACCAACTATCTTCATATCTACATCCACCTCGTGACCCTACCACGATTGTGATGATTAGGCAATTAATTAAACCCTCTTAAGATCATACTTATCAACTAGATGTCAGAACCTGCTGCACCCCCATGTGCACAACTGAATGATCTCTAAATACTTCTGCATTTTCGATCTGGACGACGCGTTGCAACAATGGTTGAACAACCCTGGCACCCTTATAACCCCTCTATAGTATCACAAACTGTTGGCGCATAGTTGATACCGAGTGCATAATTTCATACACGAGTGGATGCAAAAGAACATAAGATATATGCTTCAAGCTGAATAAATGTCGCACGATAAGAAATGAAAGAAGTGATTTTTTTCCTACCAGCTCTGTAGCCTCTCGAAGATAAGTACAAACGTCTCCGTACCGATCTGCAAGACTCTACTAAACTCGTTTGTGACTCGTAGAACCTATGAACCTAGAGCTTCCAACTTGTCACAACCCAAATTAACCCTCCGTAAGGTGTCGTGACGGCACCTAGTCTTTACTACTAGGTAAGCCTAATATTACAAAAAATGTAAAGAAAACACAATATTTTAAAGATAAACAATATATTGTGAATAACCAAAAGTAGTACCACTCGGCATATACAAAATAATTTTTCAAGACCAGGAATATCACTAAGTCACAAGCTACTATAATCTATGTAGCTCTATACAAAAGTCTGAAGATAATAAAGAAAGTCTCTAGGCGAGGGAGTAGAAGGGGACTCGGAGGATCTGCTGACGCAAGCAGAAGTACCTTGATGTCTCCTAGAATCAGCAGCACACACTAACCCCGAGGCTGATAGCTCGCACCTGGATCTGCACACGAAAATATATGCAGGAAAGGGCATGAGTACACCACAATAGTACCCAGTAAGTGCCAAGCCTAACCTCGGTCGAGTAGTGACGAGGTCAGGTCCAGGCCCTACCGGAGTAAATATAATAAATTAATCAGTAAAAGATATAAGTAAAGTTTACGGTAACACAGTTAAAGCATTTCTCGAAAATTGAACAGTTAAGGGAGCCCTCGGCTCAGAACAAGGTAAACAAAATGGGAAATCTCCCGCGATACCGTCCCGTAGTTCCGAATGAATAGGCAGTACAGGGGGATGTCTTGGAATACGTCTGTAGTCCCAAAGTAAATATGCAGTGCTGGGGAATCTTTCGGAATATGTCCGTAGTCCCAAATAAATATGCAGTACTGGGGGATCTCCCGAAATACGTCTGTAGTCCCAAAATAAATATGCAGTGCTGGGGGATCTCCCGGAATACGTCCGTAGTCCCAAACTAAATATGCAAGACAGGGGGATCTCCCAGAATACGTCTGTAGTCCCAATTTAAATATGCAACGCAAGATGAAATGACAGGTATGGCATCGAGTTATACAGTTTACACTGAACACAGATAAGGAAAGTAGGGACTTAACTAAGCATGGCGCACAGAATGTCAAATAGACAGTTAAAACACGTAAGCATGCTTATCTAATCTAAGCTAAACAATTAAACGTATTAGTGCAATTAAATAAGGGAAAATAGTTTATGATTTAGAAAGGAAAAACGGGATTTTTACAATAATAGCCCGTATACGTACACGACGCCCACACATCAATTAATATCAAACATCCTAAGGGGAAAGTCCCCAACACTAGGTTAGACAAGCCACTTACCTCGACCGCTCAAATTAACTTGATATCACGTTCTTGCCACGAGTATCCGACTCCAAATGGCCCGAATCTATTCAAATTAATTGCATAATATAAATATAACTACAAGTAACTAATTTAACTAATTAATTCGAGGCTAAAGCGTGAAATTAGGAAAACGCCCAAAATGTCTCCCCGGACCCACGTCTCGGAATCGGGTAAAAATTATAAATTATGAACACCCATTTACTCACGAGTTCACTCGAACAAAAATCATCTAAATCCGACGTCAAATTCCCATTCAAATCTCAGATTTTCAATTGGGGAACCTTTTCCCCTATTTCCAAACTTCTACCCTCAAATTCCTTAATTAGACGAGGAAAACAACATTAGATTAATGTATTATGATCAAAATAGAGTTAGAATTAGTTACCCAATAGTTCTCCTTCAAAATCCCTCGAGAAATCGTCTCCCACCGAGCTCTAAATCGAATTTTGTGTTATGAAATTTCAAACCCTCGAAATCCCCTTTTCTGCCCAACGCTCCTCGCACCTGCGGCTGTTTCTCGCACTTGCGGTCCAAACGGCGCATCTGCTCAAATCACTTACCTCCTCTGCCTCCGCACCTGCGATGAAAGGGTCGCACCTGCGTGTGCGCGCCTGCGGAAATCCCTTCTGCTTCTGCGGACTTTGCACACCTGCGATGACCCTAAAGCATCTGCGGGCATTGCAGATGCGGAATTCACCTCGCACCTGCGAACCCTGGCACTCCTCCACCTTTCCGCTTCTGTGCTTGCCTCTCCGAATGTGCGATCCCGCACCTGCGGTCTCTCCAACGCAAGTGCGAAAATACCAGATGCCTGAAGGTTTCAGCAGCAACACAAATCCAACTTTTCGATCCGTTAAGCACTCGAAACGCACCAGAGGCCCCTGGGACCTCAACCAAGCAATCCTAAAACACCATACGAACTTAGTCGAGCCCTCAAATTATATCAACTAACGCAAAAATCACAAATCATCCTCTGATTCAAACTTAAAGAGCTTGAAACTTCCAAATTCGACAACTAATGTCGAAACCAACCAAACCACGTCCGATTGATCCCTAATTTTGCACACAAGTCATATTCAACATTACGAACCCACTCCCACTTCCGGAATCGGATTCCGACCCCGATATCAAAAATATTCCACTACCGTTCCAAAACTCCAAAATTTCGACTTTCGCCATTTCAAGCCTAAATGAGCTACAAGCCCCCAAAACACATTCCGGACACGCCTCTAAGCCCAAAATCACCCAACGGAGCTAACGAAATTGACGGAATTCCATTCCGGAACCGTCTTCACACAGTTTTGACTATGGTCTAAATTCTAAGACTTAAGCTCTCATTTAGGGACTAAGTGTCCCAAACCACTCTGAAACTCAAAACCAATAATCCCGGCAAGTCACAATAGCAGAAAATAGATATGGGGAAAGCAGATATTAGGGGATCGGGGCTCTAATTCTCAAAAGGACCGGCCGGGTCGTTACAGATACTAACTGTCACGACCCAAAATTCCCACCACAGGCGTCATGATCGCACTTAGTCTCTATGACTAAGTAAGTCGATTATAATCATAATTCAAGCAATTTTTCTTTTTTAAAATATATACTTTAATACAACCTCCCAAAACTGGTAATACTGAGTCACGAACTCTAACTGAATACATGGAATGATCTCGAGGATCGAATGTACAATACTGTTCGAATAAGAAATTAACAGTACAATAAAATGGAAAAACTCCAAGGGATTGTGATGACCAAGCAGTCCTACCTTGAATCCTTGCGATCGTCTCAAATCTCTGTCTGAATCCGATATCTTCAATACCTGGCTCTGCACAAAAATGTGCAGAAGTGTAGTATGAGTACGTCACGGTCGGTACCCAGTAAGTAGCACGACTAATCTCAGTGGAGTAGTGACGAGGTACAGTCAAGACACTCACTAGTCAAACAACCTGTGCAATATAGCATACAAAAATAATAGAAAACAAATAGCAGTGATAGCAACACCAATCAACTAGTGATTTAAACTGCAAGGCAACAACAACACCATAAATATTGCTCAAACGAATAATAAACACAAGTACAGCCAATTAATCAAGTCCTTCTAGATATACATCTTTTATTTATAAGTTTTTCAATAAAAGTCTCTAGAATATAATCATTTTCAATAAATATATTTCGAATATACTTCCTTCAAATAAATATCGTTCCATTGTAATTTTTTCAAATAAATATCTTTCGAATATAATTCTTTCAAATAAATACCCTCCGAATATAATTCTTTCAAGTAAATATTTTCAAATATAATTCTTTCAAGTAAATATCTTTCAAATATAATTCTTTCAATTATAATTCTTTCAAGTAAATATCTTTCAAATATAATTCTTTCAAATAAAAGTCACCATATGACACTTTATTTAACTTTCTTGGCGTGATAAATATATTCAACATATCACATCAAATGGCACGGCAATACCTTTGTGCTCTTGTCTTATTCTCACCTAATATATATATATATATATATATATATATATATATATATATATATATATATCAAATCAATTGGCACGGCAACACCCTTCATGCATTTATTTTTTTCTCACCGTGCATACATATAACAATACCAACTAGGTAGGAGAAAAGTCAATAACAATAAAAGAAATAAAGTGGGAGTCACACAGTAAGCAACAACGACTACAAGTCACTTAGAAAACATAGGTGCACAATAACATCTCAAGATAAAGGCATGAATGTATACAAAACAAAACGATATCATAATACAATGTATGTCTCTCGTCCTCGCCTGCACGGAAACACCCTTCGTGCCATGAATATATGATAATATAAAAATAATGGCACGGCATCACCCTTCGTGCTTTTACTCTCGTCCTCACCTAATAATATAAATGAAATGGCACGGCATCACCCTTCGTGCTTTACACTCTCAATGGCACGGCATTACCCTTCGTGCTTTACACTCTCAAATGGCACGGCATCACCCTTCGTGCTTTACACTCTTCCTTACCAAGCACATGTATATCATTAACAAGCAAGGTAGGAAGCATAAATAACATCAAGGAGAGTGTTTAATCTACAACACAATACAACAATTCATATCACAATTTGCCACTAACCACAACCAAATTCCAAATATGTAGCAGAATCAATAAATTTCTCAACAAATAGCCCACGGCTCCACACAACGTATATAAAACCTCAAAACGATCAACATAGGTGAAAAATATTTAGTATAGGGCAACGTCTTAATTAATCCAAATTCTCGATAATTATATTAACTTCTCAATTTAAACCTATTTTATAAATATTTGCAAATAAGAATTCCATTATGAATTTAATTCCAAAAAAATATCAAATCAACAAACACACAGAATTCACATAAAATCCAAGTGACAACAACACCAAATTATTATATAAAATACAAACTCGACAAATAAGGAATGAGGTGTGATAATTCAAGGATTTACCAAATGCCAACAATTATCTAATCTAATACATAAAGAGGCCTAAAACTTTAAACCAATAAAATTTGCACATATAAGCCCGAGCACGTACTCGTCACCTCATGTACACGGCTTCCAATTACAAAATTTCCACATAAGACTCAATGTCTAAGGGGTAATTCCCCCACTCAAGGTTAGGCAAGATACTTACCTTTTTGAAGTTATGCCTATATTCCAAAATCACCTTCTTGCTTTAATTGACCTCCGGACAGCTCAAATCGATCCGAATTAATTGTACAACTTCATTAAAATTCATCGAAAATAATTTCGGATAATAAAACACCAACTTAAAATTTTATTCTAAAAAGTCAGCGCGGGGCCCGCCCCTCGGAACCCGACAAAAGTTTTACGAAATTCGAACACCCACTCCGATACGAGTTCAACCATACCAAAATTATCAAATTCCGATAACGAATCGCCCTTCAAATCTTAAATTAAAGTCTAAAGGATTTCTACCATTTTCAACCCAATTCAATAATTTAGTGATAAAAACAATAATAGATTCACGTAATTTAACCAAAATCAAGTTAGGAATTCTTACCCCAATGTTTTCCTTGAAAATCTCTCGAAATATTGCCTCACCCGAGCTTCCTTGGTCCAAATATGGAAGAATGAGACGAATTTGGACTTTATTCTGCTGCCCAGGGGTTTGTTCTTCGCGTTCGCGACCCTCTCCTCGCGTTCGCGATGAACAAATTCTCCAACAGCCATTTTCAAACTCTTCTCAGACAACCTCTAGTATAATGGTCATAACCTTTTGTACAAAACTCCAAATGATGAATGGTTTAACTTTCTGAAACCTAGACCCCAAGGGCTATAACTTGCATTTGTTGCTCATCTCCCAATTCCTTATATATTGTGAGATATAAGCTTCCAAAATCAGCCCTGTGCAACAGAGATTTCCAAACTCTTCCCAGACCTCCTTTAGTTTATCCAATATAACATTTTATACACAACTCCAAATTATAAATGGTTTATCTTTCTGAAAACTAGACACAAAGGACTACAACTTTCATTTGTGGATCATCTCCAAATTCCTTATAGATTGCGAGATATGAGCCTCCAAAGTGAGACGACGGGCAGCAAAATTTCCTTCTTCGCGAACGCGAAGAACAAAGTCCCAACAGCAAAATCCTTCTTCGCGAACGCGAAGGACAACACCAGAACCAGCAACCAGCAGCATCAAAACACCCAAACTTGGTCCGAAACCACCCCGAATCAAACCTGAGGCCTCCGGGACCCCGTCCAATCGTACCAACAAGTCCCAATACATAACACAAACCTACTCGAGGCCTCAAATTACATCAAACAGCATCAAAACCACGAATCGCACCCCAACTCAAGTTTAATGAAATTAAGAAATTTCAACTTCTACATTCGACGCCGAAACCTATCAAGTCCGATTGACCTCAAATTTTGCACACAAGTCATAAATGACATAACGGACCTATGAAAATTTTCAGAACTGGAGTCCGACCCCGATATCAAAAAGTCAACTCTCCGGTCAAACTTTCAACTTAAACTTTATATTTTCGCCATTTCAAGCCTAATTTAACTATGGGCTTCCAAATAATTTTCTGGACACACTCCTAAGTACAAAATCACCATACGAAGCTATTGGAATAATCAAAGCTCTATCCCAGGGTTGTTTACTCAAAAGTCCAACTATGGTCAACTCTTTTCATTTAAGCTTCAAAAATGAGAATTGTTCTTTCAATTTAATCCCGAATCTTTCGAAAATAAAACTCGACCACACCAGCGGGTCATAATACATACTACGAAACTGCTCGAGACCTTAAGTCAGTGAACGAGGCATTAATTCTTAAAACGACAAGTCGGGTCATTACAAAATGTATATTGTAAAACAATTAATTTAACAGCAACACGACCTCATGGATTCCAAAATAACGGCACGTAGCCTAAACATAATCTTTAATAAGAGCCTTAACTCAATTTCTCTAACACGTGGAAAATGTTCAGATAATAACATGATTCTTTATTTTTTACAACTTCATAGAATTTATTCAAGTTACAGGTTTAGTGGTGCACGTCCACACGCTCGTCAACTATCGTGTGCGTCACCTCCAAACAATTCATATAACACCAATTCGGGGATTCATACCCTCAAAACTAAGTTTAGAAGTGTTACTTACCTCGAACAATGTAATTCTCACTCCGCTATGCCCTTGCCTCAAGAATTGGTCTCCGAAAATCTCGTATCTAGTCACAATTAATTCGTTTCAGTCAATACAATTTATTGGAATTTATTCCATAAGAAAATATTAATTTTCCAATAACATTTGAAATTTAACTCAAAAATTACCTGTGGGGCCCACGTCTAGGAACCCGACAAAAATTATAAAATCCGAAAAGTCATTCAACCACGAGTCTAACCATGCCAATTTTACCAAAATATGACCTCAACTCGACCCTCAAATCTTCAAATTAAACCAAGAGGGCTTTCTAAATTTTCCAACTTAATTCACCCATTAAATGTTAAAAAAAACCATGGATTCGGGTAATTTAACCAATATTTAGTTAAGAACACTTACCCCGTTGTTTTCTCTAAAAATCTTCCAAATATTGCCTCTATCCGAGCTCCAAATCGGTAAAAATAGAATTTTCAGATCTTAAACATTCTATCCAGGTTCGCATTTGCGGACAAAAACATCACATTTTCGAATGAACAGTACCTTCCATGAACAGTGTTCGCAATTGCGATAAATTGTTAGCAATTGCGAGTGAACAGTATTTTTGCAAGCTCGATAAATGGTTCGCAATTGCGAATGAACGGTGTTTTTGCAATTGCGAATGAACAGTACCTCACCAGAAACCAGCAAACTCAAACTTCTCCGAAATTATCCGAAACCACCCTGAAACTCATCCGGAACTTCGCGGACACAAACCATATATGAATTTCAATCATAAAACATGCTACTGACCTGCTCGCAATTTAAAAATATTTAAAAGAGGTCATCTTGACCCGATATTGACCATGGTCAAACTCTCAAATTTCTTAACTTTACTAGTCTCACAACCAATGATCCAAAAATTCAACCAAGCCCCTCGGGACCCATCAATTCATACCAACAAGTCCTAAAACATCATACGAACTTAGTCGACACTTCAAATTACATCAAACAATGCTAGAACCTCGAATCATACCTATCACGACCCGGAATTCCCACCGTCGAGACTGTGATGGCGCCTAACATTTCACTTGCAAGGCAAGCCAAAGTTAGAGAATCATTAAACCAAATCCTTATTTCCACTCAGTAAATAACAAGAATTAGCTATGATGAAATATAAGAAATGCGGAATAATATAAAAACTATATTAATTACTACCACCCGGATCTGGAGTCACAATTCATGAGCATTCTAGAATTCACTACAAGTAATAGTCTGAAAGAAATACAACTGTCTGAATAAAAGAAACAGTAGAACAGAAAAGATAGATGGGGACTTCAAGGTCTATGAACGCCGACAAATCTACCTTGAGTCTCTGGATAGCGGTCCAATACCAAAATCTCGATCAACCCAAGCCGGTACCAAAATCAGCACAGAAAGTGCAGAGTACAGTATCAGTATAACCGACCCCATGTACTAGTAAGTGTCGAGCCTAACCTCGACGAAGTAGTGACGAAGCTAAGGCAAGGCACCTACAAATCAACTTGTACAATTTAACAGTGTATATACAAATAATGGTAATGAAGAGCTAGACAGGAAATATCGGGAGGGGGAAACATGCTGGGGGAAATACGAGATAAGGAACTACAGCAGAATGATAACTGGATCAACCAATATACTATGAATCAACAGAAATAACGAATACAGTAAAGGAATTCGTGCATTAACTCTTATATCATGGCACGGCATCACCCTTCGTGCATTAACACTCACAATCTGGCATGGCATCACCCTTCGTGCTTTTACACTCACAATATAGAACGGCATCACCCTTCGTGCATTAACACTCACAATCTGGCATGGCATCACCCTTCGTGCTTTTACACTCACAATATAGAACGGCATCACCCTTCGTGCATTAACACTCACAATCTGGCATGGCATCACCCTTCGTGCTTTTACACTCACAATATAGAACGGCATCACCCTTCGTGCATTAACACTCACAATCTGGCATGGCATCACCCTTCGTGCTTTTACACTCACAATATAGAACGGCATCACCCTTCGTGCATTAACACTCACAATCTGGCATGGCATCACCCTTCGTGCTTTTACACTCACAATATAGAACGGCATCACCCTTCGTGCATTAACACTCACAATCTGGCATGGCATCACCCTTCGTGCTTTTACACTCACAATATAGAACGGCATCACCCTTCGTGCATTAACACTCACAATCTGGCATGGCATCACCCTTCGTGCTTTTACACTCACAATATAGAACGGCATCACCCTTCGTGCATTAACACTCACAATCTGGCATGGCATCACCCTTCGTGCTTTTACACTCACAATATAGAACGGCATCACCCTTCGTGCATTAACACTCACAATCTGGCATGGCATCACCCTTCGTGCTTTTACACTCACAATATAGAACGGCATCACCCTTCGTGCATTAACACTCACAATCTGGCATGGCATCACCCTTCGTGCTTTTACACTCACAATATAGAACGGCATCACCCTTCGTGCATTAACACTCACAATCTGGCATGGCATCACCCTTCGTGCTTTTACACTCACAATATAGAACGGCATCACCCTTCGTGCATTAACACTCACAATCTGGCATGGCATCACCCTTCGTGCTTTTACACTCACAATATAGAACGGCATCACCCTTCGTGCATTAACACTCACAATCTGGCATGGCATCACCCTTCGTGCTTTTACACTCACAATATAGAACGGCATCACCCTTCGTGCATTAACACTCACAATCTGGCATGGCATCACCCTTCGTGCTTTTACACTCACAATATAGAACGGCATCACCCTTCGTGCATTAACACTCACAATCTGGCATGGCATCACCCTTCGTGCTTTTACACTCACAATATAGAACGGCATCACCCTTCGTGCATTAACACTCACAATCTGGCATGGCATCACCCTTCGTGCTTTTACACTCACAATATAGAACGGCATCACCCTTCGTGCATTAACACTCTTCCTTACCATAATGCAATGAATAAATAACAATAGGGAGATAGAATAACAAGTACAAGCTTTACTTCAACATTTGATTCCACAATATCAATCTCAACTTCGAAATAGATACTCAATTATCACCAGAAGATCCGTAAGCATGATAAGAATGATTAATTTAACGACATTAGACTAAACCTGTAACAATTCGGCATGGGAAAGAGACAATATAAGAAAAACAGGAGAAACAAGGAAAATAGGTAAATTGGCAGCGCATAAGTACTCGTCACCTCACATATACACCGCTCACATGAATTTCACATAGCAAATAATCTGAGGTTCCTAACTCCCTCAAGTCAGGGTTAACCACGACACTTACCTCGCACCAAAGGCCGCTCAATACTCAATCACAGCGTTTCCTCTAGAATCCACCTCCAAACCACTCGTATCTATTCGCAAACGACTCAATAATATCAAATATTGCTAAAGGAATCAATTATATTGCATAATTTTAGATTTCCCAAATTTTCCTCCAAAAAGTTAAAAATCGACCCCGGACCCGCTTGGTCAAAACCCGAGGTTCAGACCAACATCCATTTACCCATTCACCCTCGAGCCCGGATATATAATTATTTTTGGAATCCGACCTCAAATAGAGGTCTAAATCCCCAAATTTTCAAAATCCCTAGTTTCTACCCAAACCCCTAATTCTACCATGAAAACTCTAGATTTTAGGTTGAAAATTTATGAAATGAAATGGATAATTGAAAGAAAATGGTTTAGAATCACTTACCAACACTTTGGGGAAGAAATTATCTCTTGAAAATCGCCTCTAGCCCGTTTGGTTTTTGAGAAAATGAATTAATGGCCAATTCTCGTTTTTGGATTCTGTTTAAGTGTTGGGCGACAGTGTGCATCGCGTTCGCGAGGCCACTGTCGCGTTCTCGAAGAGTATCGGCTGCCAAGCCTTCGCGTTCGCGAGACCTTGCTAGCGTTCGTGATGGTTACTCCCCCTGGCCTTCGCCTTCGCGAGACATTGCTCGCGTTCGCGATGAAGGAACGACCAACCCTCCCCCAGGTCCCCAAGTGCTTCGCGTTCGTGATGAGCCGGTCGCGTTCGCGAAGGGTAATTCCCCCATCACTCCATGTTCGCGACCAGGCCTTCGCATTCGCGAAGAAGAAATTTCAGCCTCACCAGTTTACTCTTCGCATTCGCGAGAGTACCTTTGCGAACGCGAAGAAAGACATGCCACAACACCAGAATCTGCAGAAAACCCAGATTTTTCCAAAGTCCAAACATCTCGTGGCCTATCCTGAACTTACCCGAGCCCTCGGGGATCCAAACCAAGTATGCACACAAGTCTAAAAATATCATATGAACTTGCTCGCGCAATAAAATCGCCAACATAACACCTAGAGCTACGAATTTAGCACCAAATCAAATGAAATTCTCAAGAACACTTTAAAATTTCTATTTTTACAACCGGATGTCCGAATCACGTCAAACCAACTCCGTTTCTCGCCAAATTTCACAAATAAGTCATAACTATTATTGGACCTATACCGGGATCCGGAACCAAAATACGGACACGGTATCAAAAATGCCAAACATTAACCAATTCTTAAAAACAAATAATTTTCAAACTTTTAATTTTCATCAAAAATTCATAACTCAAGCTAGGGGCCTCCGAATTCGATTCCGGGCATACGCCCAGGTCCCATAATTCGATACGGGCCCACCGGGACCGTCAAAATACGGATCCAGGACCGTTTACCAAAATTGTTGACCAACGTCAACTAAAATTAACTTTTAAGACAAAAATTCTTATTTTTATCAATTTTCAATATAAAAGTTTTTCGGAAGCACGTCCGGACTGTGCACGCAAATCGAGGAGGGCAAAAATGAGATTTTTAAGTCTTAAGAACTCAGAATCGAGTTCTAAATCATAAGATTACCTTTTGGGTCATCACATTCTCCACCTCTAAAATAATCGTTCGTCCTCGAACGGACATAGAAAAGTACCTGAGCTGGTGAAAAGATGGGGATATCTACTCCGCATATCGGACTCGGACTCCCAAGTAGCTGCCTCAACAGGCTGACCTCTCCACTGCACTCGAACTAAAGGGTAACTCTTTGATCTCAACTAGCGAACTTGTCGGGCTAGAATAGCTACCGGCTCCTCCTCGTAAGTCAAATCCTTGTCCAACTGGACAGAGCTGAAATATAACATATGGGACGGATCGTCGTGATACTTTCGAATCATGGACACATGGAATATCGGATGAACAGCTGCTAAACTAGGTGGCAACGCAAGCCTGTAAGCCACCTCTCCTACCCTCTCTAGAATTTCAAAAGGGTTGATATACCTAGGGCTCAACTTGCCCTTCTTTCCGAACCTCATTACACCCTTCATGGGTGATACCCGAAGCAACACTCTCTCTCCAACCATGAATGCAACATCACAAACTATGCGGTCGGCATAACTCTTCTGCTTGGACTGAGTTGTGAGAAGTCAATCCTAAATAATCTTGACCTTATCCAATGCATCCAGTACTAAGTTTGTGCCCAACAACCGAGCCTCTCCCGGCTCGAACCACCCAACTAGCGACCGACACCGCCTACCATATAATGCCTCATAGGGAGCTATCTGAATGCTCGACTGGTAGTTATTGTTGTAGGTGAACTCTGCAAGGGGCAAGAACTGATCCTACGATCCTCGAAGTCTATAACATATACACAGAGCATATCCTCTAAGATCTAAATAGTGCGCTCGGACTGCCCATCCGTCTGAGGTGAAATATTATGCTCAACTCAACCCGTGTACCCAACTCACGTTGTACTGCCCTCCAGAAGTGCGAGGTGAACTGCGCACCTTGATCAGAAATGATAGACACGGGAACACCGTGAAGATGAAAGATCTCGCGAATGTAAATCTCTGCCAACCGCTTCGAAGAATAGGTAACTGCCACAGGAATGAAGTACGCTGACTTGGTCAGCCTGTCCACAATGACCCAAACTGCATCGAACTTCCTCTGAGTCCGTGGGAGTTCAACAAAAAAATCATAGTGATATGCTCCCACTTCCACATGGCACACCGTAAAGATAGCGCCTCCAAATCTTCAGCGCGTGAACTATGGCTGCCAGTTCTAGATCATGAACATGGTAATTCTTCTCGTGAACCTTCGGTTGCCGTGAAGCATATGAAATAACCTTGCCACCCTGCACCAACACCGCACCCAGACCAATATGAGATGCGTCACAATATACTGTATAAGATCCTGAACCTGTGGGTAATACCAATATCGGCGCCGTAGTCAAAGCTGTCTTGAGCTTCTGGAAGCTCGACTCACACTCATCTGACCACTTGAACGGGGCATTCTTTTGGGTTAACCTGGTCAACGGGGATGTTATGGATGAAAACCCCTCCACAAATCGATCATAGTAGCCCGCCAAACCCAGGAAACTACGGATCTCTGTAGTTGATGTGGGTCTAGGCCAGTTCTGAACTGCCTCAATCTTCCTAGGATCCATTTGAATACCCTCTGCTGATACAACGTGACCCAAGAAAGCAACTGAACTCAACCAAAACTCGCATTTTTAGAATTTAGCATATAACTGGTTGTCTCTCAGAGTCTGAAGAACAGTCCGAAGGTGCTGCGCATACTCCTCTCCACTGTGGGAGTAGATCAAGATATCATCAATAAACATAATTACAAAGGAATCCAAGTAGGGTTTGAACACTCGGTTCATCAAATCCATGAATGATGTTGGGGCATTGGTCATCCCAAATGACATCACTAGAAACTCATAATGCCCATATCGAGTCCGAAAAGTTGTCTTAGGAACATCGGATGCCCTAATTCTCAACTGATGATAGCCAGATCTTAGATCAATCTTCGAAAACACTTGGGCACCCTGAAGCTGATCAAATGAATCATCAATCCTCGGCAATAGGTACTTGTTCTTGATGGTGACTTTGTTCAACTGCCGATAATCTATACACATCGTCATCGATCCATCTTTCTTCTTCCCAAATAATACAGGTGCACCCTAGGGTGAGACACTAGGTCTAATAAAGCCCTTATCAAGAAAATCTTGCAGTTGTTCCTTCAATTCTTTCAACTCTGGCGGGGCCATGCGGTATGGCAGAATAGAAATGGGTTGAGTGCCCGGGGCCAAATCAATGTCCCTGTCGGGTGGCATCCCCGGCAGGTCTGCAGGAAACACCTCTAGAAACTCACGAACAACTGGCACTGAATCCATGGAAGGAACCTCCACTCTAGAATCTTGGACATAAGCCAAATAAGCTAGACACCCCTTCTCGACCATATGCCGAGCCTTCACATAAGAGATAACCCTACTGGCAGAATGGACAAGAATCCCTCTCCACTCTAATCGAGGCAACCCCTGCAAAGCTAAGGTCGTCGTCTTGGTGTGACAATCTAATATAGCATGATAAGGTGACAACTAATCCATACCCAGTATGACATCAAAATCAACCATATCGAGAAGTAGAAGATCTACATGAGTCTCAAGACTCCCAATGGTGACCACACACGAACGATAAACACAATCTACAACAATAGCATCTCCCACTGGTGTGGACACATACACAAGAGCACTTAAGGAATCATGGGGCACAACCACATATGAAGTAAAATAGGATGACACATAGGAGTAAGTAGACCCCGGATCAAATAGAACTGAAGCATCTCTACTGCAAACTGAAACAGTACCTGTAATAACAGCATCGGATGACTCAGCCTCAGGCCTGGCTAGAAAAGCATAACATCGGGGCTGGGCCCCACCACCCTGAACTACGTCCCTGAGATGGCCTCTCACTGGCTGGTCTCCACCTCTAACGGCCTGACCTCCACATCTAATAGTCTGGCCTCTACCTCTAGCTGTCTGACCCCTGCCTCTGGCTGGCTGAGTAGGTGGTGCCAAAATTCTGGCATGAGAACCCTGATGTTGTGAGCTGCCCGATGTCCGAGGGCAAAATCTAGCAATGTGCCTCGGATCACCACAAGTATAACGTGACCTCGGCTGTTGTGACTGCTTACCCTGTCGACCTGAGTAACCACCCTGATATCTCTGGAGTAGAGGTGCACTAATATGAGCTAGTGGTGCACTGTAGGCTAGCTGGTCGAAAAAAGGCACATGAGGACCACGGCCACCTGAGGCACCGTGGGATGCCTGGAGTACTAAATGAAATGGCCTGGGAGGATGGCCTCTACCAAAAGTACTCCTACCTCTAGATGAGGCACTGTTGTACTCACCGGAATGATGAGGTCTCTTTTCAAACCCCTGACCTCCCTGAGCAAGAACCATCTCGATTCGTCTGGCGACATTAGCAGCCGCCTGAAAAGAAATCTCACTCCTAGTTTCCTTAGCCATCTGCAATCTGATAGGCGGAGCAAGTCCGTCAATAAACCTCTTCACCCTCTCTCTCTCTCTCTCAGTGGGAAGCAGAAGAATAGCATGACGGGCCAAATCCATAAAACAGGTCTCATACTGAGTAACAGTCATACTGCCCTGCTGGTGACGCTCGAACTGATGGCGACGCTCCTCTCTAAATGTGATAGGCAGAAACTTCTCTAGGAAGAGCTGAGAGAACTGGTCCCAAGTAAGAACAGGCGACCCAGCTGGTCTGGTGAACAAATAATCTCTCCACTATTTCTTGGCGGAACCAGTCATCTGAAATGCAGCAAAATTGACCACATTGGTCTCCACTATACCCATGTTCCGTAGAACCTCGTGACAGCTATCGAGATACTCCTGGGGATCCTCTGAATGAGCACCACTGAAGTGAACTGGGAAGAGCTTGGTAAACCTGTCCAACCTCTATAAAGCCTCAAAAGACATAGTTGACCCGTCACCGGTCTGTGCCGCAACAACCGACTGAACTACTCTAACTGGCTGAGTTGCTGGAGCCTGATACTTGGGAGCTATCTGCTTCAGAGCAGGAGTAGTGGGAGCTGGGCTCCTCCTCCAGCCTGAGAGACAGCTGGTGCCATGGGAAATGCGCCAGTCTGGGCCACACTCTCCATAAGGCCCACCAAACGGACCAAAGCGTCCTGAAGTACTAGGGTGGCAATGAACCCCTCTAGAACCTTAGCTGGTCCGGCAAGAACAGTCTGGGCTGGAACCTCCTCGTTGAGCTCTATCTAAGGCTCTACTGTTGGGGCTGCTGCTCGGGCTCTGGGCTGAGCCCTACCCCTACCTCGGCCTTGACCTCTGCCCCGCATAGGAGCTGCCACTGGAGGCTCTGGCTGCTGCTCAGCTGAGGAAGCGGTACGTGTTCTCGCCATCTACGAGAGAATAAGAGCAGAAGAGTTCAATCAGTATTGAGAAAACAACGTCGCACCACAGAGAAGAATATAAGTGAAATTTGTTCCTAAACTTCATAGCCTCCGAAAGATAAGCACAGACGTCTCCGTACCGATTCTCCAGACTCTACTAAGCTTGCTCGTGAATTATGAGACCTAGGCAACCTAGTGCTCTGATACCAACTTGTCACGACCCGAAATTCCTACCGTCGGGACCATAATGGCGCCTAACATTTCACTTGCTAGGCAAGCCAGCGTTAGAGAATCATTAAACCAAATCCTTATTTCCACTCAGTAAATAACAAGAATTAGCTAAGATGAAATATAATAAGTGAGGAATAATATAAAAACTGTATTAATTACTATCACCCGGATCTGAAGTCAAATTCACGAGCATTCTAGAATTCACTACAAGTAATAGTCTGAAAGAAATACAACTGTCTGAATGAAACAAACAGTACAACAGAAAAGATAGACGGGGACTTCAAGGTCTATGAACGCCGACAGATCTACCTTGAGTCTCCGGATAGCGGTCCAATAGAAAAATCTCGATCAACTCGAGCCGGTACCAAAATCTACACAGAAAGTGCATAGTGCAGTATCAGTACAACCGACCCCATGTACTGGTAAGTGTCGAGCCTAACCTCGACGAAGTAGTGACGAGACTAAGGCAAGGCACCTACAAATCAACATATACAATTTAACAGTGTATATACAAAAAACAGTAATGAAGAGCTAAACAGGAAATATCGGGAGGGGGAAACATGCTGGGGAAATACGAGATAACGAACTACAGCAGAATGATAACTGGATCAACCAATATACTATGAATCAACAGAAAAAATGAATATAGTAAAGGAAAAAATGCACGGCACCACCCTTCAAGCTTTTACTCTCAATCTCACTATAAAAACAATAGAAACGGCACGGTATCACCTTTCCTGCATTAACTCTCACATCATGGCACGGCATCACCCTTCGTGCATTAACACTCACAATCTGGTACGGCATCACCCTTCGTGCTTTTATACTCACAATATGGCACGGTATCACCCTTCGTGCATTAACACTCACAATATGGAACGGCATTACCCTTCGTGCATTAACACTCACAATATGGCATGGCATCACCCTTCGTGCATTAACACTCTCCCTTACCATAATGCAATGAATAAATAACAACAGGGAGATAGAATAACAAGTACAAGCTTTACTTCAACATTTGATTCCACAATATCAATCTCAACTTCGAAATAGATACTCAATTATCACCAGAAGATCCGTAAGCTTGATAAGAACGATTAATTTAACGACATTAGACTAAACCTGTAGCAATTAGGCATGGGAAAGAGACAATATAAGAAAAATGGGAGAAACAGGGAAAACAGGTAAATTGGCGGCGCACAAGTACTCGTCACCTAACATATACGTCGCTCACATGAATTTCACATAGCAAATAATCTGAGGTTCCTAACTCCCTCAAGTCAGGGTTAACCACGACACTTACCTCGCTCCAAAGGCCACTCAATACTCAATCACAGCTTTTCCTCTAGAATCCACCTCCAAACCACTCGTATCTATTCAAAAATGAATCAATAATATCAAATATTACTAAAGGAATCAATTACATTGCATAATTTTAGATTTCCCAAATTTTCCTCCAAAAAGTTAAAAATCGACCCCAGGCCCGCTTGGTCAAAACCCGAGGTTCGAACCAAAATCTATTTACCCATTCATCCCCGAGCCCGCATATATAATTGGTTTTGAAATTCGACCTCAAATTGAGGTCTAAATCCCCAAATTTTCAAAATTCCTAGTTTCTACCCAAACCCCTAATTCTACCATGAAAACTCTAGATTTTAGGTTGAAACTTTATGAAATGAAATGGGTAATTGAAAGCAAATAATTTAGAATCACTTACCAACAGTTTGGGAAAGAAATTATCTCTTGAAAATCGCCTCTAGTCCGTTTGATTTTTGAGAAAATGAATTAATGGCCAATTTCCGTTTTTGGATTCTGTTTAAGTGTTGGGCGACAGTGTGCATCGCGTTCGCGAGGCCACTGTCGCGTTCGCGAAGGGTATCAGCTGCCAAACCTTCGCGTTCGCGGGACCTTGCTCGCGTTCGCGATGGTTACTCCTCCCTGGCCTTCGCGTTCGCGAGACATTGCCCGCTTTCGCGATGAAGGAACGACCAACCCTCACCCAGTCCCCAAGTGCTTCGCGTTCGTGATGAGCCGGTCACGTTCACGAAGGGTAATTCCCCCATCACTCCGTGTTCGCGACCAGGCCTTCGCGTTCGCGAAGAAGAAATTTCAGCCTCACCAGTTTACTCTTCGCGTTCTCGAGAGTACCTTTGCGAACGCGAAGAAGGACATGCCAGACCACCAGAATCTGTAGAAAAACCAGATTTTTCCAAAGTCCAAACATCCTGTGGCCTATCCCGAACTCACCCGAGCCCTCAGGGCTCCAAACCAAGCATGCACACAAGTCTAAAAATATCATACGAACTTGCTCGCGCGATCAAATTGCCAAAATAACATCTAGAACTACGAATTTAGCACCAAATCAAATGAAATTCTCAAGAACACTTTAAAATTCCTATTTTTACAACCGGACGTCTGAATCACGTCAAACCAACTCCGTTTCTCACCAAATTTCACAGATAAGTCATAACTATTATATTGGACCTATACCGGGCTCCGGAACTAAAATACGGACCCGATATAAAAAAAGCCAAACATTAACCAATTCTTAAAAACAAATAATTTTCAAACTTTTACTTTTCATCAAAAATTCATAACTCGAGTTAGAGACCTCCGAATTCGATTTCGGGCATACGCACAGGTCCCATAATTCGATCTGGGCCCACCAGGATCGTCAAAATACGGATTCGGGCCCGTTTACTAAAATCGTTGACCGAAGTCAACAAAAATCAACTTTTAAGACAAAATTTTTTATTTTCAACATAAATATTTTCCGAAAACACGCTCGGACTGTGCACGCAAATCGAGGAGGGTAAAAATGAGATGTTTAAGGCTTAAGAGCGCAGAATTGAGTTCTAAAACATAAGATGACCTTTTGGGTCATCAGAATACCCCAATTCAAGCTTAATAAAATTAAAAAATTCCAACTTCTACATTAAATGCCGAAACCTATCAAATCACGTCCGATTGACCTCAAATTTTGCATACAAGTCATAAATGACATAACGGAGCTATGAAAATTTTCAGAACTGGATTTCGACCCCTATATCAAAAAGTCAACTCCCCGGTCAAACTTTCGAAAAATTTAATTTTTGTCATTTCAAGCCAAATTCCACTACAGACTTTCAAATAATTTTTCGGACACGTTCCCAAGTCCAAAATCACCATACGGAGCTATTGGTATTATCAAAACTCTATTCCGGGGACGTTTACACATAAGTTGACATTCGATCACTATTTTAACTTAAGCTTTAAACCTTGGAACTAAGTGTTCCAATTCATTCCAAAACCTCACCGGACCCGAACCAATCACCCCGACGAGTCACATAACAACCGTAAAGCATAAGCCGAGCAGTAAGTGTGGAAATATGGTTGTAATACTCAAAACGAACGACCAGGTCGTTACAGTAAATCTCTTCCTCCAATTCTCCATTTAAGAGAGTTGTTTTAACATCCATTTGATGGATTTCAAGACCATACATGGCAGCCAATGCCACTAACACCCTAATACATGTTATCCCCGTTACTGGCGAGTAAGTGTCAGAGTAATCAAGGCATTCCTTTTTGTCTATAACCTTTGAGAACAAATCTTGCCTTATATTTGTCAATAGTGCCATCAGCTTTCATTTTCCGTTTAAAGATCCATTTCGAACCTAAAAGCTTATTTCCTGGAGGAAGATCAACCAATTCCCATGTATGGTTATCCAAAATTGATTGAATCTCACTATTAACTACCTCTTTCCAAAAAGCTGAATCAGAAGATAACATAGCTGCTTTGAAAGTTTGAGGCTCACTTTCAAGCCAGAATGTCACAAAATTTGGTCCAAAGGAAGTAGATGTTCTTTGACGTTTGCTACTCCTTGGATCCTCTTCACTTGGAGTATTTTCCTTTAGTTCTTCCCGTGGTCGTTTAGGTCTTTCACTTAACGACTAGCATTCAGCTTTATACGAATAGATGCTTTCAAAGAATTTAGCATTATCTGATTCAATTACCGTATCAACATGAATTTCGGGATTATTAGAGTACTTGTACCGAGGCTGAGGCCGAGCGACGATGACGGCGCGAGGCTTACTTTCTTTCCAACCCATTTAACACCAATGAAAGTGCTTTATCAATATAAGCACATTCACTTTTCTTTCCACCACCAATGAGGGACACTTGCTCTTTCCGAAGCAAAAGGGAGCTCACTTTCCCTTTACTTTCATCCCTACATTTCCCATTCTTCAATCTTTTAATCCCAACATATCCTCCTCATATCCCACTTGTGAGGTTTTACTTGTTGTTATTGTTGTTGTTTTTACTGGCTGGTTGGTTGGCATTCAAAAGCCAATTAAGTTCTAATTGCATTTGCAGTTACATGGAGTAAAATATTTTCAGAATATAAAAGCAAGCTAAGGTACTTATAATCAACCAAGCTAAAATGCAGGAGATGATATGTCATAAACATTTATCGGAGAGTCTAGGGCATTAATCTTCTGAAAACGTATTTTTTGCAGAATAATTAGCTCAAATAACCATTCATCCAACTGCCTAAATTAAAAATAACCAACGACTATATAATATATTACAATTTATATATAATCTGCATATAATTATATATAATTTATGTACACAGATTAAAAAATATAAACAGTTAATCCAACTAACTATTTATGTATAAAGATCCATTTCTTGTAAATACTTGATCATGACTTACTCGGTATAGCTTTATGTACACTTTAGTCATTACAATGTTTCAAGGATTCACAAAGTTACGCATATTCTTATGTTATAAATCTGTTGCAAACCTCATCTTTTATTTTATCTTGATATCGACTCAAAAAAGCTCAACATATAAGTGAATTCACATTATTTCCTACTATTAGATAAATGTAAAATTTAAAGAGTATTTATTTTAAATTAGTCTCTAATTTACTTTAAAAATAAGTTATTCACTGCTATTAAAATAAAATAACCTCGACTTGAACAAAATAAATACAGGTAATCTATATGATTGACAATCAATTAATTTGAAATTAGGCGCTTTAATTAATTTATCAGATATTACACGTAGCCTACACATGTTAATATTATGCACTACTCGGTCCAATAGAATAATATAGCATACACTGCGAAAATAAAATACTTTGAAGGTTAGGGTGTGTTTGGTATAACGGAAAATGTTTTCCATAGAAAATGTTTCTCAAGAAAATATTTTCTTGGAAAACAAGTAATAATCTTACTCATTTTTCTGTGTTTGGTACGCAAATTAAGGAAAATAATTTCTCAAGAGTATTCATAAATAATTTAGATACAATAAGCATGAAGCCATAAACTTTTGAACCAACAACCTTCTGAACCCACAAATTTCATAAACTTCTGAACTGCTAAACTTTCGAACCCGTAAACTTTCGAACCCGTAAACTCTATAATTTCTAAACCTGTAAACTTTCAAATACATAAACCTCCAAACTCATAACTTTGGAACTCGTAAAATTTCGAACATGTAAATTGAAAAATAAGAAAACCAGAACTGAAAATATAAAAACAATTAAAAAAAATGGGGGGAGGGGGG